>CM065593.1:84814759-85195368 GCA_033119425.1 Bufotes viridis | reverse complement strand
AAATGATAAATATTTTATTAGGTATCACTTTCTGTTTTAAAAGCAGAGAAATTGAAAGTTTGAAAATTGCGATTTTTGAATTTTTTTTTTGTAAATTTGGGATTTTTTGTATAAAGGTGATATATTTTTACTCCTATTTACCACTTTCATAAAGTACAATGTGTCACGAGAAAATAACCTCAGAATGGCCTGGATAAATAAAAGCGTTCCAAAGTAATTACCGCATAATGTTACACATGTCAGATTTTCAAAAATAAACCTGGTCACGAAGGTTCAAAATGGCCCGGTCATTAAGGGGTTTATGGCTGTATCAAACAGCACTTGCACCACAATAACAAGAACGGTTTGCTGGAATGACAGAGCTGTATTATGGCATTTTGGATACCCAGTCGGTGCACCATGGTGTAATAGGATTGTTCCTATTACCCAGTCTGTAACCTCCCCTACTGAACCCTGTTCTACAGTTGTGTTCAAAATTATTCAACCCCCACTGAAATTGAGTGTTTTGGCCAGTTTGACATTGATTTTGATCATTTCAGTCATCTTGTTTACAATTAAATCAAAGAGGCACTTGTAAGTCAGACAAATATAACATAACATTTATAATTAAATAACCACAAATGTCTTTTCTGTGCTCACATCATTATCAGTTTTATTCAACCCCCAAGTGACATTCAATCTTAGTACTTAGTACAACATCCTTTTCCAGTTATAACAGCTTTTAAACGTGAAGCATAGCTTGACACAAGTGTCTTGCAGCGATCTACGGGTATCTTCGCCCATTCTTCATGGGCAAAAGCCTACAGTTCAGTCACATTCTTAGGCTTGCGCGCTGCAACTGCTTTCTTTAAGTCCCACCAGAGGTTCTCAATCGGATTTAAGTCTGGTGACTGCGATGGCTACTTCAAAATGTTCCAGCCTTTAATCTGCAACCATGCTCTAGTGGACTTGGAGGTATGCTTGGGATCATTGTCTTGTTGAAAGGTCCAACGTCTCCCAAGCCTCAGGTTTGTGACAGACTGCATCACATTTTCATCCAATATCTCTTGGTACTGAAGAGAATTCATGGTACCTCCGCCATGCTTCACAGTAGGCAAGGTGTTCTTTTCTTCATAGGCCTTGTTCTTCCTCCTCCAAACATAGCGTTGATCCATGGGCCCAAACAGTTCTTATTTTGTTTCATCAGTCCACAGAACACTATCCCAAAACTTTTGTGGTTTGTCCACATGACTTTTGGCATACTGCAGTCGACTCTTCTTATTCTTTGGAGACAGCAAGGGTAGTTCTGGCATGGATGCCTTCATTACGCAGTGTGTGCCTTATTGTCTGAGCTGAAACTTCAATACCCGCATCTGACAAATCCACTTTGCGCTTCAGGTAGCGCACAGCAGTCGAAGTCAGCATCTTCTTTCTGCCACGACCAGGTAGCGTTTTAACAGTGCCCTTTGCCTTGAATTTGCGAATGATGCTTCCTATGGTGTCTCTTGGTAATCACCTCTTCTCTTGTCTTCCTGGACCATTCTCTTGACTTCACCATGTTTGTAAGCACACCAGTAAATGTCTAGAAGGAGCTGAGTATCACAGTCATTTTAAATCTGCCTAATTGGTGCTTATTATGCTTGATTGCTGCTCCTTGACATCCACAATACCTGATCGAAAACACTTGAATGAACCTCTGTGCTTAAGAGTGGTAGTCTTTAAGGGGTTGAATAATTGTGTCAATGAAGAAATCACAAAAAAAACATTTAATACTGTATTACAAAAACAATTGATGTCATTTTAGTTGCATTTGGTTCTTTAAAAAGTCCTTGTAAGATTTCATTCTGAACACAATTACAAATGTACACTAAATTCCCTAAAACCCTTTACAGCATTGGGGGTTGAATAATTTTGAACACAACTGTACATAAATGCTGTGGAACAATTCTTTTGTATCCTTTTGCTGCACTTATAAATTGTTTTTTCACCACAAACAAGCCTTTCCTATCACTGTACCTAGCACATGCAGACGTCGCTCCCTGCACTAAGTACACTGGTTAATGGAAAATCTAAGATGGCCGACGCTATTTATAGGGCTGTGGCTAGTGTTGAGTAGTGTTGAGCGAACCCGAATTTTGGGGTGTTCGTGACCCGGACCCGGACCCGAACATTTATGTAAAAGTTCGGGTTCCGGTTCGGGGTTCAGCGATTTCTATTGCGCTTTTTGAAAGGCTGCAAAGCAGCCAATCAACAGCGTCATACTACTTGCCCCAGGAGGCCATCACAGCCATGCCTACTATTGGCATGGCTGTGATTGGCCAAGTGCAGCATGTGACCCAGCCTCTATTTAAGCTGGAGTCACGTAGCGCCGCATGTCACTCTGCTCTGATTAGAGTAGGGATAGGATGCAGCTGCTGTGAGGGCGAGATTAGGCAGGGAAGACTCAGCAAAACCACTTAATGAAGTGCTCGATCTACATCTGTAAATCATTCAACTTCTGTTAGTTCTTTGCTCACTGGTTTTTAGGCTGCCCAGAGCTTTTTACTGTCACTTTTTTCTGGGGTAATCAGCGGCCATTTTGTGATCTTTTGGTGCACCAACACATGTTTTGAGCTGCCACCAAGTTCAACATACATTTTTGGGTTCAATAGTAGCCTTTTTTTTGCAATATCCTACATCAAGGGTTGTGCTTATTGTCACACCTTGAAACACAGGATAGAAATTGCTATATTTTATTGAGGGGTGAAATTAAATTGCCAAAATACCAATCCCCTAAATCAGTGGTTTCAGCTGTTGCTGGCCAAGTATAATAATACTGTCCATCAAAGGATAGATTTTTTTTCTGGGGTGAAATTCAATTGGCAAAATAACAATCCCCTAAATCTGGTGTTCCAGCTGTGGCTGTCCAAGTGTAATACTGTCCATCAAAGGATAGATTTTTTTTCTGGGGTTAAATTCAATTGCTAAAATACCAATCCCCTAAATCTGGTGTTCCAGCTGTGGCTGGGCAAGAGTAATACTGTCCGGGACCGTCAAAGGATAGATTTTTTTCTGGGGTGAGATTTAATTGCCAAAATACCAATCCCCTAAATCTGGGGTTCCAGCTGTGGCTGTCCAAGTGTAATAATGTCCGTAATAGGGTATATTACACTCAGCGTGTCAGCGTCTAAATACAAGGCCTAAAAAATAAATCCTCTATATTTGCTCACCCTGCTGTGCATCTCCAAGTGTATTTCTATCCATAAAAGGGTATATTACACTAAGTGTCTGAATACAAGTGCTAAAAGTGTAATCCTCTATATTTGCACACACTACTATGCATCTCCAAGTGTATTTCTGTCCGTAAAAGGGTATATTACACTAAGTGTCTAAATACAAGTCCTGAATGCATAATCCTCTATATTTACACACGCTACTGTGCATCTCCAAATGTATTTCTGTCCGTAAAAGGGCATATTACACTAACTGTCTAAATACAAGGGCTGAAAGCTAAATCCTCTATATTTGCACATGCTACTGTGCATCTCCAAGTGTAATTCTGTCCGTAAAATGATACCTTTCAGCCAGAGCCTAAATAATAGGCATAAAATTGATATTCCCGAAAATCTGTGGTTTCTGTTGTGCCTGTATTAGTGTAATACGGTACATAAATAGATAGCCAGAAAGTGTTAGGTGCCTGTAAAAAAAGGCCTTAATTTGAACTCTATACATTGAGCCAAATAAGTTTTTCCTTATTGTGGTGAACGGTAACAATGAGGAAAATATCTAATAAGGGACGCGGACATGGTCGTGGTGGTGTTAGTGGACCCTCTGGTGCTGCGCGAGGACGTGGCCGTTCTGCCACAGCTACACGTCCTAGTGAACCACCTAACTCAGGTCCCAGTAGCCGCCAGAATCTACAGCGATATTTGGTCGGGCCTAATGCCGTTCTAAGGATGGTAAGGCCTGAGCAAGTACAGGCGCTAGTCGATTGGGTGGCCGACAGTGGATCTATCAGGTTCACATTATCTCCCACCCAGTTTCTGCAGAAAGCGCACAGGTGGTGCCTGAAAACCAAGCCCATCAGTCTGTCACATCACCCCCATGCATATCAGGGAAACTGTCTGAGCCTCAAGTTATGTAGCAGTCTCTTATGCTGTTTGAAGAATCTGCTGGCAGGATTTCCCAAGGGCATCCACCTAGCCCTTCCCCAGTGGTGGAAGATATAGAATGCACTGATGCACAACCACTTATGTTTCCTGATGAGGACATGAGAATACCACCTCAGCAGAGTCAGCACATCTCTGATGATGACGAAACACAGGTGCCAACTGCTGCATCATTCTGCAGTGTGCAGACCGAACAGAAGGTCAGGGAGGAATACTGTGTGGAAGACGATGCATATGACGATGAGGTCCTAGACCCCACATGGGATGAAGGTTGTGTCACTCACTTTCAGAGTTCAGAGGAAGAGGCAGTGGTGAGACCGATCCAACAGCATAGGAAAAGACGGAGCAGGGTGCAAAAGCAGAACATCCGTCGCCAAGAAAATTCGCCTGCTACTGGCCACCACCACCAGGGACCGAGCACACCAAAGGCAGCTTCAAGGAGTTCCCTGGCATGGCACTTCTTCACAGAATGTGCTGATGACAAGACCTGAGTGGTTTGCACGCTGTGCCATCAGAGACTGAAGCGAGGCATTAACGTTCTGAACCTTAGCACAACCTGCATGACCAGTGATCTACATGCGAGACACCGGCTGCAGTGGAGTAAGCACCTTCAAAACCAAGAAAGAGCTCAGGCCCCTCCTGCTCCATCTTCTGCTGCTGCCTCAGCCTCTTCCTCCACCTCTGGAGGAACGTTGGCACCTGCCGCCCAGCAAAAAGAGGATGTACCACCAACACCACCACCTCTGTCACCAAGCATCTAAGCATCTCCACCATGTCACACGGCAGCGTTCAGCTCTCCATCTCACAAACCTTGGAGAGAAAGCGTAAATTCCCACCTAGCCACCCTCGATCCCTGGCCCTGAATGCCAGTATTTCTAAACTACTGGCCTTTGAAATGCTGTCATTCAGGCTGGTGGACATGGACAGCTTCAAACAGCTCATGGGGGTGGCTGTCCCACAGTACGTCGTTCCCAGCCACCACTACTTCTCCAAGAGAGCCGTCCTTTCCATGCACAACCAAGTATCGGATAAATTCAAGTGTGCACTGCGCAACGCCATCTGTGGCAAGGTCCACCTAACCACAGATACGTGGACCAGTTAGCACGACCAGGGACGCTATATCTCCCTAACTGCGCACTGGGTAAATGTAGTGGCGGTTAGGCCCCAGGCGGAGAGCTGTTTGGCGCTCGTCCTTCCGCTGCCAAGGATCGCAGGGCATGATTCTTTGCCTCCTCCTCCTACTTTAGTGTTGAGCGCAAATATTCGAATAGCGATTTTTTTCAGCGAATATCGGCACTTCGCTAATTCGCGAATATTTCGAATATAGCGCTATAAATTCGCTATTTCGAATATTCGGGTTTTTTTTGTTATATTTTTTTCTTTCCCACTTCCCAAAAGTAGTTCTTATCTGTTCTGAGGATTCCTGGCTACCTGGCTGCTCCAGTCAGTGCCCGTTGCCGCTTCTACCGACTTCCGTGCCATGGGAACGTCTTTATACTAAAATGTACTGTCGCTATTTCGAATATTCGTTTTTTTTTAGTTATATTTTTTTCTTTCCCACTTCCCAAAAGTAGTTCTTATCTGTTCTGAGGATTCCTGGCTTCCTGGCTGCTCCAGTCAGTGCCCGTTGCCGCTTCTACCGACTTCCATGCCATGGGAACGTCTCCATACTAAAATGTACTGTCGGATTTGAGAATTACGTTGAAATCGCAATGCGATTAATTTAAGTTATATTAATCGCATTGCGATTACAACTTAGCAGTGCACTGCTATCTTACATATTAGGCTAGAATTAACGAATATGGAATATAGCAGCAGTGCTAAGTAGAAATCGCAATGCGATTACTAAGATATATCATCGCATTGCGATTTCAACTTAGCACTGCTATATTCCACATTCGTTAACTTCGTTAATTCTAGCAAGCTGACCCATTATAAACTCAGCTCTAAGTTGAAATCGCAATGCGATTAATATAACTTGTAGTAATCGCATTGCGATTTCTACTTAGCACTGCTGCTATATTCCATATTCGTTAATTCTAGCCTAATATGTAAGATAGCAGTGCTAAGTTGTAATCGCAATGCGATTAATATAACTTGAATTAATCGCATTGCGATTTCAACAGACATGGTTTACTATGGTTGCTAAAACGAAGATGGAGAATACTTCGTTATCTTCGTTTTGAGGAATATGACGAATACATTCGTCATATTCGCTAATTCTACCAAGCCAACCATAGTAAACCAGGTCTAAGTGGAAATCGTAATGCGATTAATTCAAGTTATATTAATCGCATTGTGATTTCAATGTAATTCTCAAATCCGACAGTACATTTTAGTATGAAGACGTTCCCATGGTGATGGGGACGCTCCATGAGTATGATTGGCTTGGTAGAATTAGCGAATATGACGAATGTATTCGTCATATTCCTCAAAACGAAGATAACGAAGTATTCTCCATCTTCGTTTTAGCTACCTATTCGTCAACTTCGCTAATTCTAGCAATCAAATAGGAAGGTTGACTATAGAGACAGCTGTGTTTAATTCGCTATGCGATTATATTATTATTATTATTTTTAATAAATAGAATGATTATAATAATTATCAAGTATTATAATTATTCTATTTGTTTTTAAAAAAAGCAAAGTAATATAATCGAATAGCGAATTAAACACAGATGTCTCTATAGTCAAACTTCCTATTTGATTGCTAGAATTAACGAAGTTGACGAATAGGTAGCTAAAACGAAGATGGAGAATACTTAGTTATCTTCGTTTTGAGGAATATGACGAATACATTCGTCATATTCGTCATATTCGCTATAATTCTAGATATCAAACCAAGTAGGAAAGTAGCCTTAAGTTAAAATCGCAATACGGATTTTTTAAATCGCATATTAATCGCGATAACTAGAATAATGACGAATATTCGATTTCGACGAATATGAAACGAATATTCTATCGAATATTCGCGAATTACGTCGAAATCGAATATGGCACCTGCCGCTCATCACTACTGGGCTTCCTCCTCCTCTTCTTCCACGTGCTCATACGGTCAGCCACAGACCTTCACCACCAACTTCAGAACAGCCCTGGGTAAACGTCAGCAGGCCGTTCTGAAACTCATGTGTTTGGGGGACAGGCAACACACCGCGCAGGAGTTGTGGCGGGGTATAGAACAACAGACTGACGAGTGATTGCTGCCGGTGAGCCTCAAGCCCGGCCTAGTGGTGTGCGATAATAGGCAAAATCTTGTTGCAGCTCCGGGACTAGCCGGTTTGACGCACATCCCTTGCCTGCACATGTGCTGAATCTGGTGGTGCAGAAGTATCTTAAAAACTACCCAGACATGTCAGAGCTGCTGGTAAAAGTGTGGTCTGTATGTACTCGCTTTTGGCATTCTCACCCTGCTGCTGCTCGCCTGTCTGCGCTGCAGCATAACTTCGGCCTTCCTGCTCACCGCCTCATATGCGACATGCCCACCAGGTGGAACTCCACCTTACATATGCTGGATAGACTGTGTGTGCAGCAGAGGGCGATAGTGGAGTTTCAGCTGCTGTATGCACGGGTCTGTCGCTTTGCGGATCAGCACCACTTCACCACCAGTGACTAGGACTGCATGCGAGATCTGTGTACCTTGTTGCGGTCTTTGGAGTACTCAACCAACATGGCCAGTGCTGATGATGCCGTTGTTAGCATTACAATACCCCTTCTATGTCTCCTTGAAAAAAAATATTAAGGCAATGATGGAAGAGGATGAAAGGAGGAGGAGGAAGAGGGGGCATTTCACAGGGTTTCAGGCAGGTCATACAGAAGTGGCTCAGAGGGTGGTTTCCTGCACCAGCAGAGGCCAGGTACACTTGTGAACAGCCACGGCACACTTCTTGAGGACAAGGAGGAGGAGGATGAGGAGCCGGTTTCACTGCAGGGTGGCATCCTACGCAGCTCAGGGCCATCACTGGAGCGTGGCTGGGGGGATACGGAGGACACAGACGATATACCACCAACAGAGGACAGCTTATCGTAACCTCTGGGCAGCCTGGCACACATGAGCGACTACATGCTGCAGTGCCTGCGCAACGACAGCAGAGTTGCCCACATTTTAACTTGTGCTGACTACTGGGTTGCCACCCTGCTTGATCCCCGGTACAAGGACAACGTGCGCACCTTAATTCCTGCTCTGGAGCGTGATAGGAAGATGTGCCACTACAAGCGCACCCTGGTAGATGCGCTCCTGAGGGCATTCCCAACTGACACAGGGGTAAAAGTTGAAGCACAAGGCGAAGGCAGAGGAGGAGGGGGAAGAGGTCGCCAACGCAGCTGTGTCACAGCCAGCTCCTCAGACAGTAGGGTTAGCATGGCCGAGCTGTGGAAAAGTTTTGTCACCACGCCACAGAAAACTGCACCACCAGCTGATAGGAAACATGTTAGCAGGAGGCAGCATTTCAACAACATGGTGGAACAGTACGTGTGCACACGCCTCCACGTACTGGCTGATGGTTCTGCCCCATTCAACTTCTGGGTCTCCAAATTGTCCACATGGCCAGAGCTTGCCCTTTATGCCTTGGAGGTGCTGGCCTGCCCTGCGGCCAGTGTTTTGTTTGAACGTGTATTTAGCACGGCAGGGGGCGTCATTACAGACAAACGCAGCTGCCTGTCCACAGCCAACGTGGACAAGCTCACGTTCATTAAGATGAACCAGGCATGGATCCCACAGGACTTGTCCGTACCTTGTGTAGAGTAGACATTCATAACTGCCTCGCCCTCAACCATACATTCTTGTACTCCAGGGCACTTCTTTATTGAATCCTCTTTTTTTAATTGTACAATTATTTTGGGGGCAACCCCAAGTTGAATGAACCTCTCCTCTGTCTGGGTGCCACCTGTTGCTTTGATGGGTGACATTATCCTCTTTATACTGTCAAATGACCTCTATATTGTCTGGTTGTCAGGGGACTATATTTCGTTTCATCGCTTGCTGCATTGGTGGGAGATAGTAAACTCTTTATACTGTCAAATGACCGCCCCATTTTCTGGTTGTCAGGGGCCTATAGTTCGTTTGATCGCTTGCTGCATTGGTGGGAGACATTATCCTCTTTTCACTGTTAAATGACCGCCCCATTGTCTGGTTGTCAGGGGCCTATATTTCGTTTCATCGCTTGCTGCATTGGTTGGACACATTATCCTCTTTATGCTGTCAAATGACCTCTACATTGTCTGGTTGTCATGGGCCTATATTTCGTATCATCGCTTGCTGCATTGGTTGCAGACATTATCCTCTTTCTACTGTCAAATGACCGCCCCATTGTCTGGTTGTCAGGGGCCTATATTTAGTTTTATCGCTTGCTGCATTGGTGGGAGACATTAACCTCTTTTTACTGTCAAATGACCTCTTCTCTGTCTGGGTGTCAGGGTCCTACATAAATGATAATGGCCTGTTCCATTGCAGGTTGACCTGAGGCCTGTGTTGCTGTTACATGACGACTCTCCTCTTTGCGGGTGCCATGGTCCTGAATTAGTGAATGAGGCCTGTGGCACTACTGCGTGAAATCAATACTGTTTTGGCATAATTGGAATTCTCCTCTTTATGGGTCCCGTGGGCCTGAATGTTTGAATGAGGCCTGTGGCCCTGCAGGCAGACATGATTCCTTTTTGGCTGTGATGAAAACTTCAACTCCCATGTATGGTTGCCATTGGCCTGAGTCTATGAGTGAGGGCTGTGACACTGCTGGCAGACATGAATCCTTCTTGGCTGTGATGTGAACTTCAACTCCCATGTATGGTTGCCATGGCCCTGAGTCTGTGAATGAGGCCTGTGGCACTGCAGGCAGACATGAATCCTTTAAGGCTGTGATGACAACTTCAACTCCCATAGCATTCCCACCTGACGCCACCCCAACCTCCTATTCTACCTTCTCCTCCAAGTCGCCAATTGATATTGGTTAATTTTTATTTATTTTATTTTAAGTCATTTCCCCATCTACATTTGTTTGCAGGGGATTGACCTACATTTTGATGCCTTTTATAGCCCTCTAACTCTTTCCAGGGCTATTTTACAGCCTTTTTAGTGGCCAAAAGTTCCGGTCCCCAGTGATTTCAATGGGGTTCGGGTTCAGGGTCAAGGTCGGGTCGAGTTTGGATCTCGAACCCGAACATTTTTGTGAAGTTCAGCCGAACTTCTTAAACCAGAACATCCAGGTGTCCGCTCAACTCTAGCTGTGACATCACAGGGCTGTTTGGCTGCTGATTGGCTGAATGCATGGCAATATGGATGATTACGCCTTCCCAGAGTTGCTTTCTCCATGCCTTCACATGTACAGCGGCCAGTTTAGGAAAAAATGGGATTCGTTACCACGATGCGTGAGGAAATTCAGATTCATTGCGAATCGAATAATTCTTGAAATTCGGATTAAATTCCACTTCGTCAACTTCAATTCACTCATCTCTAGTGGAGATGCATTTCGGATCCGGTCGCCGAATATGGGTAAACACATCAGGTGCAGATGATTTTTAAGCACACTTGATGTTATGGGATAAAAAGAAAATAAATAAAAAAGTTGCTTGGGGGACCAAGCGTCCAAAAAATATGCCTTGACAGGGTGGGAATGCCTGCCTATACAACAAGCACAAGTGTTGATTATCAGAAGAAAAAGTGGATTTTGCAAATGAGCTTAAAAAAATTATACATTGTTTATGTGGAAAGAGTACAGTACGGATATAGTGGCATGCGGCCACAATAGTGGCTGCAGCAGGAGCCCTATAGCATGAAACATAAAATGCTGTCTATGGGTAGAAGTGGCAAGGGTAGTAGTAGTAGTAGTGATAGTGGCGGTAAATGCTCTGTGTTATCGGTGGTGGCAGTAGGGGATTAACAGCGAGGAGCAGCAGCAGCTGAGGCAGCAACGGGTGGAGCAGCAGCCATATGGTATATGTTGGCAGAAAAGCAGCAGCATGATGGAGGTAGCAGAAGCCTTAGGGAAGCTGATGGTCGGCAGGTTGCAGTAGTGGCATGATGGAGGCGGTGGCGTAATGGAGGCTATGGTACAGAACATGATGGTTGGAAAGTGACATAAGTGTCATTATGCAGGTGGCAGGAGCAGCCACACAAGATGTAATGGTAGTTAGGCAGGCAGGCAGACAGACAACAACAGTGGAAAGATGGGGCACCACCAGCAGCAAGGCGATGTTTATTTATCGGAATCAGCCTGAGTTGTGAGAAAATGTTGGTATTGATGCAGTAATCACGTACATATGCTGCCTCATGAAATTTAACACCTCCCCCTGTTCTGCCTCTCCAGTCTAAGCACTACAATGTGATCTCTGAACTTACAGTTGTGTTGAGATGGCTATAACTTCAGTCTTAGGTGAATTGGCTGACAGTGACTCGATCCAAACGACACCTTGTAGATCCTGAAGAAGTTTATTTCAAACTGTGCAGATCATACACCGATGAACAGATGGATAGGTCAAAAAATCATGCTGTGAGCAGCTAACAGGAGCATGTAGCTGAGATGAGGGTTGAAGCCAGAATGAAGAAGAAGGGAGGAGACAAGAGAGAGAGAGCAAAGCTAGGGGAAGACAGAAGGGACACACATAATGAAAAGGCAAACCATGAATGTGTAACATGACACTCCCCGTCGAAATCTATGATTTCTAATAACATTTATCAATGATAACTTTGTTCAAGTCCATGAATAATAGATGTTTTCCTACTGGAACACCTGCAATAAAAAGAACAACAAAAAAGAGCATCGACAAGAAAAACATTAGACAACAGTAGGAAAGATATAGTTCCATGCGTCATCTTCAGAGGGGAAGGCAGCAACAGCACAAGTCCTTCTTACCTCCCTTTAACAAGTTGCCTTGAAGGTCAGTCTTCAGAGGGGAAGGCAGCAACAGCACCAGTCCTTCTTACCTCCCTTTGTATCAGGCCGGAGTACGGAGTTCATCTTCCTGTTTAGGCAGAAGCAGTACTAGTTCGTTTATGGGTCTGAAGTAGTGTCTAGCAGAACCTTCTTTTATTACTTTGACTTCTGCTTTCCGTACCTTGCCATCGTAACTTGGAATAGTCTTTGTGATAAGACCCATAGGCCAATTGTTACGATGAGCGTCCTTATCTTTAAGGAGAACAATGTCTCCAACTTGCAAGTTGGGTTTGCTTATGACGAATCCTACTCCTATTCCACCGTTGGAGTGTACGGCCCGGAGATAAGCTACTGCAGCTATGGCTTCCATGGATGCATCAGAAAAGACATGGATCTCTAGTCTGGTGGCATTCTTCAAGGACACAGGAGTGTAAGAACGTGGTATCTTAAACTGTTCCAATGCCTGGAGAGACTGTTTCCAGGATTCCCACCTTTGTTGTTTCTCCTTGGGTAACGGGGTATCCCAGTCAGTGTTCTCTGTAGTGAGTTGTCTGAGTAATATCTTACCCTGAATAGTAAAGGGTGCAATGAATCCCAAGGGGTCGTAGATAGTGTTCACTGCGGACAGTACTCCTCTTTTTGTGAAGGGCTTGTCGCAGGCTGATGTTTGAAATGTAAACGTGTCTTGTTTAACATCCCATAGCAATCCAAGGCTGCGTTGTGTGAGGGAAACGTCGGATTCTGGTTGGAATTCCTTGGCACTGACAGCATGATCATCGGAAGGAAATGCTCCCATTACCTTATTGCTGTTGGAGATGATTTTGTGTAGTCTGAGGTTGGCAGTGGCAAGCATGTCCTGGGTTCTGGTGAGAAGGTCAATGGCCTCTTCTTCCATAGGTAGGGACTTAAGACCGTCATCCACGTAGAAGTTCCTTTCTACAAACTGACGTGCATCCGTCCCGAACTCCTGTTCTTCTTCTTGGGCAGTTTTTCTCAGTCCATAAATGGCAACTGCAGGGGAAGGGCTATTGCCGAACACGTGAACTTTCATCCGATAGTCTATGACCTCGTTATTGACATCATTATTGCGATACCATCGGAACCTGAGAAAGTTTTTGTTATCTTCACGGACGATGAAACAATGAAACATTTGTTGAATGGCGGCCATAATGGCAATTGGCTCTTGTCTAAAGCGGAGTAGGACTCCTAAGAGGTTGTTGTTCAGATTGGGTCCAGAGAGAAGATTGTCATTGAGAGAAACGCCTTCATGACGAGCGCTTGAGTCAAAGACCACTCTAATCTGGTCAGGCTTACGAGCATGGTAGACACCAAAACACGGAAGGTACCAGCATTCTTCTCCTTGTGTAAGAGGGGGTGCAGGTTCAGCATGGTCTCTGTCAAACACCTTCTGCATAAAGTCGACAAAATGTTTCTTCATCTTCGGTTTCCGGTTCAGGTTGCGCTCTAAAGAGATGAACCGTGAATCTGCATGTTGTCTATTATTTGGAATTCTCTTCCTTGGAGTGCGGAATGGTAGCGGCGCCACCCAGCTGTTAGAATCATCTTGATAGAACTCTTTACTCATGGTTCTCAAGAATTCCTTTCCTTCCATTGTGGCTGCTAACTCATTGTCTTCTGTGGTTACTTCAAACACTGTGTTACCAATGTTGTCATCCCGAAAGATAAATGCTTTCTTTTCATTGAGTATGATGCGCTCTGGCGTGCCTTTGTCACACAGCCTTTCTTTCACACTATAGTGATGTTGTCTTGGAAAACAAGTAGTGCGTCCATTGGGCAGGACATGTGTTTTGAAGGAAGAAACCGAGAGAGGTTTCCTGGCATTGCTAAGACAGACGTTGCCAATGATGACCCAGCCTAGATCCAGATGCTGGGCGTAAGGTGCATCATGTGGGCCGTTAATTTGATGGCGCACCTTGTGCACCCTTAGGATGTCTCTCCCGAGTAGCAACAGGATATCAGAATTTTCCTCAAAGGCTGGTATTTTATCAGCTATGTCCCTTAAATGAGTATGGTGCAAGGCAGCTTCAGGAGTGGGGATCTCATCCTTGTTAGTTGGGATCTGATTACACTCAATGATAGTAGGCAAGGGTATTTCCAAGTTGCCATTGAGAGGAGTAACTACAAGGTCACTGGCTCTTCTACCCCAGACTTCTGTAATGCCTGCACAAGTACCCAGGGAATAAGGTAGAGCACCTCCTGCTATGCCTAAGAGATCAAAGAACTTTGTACTTGCGAGAGATCGGTTACTCTGGTTGTCAAGAATGGTATACAGTCTTACAGCTCTTTCAGGTTTGCCCTTTTTGTATACACGAACCAAGCATATCTTAGCGCAAGATTTTCCACAAAGTCCTTCCCCACAGACTTCAGTGCATGTTGAGATCACTGGGGTGGAGGTTGCTGTTTGTTCAGCGTTCTCCCCGCCAAGCCTTGCCCTGGGGGGAAAGTCAGTGGATGGAGTGGTGCTGTGTTTGTACAGATGAAGGGCTTGAACGTGGTTGTCACTACCGCATTCTATGCATTTAATGATGGCCTTACAGTCTTTTGCCATGTGTTCTGTGGAAGCACAGCATCTGAAACAAACTCCAAATTCTTTTAAAAGTTCCTTGCATTCCTGTAGAGGTTTCTTTCTGAAACCAATGCACTTCTTAAGTGGGTGTGGCTTGTTATGTATGGGACATTGGCGATTTGGATCCTCAAGTTTCTTGTTTTGTCCAGTTTTCGGAAGAACCGTAGCAGGAGCAGGTTGAACATCAGTCCTTTTCACTGACACTGGACCCCTGCGGTCTCGGTGCATTATGCGTGTGTTTGCAAGTCCTGGAGAAGGTGGACTAAGAGGGATACAGTCACAGTAAAAGAAACTTGGGTCATTCTTAGAGTCAGCAATTTCCTTTATGAAGGTACAGAAGTAGTAAAAGGGAGGAAAGGCAACTCCATACCTTTTCTTGTAAGTTTCTTGACTAACCCATTTTTCTTGGATGCCATATGGCAGCTTAAGAACAATAGGGTTGATGCCAACAGGGGTGTCAAGGTAACTAAGCCCGGGTAGGCGGGTGTCAGCCTTAGCTAGTTGAAGCTCTAGTAGAAGATCACTAAGTTCTTGAAGCTTTAGATTGTCTTTAGCTGTAATCCTTGGGAAGCCTTGCAACCTTTTGAGTAAGGCATCTTCGATGGCCTCAGAGCTGCCAAAGCTACGTTCAAGTCTGTCCCAAGCAGCTTCGAGACCTGCAGCAGGATTGGAAGTGTAAACTGTTTTAAGTCTCTTAATACGTTCAGCTGACTGAGGACCTAGCCATCTGATGAGTAGAATTCTTCTGCAGCAGTGATGTCTAGCTTGCTGATTGTGGCCTTAAAGGTGAATTTCTATCCTCGGTAATTTTCGGGTTTGTCATCAAACACGGGGAGGCCTGTCCTAGTGAGTTCTCTGCGAAGGATGTACTTGGCAAACTGCGACATGTCTGTGTTTTCAGACTTTGGATATACAATTGCAGGCAGGACTGAGTTAGTTGCAGTAGCTGGTACATTGACGTTGAGTGACTTGGGAACATAAGATGGTGCTAAGGCGTTTAACACTGGAGCTGGTGTACGGTCCAAAGGTGTGTTGGTTTGTAGCCTTATAATGGATTGGTTAGAGGATGGCAGGTTAGTGCGATAGTGTGATGGGTCATTTCTATCCGTACCCGTTTCTGCCACTTGAGAAGGTGTAGTAGATGTAGAGAAAACACCTTGGTTGAGTTCTTTGGCTGCTATGACAGATTGATGGAGTTTTGATGAGGTCTGTGATGACACTGATGCATAAGATGTAACAGAGTGATTGCTACTGACACCTCTTTCATTGTCACTTACAGCCTGCTCTAAGACTCTTAGTCTTGCCATGTCTTTGGCGTGCTCACATTGTTTTTCAAAAACTTCCATTTCTGCTCTCTTCCGTGCAGCCTCAGCTTCCATTTCTGCTTTCTTTTGTGCGGCCTTAGCTTCCATCCGTGCAGCCTCAGCTTCCATTTCCGCTCTCTTCCGTGCAGCCTCAGCTTCCATTTCTGCTTTCTTCTGTGCCGCCTCAGCTTCCATCCGTGCTTTCTTCTGTGCAGCCTCAGCTTCCATTTCTTCTTTCTTGTGTGCAGCTTCAGCTTCCATCCTTGCTTTCTCTTGGGCGAAAGCTGCCTGGATTTTAGAAGCTTCTGCATCAGAGCGGGCTTTGATGAGTTGTTGGCTGAGAGTAGAAGATGTTGATCTTAAGGATTTGGAAGATCGTGTGGAGCGCTTAGAAGTTGTGGAGAGATGGGATCTGGATTCATGGAGATGTGCAATTTTAACATCTGTTTTTGTCCTTGTTTGTATTACTAGATCGTCTCTTTCAAGATTGAGCTCATTCAATTCCTGTAATTCTTTTAAGGAATTTTCTGTGTTGTACCGTTTTAAGAGATCAGCATATTTAGCAGACAGTCTTTGGTAGTTCTCATAGGCAGCATTCAATTGCTTAACAGCGCCCTCTAGGTGCAATACCTCATGAGTTGGTTGAGACAGAGCTGACATGCATTCAATAGTGTTAGACCATGAGTGGCTGAGGTTCTGCAGCAGTTCTTCCCTGTCAGCCTCATAGTTCTGTTGGACTTTCCAGGTTGGTTTCACTGAACGTTTTTGTTTTATGTGGCTTTGAGGATCTGACTCCTGATCTGTAGGAGGTTCAGGTCCTTGCTGTATATTAGGTTCCCCAGATTGTACATTGCCTTGCTGGTGCATTGTGACAACAAGCAGAGGGTTAAATCACAAGGTATGTGTTTGCATAGAAATGTATCAATCTTCTGGCTCTGGGAGAGGGTTTCCTAGGCAACCAGTGGGAGGGGAAGTCAGAGGGAAGTTTAGCAATGGCTGCTGCAAGTTAGTGTGGATTGAATACAGAGCTTAGATTGACTTGCAGGCAGAATGCATGTGACAATACAGTCAGTCTAGAAGCTGATTATATAACAGTTGCATGAACAGTTTCCCCAATAATCTGTGCAGAAAACTGATGAATCTTATGCTGAGATTTACTTGCTGGCTGAAGTATACAGGCTTGTACATATATTCTGCTATACTCCAGTGTCCATATACATCTCACTATACATGCATAGCTAGCAAGGATCCCTTGAAAGATATTTGGCAGATCTTGTAAGATCCCTTCACTGATTTTTTGACTGTTCTGCCTCTCCAGTCTAAGCACTACAATGTGATCTCTGAACTTACAGTTGTGTTGAGATGGCTATAACTGCAGTCTTAGGTGAATTGGCTGACAGTGACTCGATCCAAACGACACCTTGTAGATCCTGAAGAAGTTTATTTCAAACTGTGCAGATCATACACTGATGAACAGATGGATAGGTCAAAAAATCATGCTGTGAGCAGCTAACAGGAGCATGTAGCTGAGATGAGGGTTGAAGCCAGAATGAAGAAGAAGGGAGGAGACAAGAGAGAGAGAGCAAAGCTAGGGGAAGACAGAAGGGACACACATAATGAAAAGGCAAACCATGAATGTGTAACATGACACCCCCCCCAAAAAAAAAAAATAGAAAAAGTCAACCATGTGGAAACTGAATACATATAAACTGACAATTGAGGCATTAGTGGCATGATGCAGGCCGCAGCAGCCGTTCAGAATGTAGTAGGTGGTAGTTATGGAGACAGACAGCAACAGTGGCAAGATGGGGCACCACCAGCAAGGCGATGTTTATTCATCGGAATCCGCCTGACCTGTGAGAAAATGTATGTATTGATGCAGTAATCACGAACATATGCTGCCTCATGAAATTTTCACCCCCCCTCCCCCCACCCCTCAAAGAATTTTTTTTATGTGGAAACCGAATACACGTAAACTGCGTAAACTGACGATTAAGGCATTAGTGGCATGGTGCAGGCCGCAGCAGCATCCGTACAGAATTTGATGGTAGTTAGGCAGGCAGACAGACAGACAACAACCATGGCAAGATGGCGCACCGCCAGTAATGTAATTTGTATTTATCAGAATCAGCCTGAGCTGTGAGAAAATGCCAGTATTAATGCATGAATCATATACATTTGTGCTGCTTAAAAAAAATTTAAGGTTTCAACTGTGTGGAAGGTGAATACACATAAACTTACAATTGAGGCATTAGTGGCCGTAGAGGACGCCAAGTAATGGTAGCTGTCGGCTCTTCTCCACTTCACAGCCACAATGACCTTTTTGATGACAGTAAGCTGTTACAAAAGAAACGAAAACCGCCACTCCTCAGTTGCTGTGGTATGATTCTTTATTTGCCACTCATGAAGAAAGTGACGTGCGTTTCGGCACGTACAGGTGCCTTTGTCAAACACGTATAGAGCAGCAGAGTACCACAGCAACTGAGGAGTGCCAGTTTCCGTTTCCTTTGAAGTGTTTGGGGCGACGCCCGTTGACCGTGCACCCACATCTAACCGCAGTGCTGCCCGATTATCTACAACAGTAAGCTGTTACAGGCCAGCACAGACTTGGAGAAAAGATCCGCTGCGGACTCCTTTAGGAGTGCAACTACCGATGATGACAGTTGGGTGGGAGCACATGTTGCAAGAGGTCAGGGATGTGCACAAAAGACAAGTGATGACAAACATATGAAGATGATGCAGCCTATCCCAAATAAGTGAAGAGCGACGCCTATCATTGGCATGTCAGAAGGACTCACAGTATTATTTCACTACCAAAGCAGACTCCCTATGCGTGTTACTGCTAGGCACAGTGTTCTACTCTACTATAAAGGCTCTCAGTAGCCAGGAAATAGTATTTTTTTAATGAAATTTGCCGCAAATATATTCGGATCTAACCCAGGTGAAGAGGGGGTATCGTCATCATCAGGGGCGAGGGTGGCAGCGTGCCCGTGAGACAGCAGGACGGAAGCAGTGGGAGATCTGAAGCCAAATACAAGAGGTGTGCACCCTTTGCTACTAAGATGGCTACCTGTGAGGAACAAATTGGCAGTACACGGGTTCATAAAAGCAGCGGTAAGCAGGCGTCACACAGCCGTGGAGGGAAAATGAGATACTCGGCAGTGTGGGAACATTTCACACAGTCACTGGGGGACATTAGCGTGGTGCTATGCAGGATGTGTGTGCAGAAGGTGAAACGTGGCCAAGGTGCTAATGTTGGCATGATGGCCCTGCTTCAACACATGAAGTGTCACCATGAAGTGGCATCGGAAAACCATGCCACTCAATTAGTCTTACAGACTATACAGCAACCAATTCATCTCCCACAGGCCCACACCCTCTCTCTAGCAGTCAGGGCTCATTAATATTAGCAGAAGGAAGCGGGAATTCCTTCCCATCAACTTCAATTTCGTCTAATGCTCCTGATTGACAGCAGTCGATTACCAAGGCGATTGCAAAAAGACAACAGTATCTGTGCACTCATCCAAAAGGAAGCTGAACTTGCACCTGGCCAAGTTATGCCCACCCAAGGATGGAGAGTCCCGAGCCGACATGGCTTTTCCAAAAAAGCTGTACCAGCCCTAGACATGTATGCTGAGCAGAAGTTGGGTCAGTCCTTGGGCCTCTCTGTGTCTGCCAGCGATGACGTATGGACATATAACTATTTCAAGGACGATATATGTCATTCACAGCCCACTGGGTAAATGTAGTGCCGGCCCAGACATACCAGCAACTTAGCCAGGTGATGGCAAATGCTGCATTTTAATCATGGGATTTCTGCGCCAATGTCTTCCTCTGCTATCTGGTATCTCCTTAAACATAATTATTTTAAGTTTAATAAGGAGGTTTTTTTGCAGATTTCAGCAGCATCCATGGGCGCTAAAGTGTCGCCATCTTTATTTTATGAGTTGTTTTGAAAGTAAATATTTATTTGGTGACACTAACCCCTTTGCTCGGTGGTTGCTCTGGTATGGTCGCTACATCGAGGACCTGCTGTTTATATGGTGTGACAATGTGGCGGCTATACCAGAGTTCATCCATTTCCTGAATAGCAACACTCTTAATCTTAGCTTTACTCATTATCATCACCAGGAACATATCACTTTTTGGATTTAAATTTACAAATAGACTGGATGACCCAAAAGATCATAAGCTCAACCCACAGGAAAAGTACAGTGTGCAACACTATATTGCACGCAGATTCGTTTCACTCATTCAGCACTATTAAGTCAGTTCCAATTCGTGAATTCACTCGTGCCAAAAGGAGCTGCTCTACTAATGATGGTTTCAAACAGGAGTCTGTTCACATTAGGAGCAGACTGAGCAATCATGGTTATCCCTCATGGATGCTAAATAGAGCAGAGAACATAGTGAAGTCAAAAAACAGAAGGGATTTGTTGTATTTAGAGATGGGCGAATTTTGAAAACATTCGATTCGCCGGTTCGCCAAATTTTAGGAAAAAATTTGGTTAGATCCGAATATATTTGCAGTGAATTTCATGAGAAAAACTACTATTTCCTGGCTACTGAGAGCATTTATAGTGGAGTAGAACACTGTGCCTAGCAGTAACACGCATAGGGAGTCTGCTTTGGTAGGGAAATAATACTGTGAGTCCGTATGACATGCAGATGACAGGCGTCGCTCTTCACTTATTTGGGCTGTCACGGGGCCAAAACTGACCAAATATCTCAAGTATGAACTCAGCCCTACAGGTCGATGTTAGCGACAAGAAGAAGGGCACTCCTTTTACACCATCGTCAGCTGATTCTACATAGATGTCTACAGAACCTGTTCTATTAAACGCTTATACAAGTAGAGCCTCCCGACAGAGTGGAGAGGGTGTCAGCAATAAGTTTGTGTTGACGTCACTGATGATTTTGCCCTTCCTCTGATCCATCAGAATAGTAACCCACAAAAAACTGATCCTGTCTGTGGAGCATCCGCCTTCACTCAGTCAGCATTTGATGATCTAATCTGATGCATCAGGCATTGGTGGGTAGAAATCCTGGCTGATCCACGCCTGATTCATCTTGACAAAGGTCAGTCTCTCCACATTTTGAGTGGACAGGCGAGTTCTTCTTGGGGTAACTATGGCCCCCGCCGCACTAAACACCCACTCTGAAGCCACACTACTGGCCAAGCAGGACAGCTTTTGCAGGGAAAACTCTGCTAGTTGCGGCCACAAATCCAGTTTGGTTGCCCAGTAGTCCAGCGGATCTTCAATGTGGGGTGGCAGGGTGCTGTCCAAGTATGCCACCACCTGCTGGTTCAGGTCCTGCTCCAGGTCTAGCTGCTGGTAAGTAGTTTCTTCACTATGCGGGTTGAAGAAAGCTGCTCATCAGCGACTCTAGACTCAGTCTGTGCTTATAGAGCTGGTACTGCTCCTGCCACCCCACCCCTCCCCAGCAGCCATGGCAGTGGAACCTGAGTGCAGAGGGCCCCCCCAGTCAGACCTGCGAGAGGATGAACGATGGGCAAGATAGGCAGTGGCCACCTTACTACATAGGATGTCTCTATAGTGGTTCAGTTTGGCCTCCCTCTCAGCGGGTGTAAAAAGGCCCCCATTTTGGACCGGTAGCGAATGGTGACAATTCGGCTGCCATTACGCAAGTAAGTGAGCATGCATCGGGCCATTTGTGCAAGTGACTCAGAGGAACTCCCTGCCTCCATCTCCACTGCATATTGCCACTGTGTGTCTGGGTCCTCTGCATCATCTCACTCATCGCTCTGTAGCTCCTCTGGCTGCTCCTGCTCCTCCTTTCCTGTCACCTGTGTAGAAAAACCACCCATTTCGATTACACTTTGCTTGTGCTCCAAAGTCTTCCTCCTACTCCTCCTCCAGTTCAGCCCGCACAGGGCTCATGTGGCTGCGAGATCTAGGCGCCACGTCTCCAGTCCCCTGACCAGCCAGATTTATCACCATCTGTTCCAGGATATGAAGCAGTGGAATGACATTGTTCATCCCGTAGTCTTGGCGACTGACAAATAATGTGGCATCCTCAAATGGCCTGAGCAAATGGCAGGTGTCACGCATAAGCTGCAAATGGCTGACGTCGAAGTTACACAGGGGAGTACTCCTGTCCGCTTGGACCATCAAGAAGTTGTTTATGGCCTTTCTCTGTTCGTATGGTCGGTCCAATAAATGGAGAGTGGAATTCCAGCGGGTGGAAACAGTGCATATCTTCCCATGTTGGGGGATGCAGTTCTACCGCTGCAGCTCAAGGAGGGTGTACGAGTGGCTGAAGTGCATGCAAAGTTTCCTGGAAATTTTTACGGATGTTTTGCAGATGTTTGGAAGACTTTAATTAGATTGAACACGTGTGCCATGCAGGGCGCATTGCTCAGCCCTCCTTGACGCAGCGCAGAAACAATGTTCTACCCATTGTCGGACACCATGGTTGCGAGTTTGAGTTGTCGCGGAGAAAGCCAGGATTCTATTTCTTGACAAAGGACACGGTTTGATTCCTCCCCTGTGTGACTCAGTTCGAAACGAGGGAAACGAGGTGCAGAACAGCGTGACACCGCCGTGTCCTGCACATGTGGTATGCTCAAGGGCCCCTGTGAATTGTCCCTGCAGTGGAGGCTGAGAACATGTTGGAGGATGAGGAGACAGAGGCGGACATTGTTGCAGGACCAACGGCGTGGCAACGTGGAGGTGGAAGCGGCGTCACCTGGCCAAGTTGCAGGTGTGGCTGTGCAGGAACCATATTAACCCAGTGGGTTGTAACGGACATGATTTGTGCCTGACCGTAGTTACAGCTCCACACGTCGGCGCTGCCATTCACTTTGGCAGACACCGACAGGCTCAAGAACTGGCCCACCTTCTGTTCCACATGTGTGTGCAGGGCTGGTACTGCCTTTTTGGTAAAGAAATGATGGCTTGGGACTCTCCACCTCGGCTCAGCAGAAGCCATCAGTTCTCTGAAAGGTGCAAAGTCCACCACTTGGAAGGGGAGGGACTGCAGCACCAGCAACTTGGACAGGAAAACATTCAGCTTCTGCGTTGTTGGATGCGTGCATGCATACTGTTGTCCCTTGGCAATCACTTCGGTGATCAATTGCTGACGGAATGACTGATGAGGAGTAGGAGGAGCAGGGGCATCAGGACCAGCAGATGATAGGAAGAACAGACAGCTCCCTTCGGCTCAGGTGGTGGAGCCTTGACTGCCTGAAACCAGGTGCATGCCATTGGGTGATGTAGCGGTTGCTGCAGCAGGCTGAACCACCACATCTGTGCTACGGTTGTCCCAGGCCACTTTATGGTGATGCTGCATATGTTGATGCAGGGCTGTGGTGCCAACATTGGCCCCCTGGCCACGCTTCACCTTCTGCCCACATACAGTTGTGTTCAAAATTATTCAACCCCCAATGCTGTAAAGGGTTTTAGGGAATTTAGTGTACATTTGTAATTGTGTTCAGAATGAAATCTTACAAGGACTTTTTAACCACTTCAGCCCCCCTAGCTTAAACACCCTTAATGACCAGGCCACTTTTTACAATTCCGCACTACACTAATTTCACCGTTTATTGCTCCGTCATACAACTTACCACCCAAATGAATTTTACCTCCTTTTCTTCTCACTAATAGAGCTTTCATTTGGTGGTATTTCATTGCTGCTGACATTTTTACTTTTTTGCTATTAATCAAAAATTACCGAAATTTTGCAAAAAATGACATTTTCACTTTCTGTTGTAAAATTTTCAAAAAAACTACATTTCTATATAAATTTTCTCTAAATTTATTGTTCTACATGTCTTTGATAAAAAAAAATCCAATAAGTGTATATTTATTGGTTTGGGTAAAAGTTATAGCGTTTACAAACTATGGTGCAAAAAGTGAATTTCCTCATTTTGAAGCAGCTCTGACTTTCTGAGCGCCTGTCATGTTTCTTCAGGTGCTAGAATGTCAGGATAGTATGAATACCCCCAAATGACACCATTTTAGAAGAAGACACCCCAAAGTATTCACGGAGGGGCTTGGTGAGTTCATGTATCATTTCATTTTTTTCACAAGTTAGCGGAAAATGACACTTTCTGAGAAAAAAAAAAAAAAAGTTTCAATTTCTGATAACTTCTGGCAAAAAAAAAATCTCAGACGGACTCACTATGCCCTCAGTGAATACCTTGGGGTGTCTACTTTCGAAATGGAGTCATTTGTTGGGTGTGTTTACTGTTCTGGCATTTTGGGCGGGGCTAATTGTGAGCCGCCATGTAAAACCTAAAGGTACTCATTGGAATTTGTGCCTTGCACCCAGGCTGCAAAAGCGGCACTTATGTGGTATCGCCGCACTCAGGAGAAGTAGGGCAATGTGTTTTGGGGTGTATTTTTACATATACCCATGTTGGGTGAGAGAAATATCTCTGTAAATTGTCAACTTTGTATAAAAATTTTTAAAAGTTGTCGTTTACAGAGATATTTTTCACACAAAGTATGGGTATATATAAAAATACACCCCAAAACACATTGCCCTACTTCTCCTGAGTACGGCGATACCATGTGTGCCACTTTTTTGCAGCCTGGGTGCATAAAGGCCCTAAACCAATGAGTACCTTTAGGATTTCACAGGGCATTTTTGTCGGTACCTCCGGTACCTGTGTCCGTTCGCTCACAGGGCATTTTTGTCGGTACACAGGGCATTTTTGTCGGTACCTCCGGTACCCTGTGTCCGTTCGCTCCTGTTTAGTGTTGAGCGAACAGTTCATGTTAGCGACAAGAAGAAGGGCACTCCTTTTACACCATCGCTCAGCTGATTCTACATAGATGTCTACAGAACCTGTTCTATTAAACGCTTATACAAGTAGAGCCTCCCGACAGAGTGGAGAGGGTGTCAGCAATAAGTTTGTGTTGACGTCACTGATGATTTTGCCCTTCCTCTGATCCATCAGAATAGTAACCCACAAAAACTGATCCTGTCTGTGGAGCATCCGCCTTCACTCAGTCAGCATTTGATGATCTAATCTGATGCATCAGGCATTGGTGGTAGAAATCCTGGCTGATCCACGCCTGATTCATCTTGACAAAGGTCAGTCTCTCCACATTTTGAGTGGACAGGCGAGTTCTTCTTGGGGTAACCTATGGCCCCCGCCGCACTAAACACCCACTCTGAAGCCACACTACTGGCCAAGCAGGACAGCTTTTGCAGGAAAACTCTGCTAGTTGCGGCCACAAATCCAGTTTGGTTGCCCAGTAGTCCAGCGGATCTTCAATGTGGGGTGGCAGGGTGCTGTCCAAGTATGCCACCACCTGCTGGTTCAGGTCCTGCTCCAGGTCTAGCTGCTGGTAAGTAGTTTCTTCACTATGCGGGTTGAAGAAAGCTGCTCATCAGCGACTCTAGACTCAGTCTGTGCTTATAGAGCTGGTACTGCTCCTGCCACCCCACCCTCCCCAGCAGCCATGGCAGTGGAACCTGAGTGCAGAGGGCCCCCAGTCAGACCTGCAGAGAGGATGAACGATGGGCAAGATAGGCAGTGGCCACCTTACTACATAGGATGTCTCTATAGTGGTTCAGTTTGGCCTCCTCTCAGCGGGTGTAAAAGGCCCCATTTTGGACCGGTAGCGAATGGTGACAATTCGGCTGCCATTACGCAAGTAAGTGAGCATGCATCGGGCCATTTGTGCAAGTGACTCAGAGGAACTCCCTGCCTCCATCTCCACTGCATATTGCCACTGTGTGTCTGGGTCCTCTGCATCATCTCACTCATCGCTCTGTAGCTCCTCTGGCTGCTCCTGCTCCTCCTTTCCTGTCACCTGTGTAGAAAAACCACCCATTTCGATTACACTTTGCTTGTGCTCCAAAGTCTTCCTCCTACTCCTCCTCCAGTTCAGCCCGCACAGGGCTCATGCAGCTGCGAGATCTAGGCGCCACGTCTCCAGTCCCCTGACCAGCCAGATTTATCACCATCTGTTCCAGGATATGAAGCAGTGGAATGACATTGTTCATCCCGTAGTCTTGGCGACTGACAAATAATGTGGCATCCTCAAATGGCCTGAGCAAATGGCAGGTGTCACGCATAAGCTGCAAATGGCTGACGTCGAAGTTACACAGGGAGTACTCCTGTCCGCTTGGACCATCAAGAAGTTGTTTATGGCCTTTCTCTGTTCGTATGGTCGGTCCAATAAATGGAGAGTGGAATTCCAGCGGGTGGAAACAGTGCATATCTTCCCATGTTGGGGATGCAGTTCTACCGCTGCAGCTCAAGGAGGGTGTACTGAGTGGCTGAAGTGCATGCAAAGTTTCCTGGAAATTTTTACGGATGTTTTGCAGATGTTTGGAAGACTTTAATTAGATTGAACACGTGTGCCATGGCAGGGCGCATTGCTCAGCCCTCCTTGACGCAGCGCAGAAACAATGTTCTACCCATTGTCGGACACCATGGTTGCGGAGTTTGAGTTGTCGCGGAGAAAGCCAGGATTCTATTTCTTGACAAAGGACACGGTTTGATTCCTCCCCTGTGTGACTCAGTTCGAAACGAGGGAAGCGAGGTGCAGAACAGCGTGACACCGCCGTGTCCTGCACATGTGGTATGCTCAAGGGCCCTGTGAATTGTCCCTGCAGTGGAGGCTGAGAACATGTTGGAGGATGAGGAGACAGAGGCGGACATTGTTGCAGGACCAACGGCGTGGCAACGTGGAGGTGGAAGCGGCGTCACCTGGCCAAGTTGCAGGTGTGGCTGTGCAGGAACCATATTAACCCAGTGGGTTGTAACGGACATGATTTGTGCCTGACCGTAGTTACAGCTCCACACGTCGGCGCTGCCATTCACTTTGGCAGACACCGACAGGCTCAAGAACTGGCCCACCTTCTGTTCCACATGTGTGTGCAGGGCTGGTACTGCCTTTTTGGTAAAGAAATGATGGCTTGGGACTCTCCACCTCGGCTCAGCAGAAGCCATCAGTTCTCTGAAAGGTGCAAAGTCCACCACTTGGAAGGGAGGGACTGCAGCACCAGCAACTTGGACAGGAAAACATTCAGCTTCTGCGTTGTTGGATGCGTGCATGCATACTGTTGTCCCTTGGCAATCACTTCGGTGATCAATTGCTGACGGAATGACTGATGAGGAGTAGGAGGAGCAGGGGCATCAGGACCAGCAGATGATAGGAAGAACAGACAGCTCCCTTCGGCTCAGGTGGTGGAGCCTTGACTGCCTGAAACCAGGTGCATGCCATTGGGTGATGTAGCGGTTGCTGCAGCAGGCTGAACCACCACATCTGTAGCTACTGGTTGTCCCAGGCCACTTTATGGTGATGCTGCATATGTTGATGCAGGGCTGTGGTGCCAACATTGGCCCCCTGGCCACGCTTCACCTTCTGCCCACATACAGTTGTGTTCAAAATTATTCAACCCCCAATGCTGTAAAGGGTTTTAGGGAATTTAGTGTACATTTGTAATTGTGTTCAGAATGAAATCTTACAAGGACTTTTTAACCACTTCAGCCCCCCTAGCTTAAACACCCTTAATGACCAGGCCACTTTTTACAATTCCGCACTACACTAATTTCACCGTTTATTGCTCCGTCATACAACTTACCACCCAAATGAATTTTACCTCCTTTTCTTCTCACTAATAGAGCTTTCATTTGGTGGTATTTCATTGCTGCTGACATTTTTACTTTTTTTGCTATTAATCAAAAATTACCGAAATTTTTGCAAAAAAATGACATTTTTCACTTTCTGTTGTAAAATTTTTCAAAAAAACTACATTTCTATATAAATTTTCTCTAAATTTATTGTTCTACATGTCTTTGATAAAAAAAATCCAATAAGTGTATATTTATTGGTTTGGGTAAAAGTTATAGCGTTTACAAACTATGGTGCAAAAAGTGAATTTCCTCATTTTGAAGCAGCTCTGACTTTCTGAGCGCCTGTCATGTTTCTTCAGGTGCTAGAATGTCAGGATAGTATGAATACCCCCAAATGACACCATTTTAGAAAGAAGACACCCCAAAGTATTCACGGAGGGGCTTGGTGAGTTCATGTATCATTTCATTTTTTTCACAAGTTAGCGGAAAATGACACTTTCTGAGAAAAAAAAAAAAAAGTTTCAATTTCTGATAACTTCTGGCAAAAAAAAAATCTCAGACGGACTCACTATGCCCCTCAGTGAATACCTTGGGGTGTCTACTTTCGAAATGGAGTCATTTGTTGGGTGTGTTTACTGTTCTGGCATTTTGGGCGGGGCTAAATTGTGAGCCGCCATGTAAAACCTAAAGGTACTCGTTGGAATTTGGGCCCTTTGCGCACCCAGGCTGCAAAAGCGGCACTTATGTGGTATCGCCGTACTCAGGAGAAGTAGGGCAATGTGTTTTGGGTGTATTTTTACATATACCCATGTTGGGTGAGAGAAATATCTCTGTAAATTGTCAACTTTGTATAGAATTTTTTAAAAGTTGTCGTTTACAGAGATATTTTTCACACAAAGTATGGGTATATATAAAAATACACCCCAAAACACATTGCCCTACTTCTCCTGAGTACGGCGATACCACATGTGTGCCACTTTTTTGCAGCCTGGGTGCGCAAAGGGGCCCTAAAACCAATGAGTACCTTTAGGATTTCACAGGGCATTTTTTGTCGGTACCTCCGGTACCTGTGTCCGTTCGCTCACAGGGCATTTTTTGTCGGTACACAGGGCATTTTTTGTCGGTACCTCCGGTACCTGTGTCCGTTCGCTCCTGTTTAGTGTTGAGCGAACAGTTCGAAAATCGTTCGGGTCCGTACCGAATTTTGGGGTGTCCGTGACACGGACCCGAACACGGACATTTTAAAAAAAGCTCGGGTTTGGGTCCGGTGTGTGTCGATTTCTTCCCGCTTTCTGAAGGGCTGCATAGCAGCCAATCAGCTAGCGTTTTACTTCTTGCCCTAAGAGCCCGTCACAGCCATGCCTACTAATGGCATGGCTGTGATTGGCCAAGTGCAGCATGTGACCCAGCCTCTATTTAAGTTGGAGTCACGTAGCGCCGCATGTCACACTGCTCTGACTAGTGTAGGGAGAGGATGCAGCTTCTGTGAGGGCGAGATAGGCAGGGATAAAGAAGTGATTGAATGATCTACCTTTCTACACCTGTGCATCAGAACAACTCAGCTGAGCTGTTCACTGAAAGTCACTATTTTGTTGAGACTGGCCAGAGCGATTTTCACTGGCACATGTAACTGGGCTGAGCGGCGGTGGCCATTTTGGGACTTGTGGTGCGCCAGCACAAGCTGCCACAGAGTCTAAACCAAAGCTCCAAAGAAGTGTAAAATCTACACCTGTGAATCAGAACAACAGCGATTCAGCTGCTCAGTCAAAGTCTATTTTTTTTCTGGCTGGGCAGACCGTTTTCTGGCACATGTTACTGGGCTGATAGGCGGCGGCAATTTTGGGACTTGTGGTGCTACATAGTGATGAGCGGCAGGTGCCATATTCGATTTCGACGAAATTCGCGAATATTCGAATGAATATTCATTTCATATTCGTCGAAATCGAATATTCGTCATTATTCTAGTTATCCGATTAATTTGCGATTTAAATAATCGCGTATTGCGATTTTAACTTAAGGCTACTTTCCTATTGGTTTCATATCTAGAATTATAGCGAAGATGACGGATATGACGAATGTATTCGTCATATTCCTCAAAACGAAGATAACGAAGTATTCTACATCTTCGTTTTAGCAACCTATTCGTCAACTTCGCTAATTCTAGCAATCAAATAGGAAGGTTGACTATAGAGACAACTGTGTTTAATTCGCTATGCGATTTTTTAATTATTTTTTTTTTAATAAATAGAATAATTATAATAAATTATATAAAGTAATATAATCATTCTATTAAAAAAAAAATAAAAAAAAAATCGCATAGCGAATTTAACACCGCTGTCTCTATAGTCAACCTTCCTATTTGATTGATTGCTAGAATTAGCGAAGTTGACGAATAGGTTGCTAAAACGAAGATGTAGAATACTTCGTTATCTTCGTTTTGAGGAATATGACGAATACATTCGTCATATTCGCTATTCGCTAATTCTACCAAGCCAACCATAAACTTCCGTGCTCATGGAGCGTCCCCATCACCATGGGAATGTCTCCATATACTAAAATGTACTGTCGGATTTGAGGAATTACGTTGAAATCGCAATGCGATTAATTCAAGTTATATTAATCGCATTGCGATTTCAACTTAGAGCTGGGTTTATAATGGGTCAGCTTGCTAGAATGAACGAAGTTAACGAATATGGAATATAGCAGCAGTGCTAAGTTGAATTCGCAATGCAATTAATTTAACTTGAAGTAATCGCATTGCGATTTCAACTTAGCACTGCTAGTGCTATATTCCATATTCGTTAATTCTAGCCTATGTAAGATAGCAGTGCTAAGATGTAATCGCAATGCGATTAATATAACTTGAATTAATCGCATTGCGATTTCAACGTAATTCCTCAAATCCGACAGTACATTTTAGTATATGGGGACGCTCCATGGGACCATGAGCACGGAAGTCGGCAGAAGCGGCAACGGGCACTGACAGAGCAGCCAGGAAGCCAGGAATCCTCAGGACAGGTAAGAACTACTTTTGGGAAGTGGGAAAGAAAGAAATATAAATAAAAAAAAACAAAAAAAAAAACGAATATTCGAAATAGCGAATTTATAGCGCTATATTCGAAATATTCGCGAATTAGCGAAGTGCCGATATTCGCTAAAAAAATTCGCTTTTCGAATATTCGCGCTCAACACTAGTGCTACAGCAAAAGCTGCCACAACGTCCATTAATCTCATGTAATAGTCGATTTTTTCATAGATATAATACATCAGGGGTTTGGCTGTGCTTGTGTCACCCATACTAACTGCAAAGATATTTAATATATCAGTGGTGAAACTGAAAGTAACCCAATTGGATAGCAAATCCCATGAATGTGCTGTTCCAGCTAGGCTAGCCAGTGCCACTACAGCCGAGTCCAATACTGTCAGCCAGAAATATTTTATTTTTTTATGTGCCAGAAGTATAAATTAAAAAAAGCTTTCACCGTAATAATAAAATTATTCTGGTGTTAGACCAGAAGAAGCACTCCTGTTGTAATTAATACTGTAAAAAGGCTTAGGCAATATTTCTCCCAGTGTGGGAAATTTATCTAGCAAGACTAGCATTTTAAAAATTCCGGTGTTCTGAAATACCAGCAATCCTCTTGTAATTAATACCGCAAAAAGGCATTATATCGTCCAGTGTTGTAATTTTGGTGAAAAAAAGGCCAATTTAATCAATCTGGTGTTTGTTAGACCAGAAACAGTAGGCCTCACGTTTTCACTCCTGTAAAAAGGAATTATATCTCCCCGTGTGGGAATCTATGTACCAAAACTAGCATTTTAAAAATTCTGGTGTCCAATTTGCAGCAGTCTTCTTGTAATTAATACCACAAAAAGGCATTATTGTCCAGTGTTGTAATTTTGGTGAAAAAAAGGCCAATTTAATCAATCTGGTGTTTGTTAGACCAGAAACAGTAGGCCTCACGTTTTCACTCCTGTAAAAAGGAATTATATCTCCCCATGTGGGAATCTATGTACCAAAACTAGCATATTAAAAATTCTGGTGTCCAATTTGCAGAAGTTTTCTTGTAATTAATACCGGAAAAAGGAATTATATATTCCAGTGTGGGAATTTATGTACACAAACTAGCATTTTAAAAATTCTGGTGTCCAATTAGCAGCAGTCTTCTTGTAATTAATACCGCAAAAAGACATTATTGTCCAGTGTTGTAATTTTGGTGAAAAAATTGCCAATTTAATCAATCTGGTGTTTGTTAGACCAGAAACAGTAAAAAGGAATTATATCTTCCAGTGTGGGAATTTTGGGGCTAAAAAATAATATATTTTATTGTGGTGCGAGTTGAATCGCAACAATGAGGAAACATTCTATTAAGGGACGAGGACGCGGTCGTGGTGGTGTCCGTGGAGCCTCTGTTGCTGGCAGAGGACGTGGCCGTTCGGCCTCAGGCGCACAAAGTAGTGAACCAACTCCCTCAAGTAGCCGGCAGAATTTACAGCGATATTTGGTGGGGCCCAATGCCGTTATGAGGATGGTAAGGCCTGAGCAGGTACAGGCATTAGTCGATTGGGTGGCCGACAGTGCTTCCAGCACGTTCACCACATTGTCTTCCGCCCAGTCTTCTGCGGAAGCGCACAGGTGGCACCTGAAAACCAAGCCCATCAGTCTGTCACATCACCCCCATGCATATCAGGGAAACTGTCTGAGCCTCAAGTTATGCAGCAGTCTCTTATTCTGTTTGAAGACTCTGCTCCCACGGTTTCCAGGGGCGTCCACCTAGCCCTTCCCCAGCGGTGGAAGACATTCCATGCACTGACGCACAACCACTTATGTATCCAGATGATGAGGACATGGGAATACCACCACAGCAGAGTGACCGAGTCTCTGATGATGACGAAACACTGGTGCCCACTGCCGCGTCTTATTGCAGTGTGCAGACTGAACAGGAGGAGGTCAGGGAGGAAGACTGGGTGGAAGACGATGCAGAGGACGATGAGGTCTTAGACCCCACATGGACTGAAGGTCGTGCTGCTGACTTAAATAGTTCAGAGGAAGAGGCAGTGGTGAGACCGAGACAACAGCGAAGCCAAAGAGGAGCAGGGGCAAAAGCAGAACAGCCGCCGTCCAGAGAGTTCGCCTGCTATTGGCCAGCGCCAACAGGGACCCAGCACCCCAAAGGCATCTTCAAGGAGTTCCCTGGCATGGCACTTCTTCAAACAATGTGCTGAGGACAAGACCAGAGTGGTTTGCACGCTGTGCCATCAGACCCTGAGGCGAGGCATTAGCGTTCTTAACCTGAGCACCACCTGCATGATCAGGCATCTACATGCAAAGCATGAACTGCAGTGGAGTACACACCTTAAAAACAAGGAACCCGCTCAGGCTCCCCTGCTCCCTCTAGCGCTGCTGCCTCGGCTTCCGCCTCGAGAGGAATGTTGCCACCTGCCGAGCAGCAAACAGAGGATGTGCCACCGACACCACCACCGCCACCGTCACCTAGCGTCTCCACTATTTCACACAGCAGCGTTCAGCTCTCCATCTCTCAAACCTTTGAGAGGAAGCGCAAATTCCCACCTAGTCACCCTCGAGCCCTTGGCCTGAATGCCAGCATTTCTAAACTACTGGCCTTTGAAATGCTGTCATTCCGGCTGGTGGACACAGACAGCTTCAAACAGCTGATGGCCATGGCTGTCCCCCAGTATGTGGTTCCCAGCCGCCACTACTTCTCCAAGACAGCCGTGCCTTCCCTGCACATGCAAGTGTCCGATAAAATCAAGTGTGCACTGCGCTACGCCATTTGTGGCAAGGTCCACCTAACCACAGATACGTGGACCAGTAAGCACGGCCAGGGACGCTATATCTCCTAACTGCACACTGGGTAAATGTAGTGGCGGCTGGGCCCCAGGCGGAGAGTTCCTTGGCGCACGTCCTTCCGCCGCCAAGGATCACAGGGCATCATTCTTTGCCTCCTGTAGCCTCCTCCTCCTACTCGGCTTCCTCCTCCTCCTCCTCTGCTTCCACCAGCTCATCCAGTCAGCCACACACCTTCACCACCAACTTCAGCACAGCCCGGGGTAAGCGTCAGCAGGCCATTCTGAAACTCATATGTTTGGGGACAGGCCCCACACCGCGCAGGAGTTGTGGCGGGGTATTGAACAACAGACCGACCAGTGGTTGCTGCCGGTGGGCCTCAAGCCCGGCCTGGTGGTGTGCGATAATGGGCGAAATCTCGTGGCAGCTCTGGGACTAGCCGGTTTGGCGCACATCCCTTGCCTGGCGCATGTGCTGAATTTGGTGGTGCAAAAGTTCATTCACAACTACCCAGACATGTCAGAGCTGCTGCATAAAGTGCGGGCCGTCTGTGCGCGCTTCCGGCGTTCACATCCTGCCGCTGCTCGCCTGTCAGCGCTACAGCGGAACTTCGGCCTTCCCGCTCACCGCCTAATATGCGACGTGCCCACCCGGTGGAACTCCACCTTGCACATGCTGGAGAGACTGTGCGAGCAGCAGCAGGCCATAGTGGAGTTTCAGCTGCAGCACGCACGGGTCAGTCGCACTGCGGAACAGCACCACTTCACCACCAATGATTGGGCCTCCATGCGAGACCTGTGTGCCCTGTTGCGCTGTTTAGAGTACGCCACCAACATGGCCAGTGGCGATGCCACTGTTATCAGCGTGACGATACCAATTCTATGTCTCCTAGAGAAACGCTTAGGGCGATGATGGAAGAGGAGGTGGGCCAGGGCCAGGAGGAGGAGGAGGAGGATGACGGGTCGTTTTTAGCACTTTCAGGCCAGTCTGTTAGAAGTGGCTCAGAGGGAGGTTTTTGCAACAGCAGAGGGCAGGTACAAATGTGGCCAGCCAGGGACCACTACTGGAGGACGAGGAGGATGAGGAGGAGGTGGAGGAGGATGAGGATGAAGCAGGTTCACAGCGGGGTGGCACCCAGCACAGCGCAGGCACATCCCTGGTGCGTGGCTGGGGGATACAGAGGATGATGACGATCGCCTCCCACAGAGGACAGCTTGTCACTTACCTCTGGGGAGCCTGGCACACATGAGCGATTACATGCTGCAGTGCCTGCGCAACGACAGCAGAGTTGCCCACATTTTAACGTGTGCTGACTACTGGGTGGCCACCCTGCTGGATCCACGGTACAAAGACAATGTGCCCACTTTACTTCCTGCACTGGAGCGTGATAGGAAGATGCTTGCGAGTACTAGCGCACACTGGTAGACGCGCTCCTGAGAGCATTCCCAACTGTCACAGGGAACAGGTGGAAGGCCAAGGCAAGGCAGGAGGAGCTAGAGGTCGCCCACGCAGCAGTGTCACGGCCAGCTCCTCTGAGGGCAGGGTTAGCATGGCAGAAATGTGGAAAAGTTTTGTCTCCACGCCACAGCTAACTGCCCCACCACCTGATACGGAGCGTGTTAGCAGGAGGCAACATTTCACTAACATGGTTGAACAGTACGTCTGCACACAACTCCACGTACTGACGGATGGTTCGGCCCCATTCAACTTCTGGGTTTCCAAATTGTCCACGTGGCCAGAATTAGCATGTTATGCCTTGGAGGTGCTGGCCTGCCCGGCGGCAGCGTTTTATCTGAACGTGTATTCAGCACGGCAGGGGCGTCATTACTGACAAACGCAGCCGCCTGTCCGCAGCCAACGTGGACAAGCTGGCGTTTATAAAAATGAACCAGGCATGGATCCCACAAGACCTGACCCTCCCTTGTGCAGAGTAGTCCTTAATAACTGCCTTAAACCATGTTGTCTTGTACTCCTGGCCACTTCTTCATTGAAAAATCAATTTTTGAAATTAAGTAGGATCTTGGGGTGCAACCCAGAGTTGAATGAACCTTCCCTCTGTCTGGGTGCCGGGGCCAAAGTACATGAAAGTGTCCTTCTCCTGTGCTGGGTGATATGAATGTTATACTTGTGCTGTCTGACATGTCTCCTTTGTGTGGGTGCAGGGGCCAAAGTCACTGAAAGCGGCCTTCTCCTGTGGTGGGTGATCGAAATGCCTGATTCTCTGCTGTGGGACCTCTCTCCTCTTTCTGGGTGCAGGGGTCAAAGAAACAAAAGGTGGCCTACTCCTGTGGTGGTTGACATGATGCCTGATTCTCTGCTGTGGGACCTCTCTCCTCCGTGTGGCTGCAGGGGTCAAAGTCTCTAAAGTGCCCTTCTCCTGTGGTGGTTGATGTAAAACTGATGCTTGTGCTATCTGACCTGTCTCCTCTGTGTCGGTGCTAAGGCCTAAGTCACTGAAAGCGGCCTTCTCCTGTGCTGGCTGATATAAATGCCTGAATCTCTGCTGTGGGACCTCTCTCCTCCGTGTGGCTGCAGGGTCAAAGTCTCTAAAGTGCCCTTCTCCTGTGGTGGTTGATGTAAAACTGATGCTTGTGCTATCTGACCTGTCTCCTCTGTGTCGGTGCTAAGGCCTAAGTCACTGAAAGCGGCCTTCTCCTGTGCTGGCTGATATAAATGCCTGAATCTCTGCTGTGGGACCTCTCTCCTCTTTCTGGGTGCAGGGGTCAAAGAAACAAAGGTGGCCTACTCCTGTAGTGGTTGACATGATGCCTGATTCTCTGCTGTGGGACCTCTCTCCTCCGTGTGGCTGCAGGGTCAAAGTCTCTAAAAGTGCCCTTCTCCTGTGGTGGTTGATGTAAAACTGATGCTTGTGCTATCTGACCTGTCTCCTCTGTGTCGGTGCTAAGGCCTAAGTCACTGAAAGCGGCCTTCTCCTGTGCTGGCTGATATAAATGCCTGAATCTCTGCTGTGGGACCTCTCTCCCTCTTTCTGGGTGCAGGGGTCAAAGAAACAAAAGGTGGCCTACTCCTGTGGTGGTTGACATGATGCCTGATTCTCTGCTGTGGGACCTCTCTCCTCTGTCTGGGTGCAGGGTCAAAGTCTCTAAAGTGCCCTTCTCCTGTGGTGGTTGATGTAAAACTGATGCTTGTGCTATCTGACCTGTCTCCTCTGTGTCGGTGCTAAGGCCTAAGTCACTGAAGCGGCCTTCTCCTGTGCTGGCTGATATAAATGCCTGAATCTCTGCTGTGGGACCTCTCTCCTCCGTGTGGCTGCAGGGGTCAAAGTCTCTAAAAGTGCCCTTCTCCTGTGGTGGTTGATGTAAAACTGATGCTTGTGCTATCTGACCTGTCTCCTCTGTGTCGGTGCTAAGGCCTAAGTCACTGAAAGCGGCCTTCTCCTGTGCTGGCTGATATAAATGCCTGAATCTCTGCTGTGGGACCTCTCTCCTCTTTCTGGGTGCAGGGTCAAAGAAACAAAGGTGGCCTACTCCTGTGGTGGTTGACATGATGCCTGATTCTCTGCTGTGGGACCTCTCTCCTCCGTCTGGGTGCAGGGTCAAAGTCTCTAAAGTGCCCTTCTCCTGTGGTGGTTGATGTAAAACTGATGCTTGTGCTATCTGACCTGTCTCCTCTGTGTCGGTGCTAAGGCCTAAGTCACTGAAAGCGGCCTTCTCCTGTGCTGGCTGATATAAATGCCTGAATCTCTGCTGTGGGACCTCTCTCCTCCGTGTGGCTGCAGGGGTCAAAGTCTCTAAAAGTGCCCTTCTCCTGTGGTGGTTGATGTAAAACTGATGCTTGTGCTATCTGACCTGTCTCCTCTGTGTCGGTGCTAAGGCCTAAGTCACTGAAAGCGGCCTTCTCCTGTGCTGGCTGATATAAATGCCTGAATCTCTGCTGTGGGACCTCTCTCCTCTTTCTGGGTGCAGGGGTCAAAGAAACAAAAAGGTGGCCTACTCCTGTAGTGGTTGACATGATGCCTGATTCTCTGCTGTGGGACCTCTCCTCCGTGTGGCTGCAGGGGTCAAAGTCTCTAAAAGTGCCCTTCTCCTGTGGTGGTTGATGTAAAACTGATGCTTGTGCTATCTGACCTGTCTCCTCTGTGTCGGTGCTAAGGCCTAAGTCACTGAAAGCGGCCTTCTCCTGTGCTGGCTGATATAAATGCCTGAATCTCTGCTGTGGGACCTCTCTCCTCTTTCTGGGTGCAGGGGTCAAAGAAACAAAGGTGGCCTACTCCTGTGGTGGTTGACATGATGCCTGATTCTCTGCTGTGGGACCTCTCTCCTCCTTCTGGGTGCAGGGTCAAAGTCTCTAAAGTGCCCTTCTCCTGTGGTGGTTGATGTAAAACTGATGCTTGTGCTATCTGACCTGTCTCCTCTGTGTCGGTGCTAAGGCCTAAGTCACTGAAAGCGGCCTTCTCCTGTGCTGGCTGATATAAATGCCTGAATCTCTGCTGTGGGACCTCTCTCCTCCGTGTGGCTGCAGGGGTCAAAGTCTCTAAAAGTGCCCTTCTCCTGTGGTGGTTGATGTAAAACTGATGCTTGTGCTATCTGACCTGTCTCCTCTGTGTCGGTGCTAAGGCCTAAGTCACTGAAAGCGGCCTTCTCCTGTGCTGGCTGATATAAATGCCTGAATCTCTGCTGTGGGACCTCTCTCCTCTTTCTGGGTGCAGAGGTCAAAGAAACAAAAGGTGGCCTACTCCTGTGGTGGTTGACATGATGCCTGATTCTCTGCTGTGGGACCTCTCTCCTCCGTCTGGGTGCAGGGGTCAAAGTCTCTCAAAGTCGCCTTCTCTTGTGCTGGGTGATGTGAAACTGGTGCTTGTGCCATCTGACATGGTTGCCGGGGTCCCATTAAATGGTGGCCTACTCCTGTGGTGGGTGATCTAAATGCCTGATTCTCTGCTGTGAAACCTCTCTCCTCCGTCTGGGTGCAGGGGTCAAAGTCTCTCAAAGTCGCCTTCTCTTGTGCTGGGTGATGTGAAACTGGTGCTTGTGCCATCTGACATGGTTGCCGGGGTCCCATTTAAATGGTGGCCTACTCCTGTGGTGGGTGATCTAAATGCCTGATTCTCTGCTGTGAAAACCTCTCTCCTCCGTCTGGGTGCAGGGGTCAAAGTCTCTCAAAGTGGCCTTCTCTTGTGCTGGGTGATGTGAAACTGATGCTTGTACCAGCTGACATGGGTGCAAGGGTCAAATTAACTAAATGGTGGCCTACTCCTGTGGTGGATGATATGATGCCTGAATATGTGCTGTGGGGCCTCTCTCCTCTTTCTGGGTGCAGGGGTCAAAGTAACTAAAAGTGGCCTTCTCCTGTGCTGGATGGTATAAATGTAATGCTTGTGCTATCTGACATGTCTCCTCTGTCTGGGTGCTAAGGCCTAAGTCACTGAAAGTGGCCTTCTCCTGTGGTGGTTGATATGATGCCAGATTCTCTGCTATGGGACCTCTCTCCTTTGTCTGGATGCTGGGGTCGAAATAATAGTAGCTGACCTTCTCCATTGGTGGGTGATTTGAAGCCTGATTCTGTGCTATGGGACCTAACTCCAGTTAATATTGGTTAATTTTATTTTATTTTATGTTAAGTCATCATTTCCTTATCTACATTTGTTTGCAGGGGATTTACCTACATTTTGCTGCCTTTTGCAGCCCTCTAGCCCTTTCCGGGAGTCTTTTACAGCCTTTTTAGTGCCCAAAAGTTCGTGTCCCCATTGACTTCTATGGGGTTCGGGTTCGGGATGAAGTTCGGGTTGAGTTCGGATCACGAACCCGGACATTTTCCAGAAGTTCGGCCGAACCTCTCGATCCCGAACATCCAGGTGTTCGCTCATCTCTACTCCTGTTGTCACTGTCTAGTTCACGCTCCAGAGTGGACCCTGGCAACCCCTGCAGCAAAGTCTATCCCCACCATCAGGGGCCCTAGTGAACACCTGGGTTTGCTTAGACATGCCCCTCTGGAGTATTGCTAGACAGTGGCGCAGTGGGGGTTTCTCCCACTGTGCGGACGGTGCATAGAGGTTATGTTTTCCCTGTGCTTCTGCCTTTGCTTGTGTTTGTACAATAAACTCAGTTTTGTCCGTATCCTGGTCCCATGTTTATTGTGACACGACGCGGAGGTCTTTTGCGGGACCTCCAACTCGTGACACATATCACCTATACAAAGCTAGGCATTGTTATGCGGTTCTGCATCACTTCAGCCTGGGCAAATGGAGCCACAGTGGGGAGGAACTGCTCTGCGTCATCAATAAAGAAATCAAATACTGGCTGTCACATTGCAAACTGGAGAGAGGAACCCTAGTTTCTGATAACGGGAAGAACATTTTGTCTCCACTGCATCAGGAAGGGCTGAGCCTTGCGCCATGCGTGGCACATGTCTTCAATCTTGTTTCACTGGACTTCAAGAGCTGTTAAAGAAACTGTGCATCCACTTCAGCCACTCATACCGTGCAAAAAAATAAAAAATAAAATGCCATCCTCGACCTGCAAAGGCAAAATGCTCTTTCCCAACATCACCTAGTATGCAACATTTGTACATATTGGAACTCCAAATTCCAAACGTTAGACAACCTGTACAAGCAGAGAAAGGCAATCAATGATTTTGTAAAGCAGCAGACAGACAGGTTTACTCCCCATGTAATTTCCATCATAGCCAGTGTCAACTCATGCGTGACACGTGCCATTTGCTCAGCCCGTTTGAGGAAGCCACTTTATTTGTCAGTTGATAGAACTATGGGATGAATGATGTCTTTCCACTCCTTCACATCCTAGAGGGGATGCTGCGAAATATGATTGATGAGGGGACAGAAGACGTGGTACCTACATCTCACGACCACCTAAGCCCTGAAAAGGATGAACTGGCAGAGGAGGAGGAAGACATAAATGCCCAGTTTTATACATGCTAAAGTGGTTTACCTGCCCAAGAGACAGGAGAGGAGCAGGAGGAGCATGAAGAGCTGAGGACGATGATGAAGACAACGCACATGACCCTCACAGACCGTAGCAGTATGCAGTGGAAATTGAGGCAGGGAGGCCCTCCGAGTCCCTTGCGTAAATGGCCAGATGAATGCTGTCAAGTTTGTGTAGTGGCAGCCGCATTGTCAGGATTCGGCAGAGGGATGACTACTAGTTATCCATACTGTTAGACCCTCACTACAGGTCAAACATGGGTGAATTTAGACTTTCTGAGAGGGATGAAAAAATGGACTACTATAGAGATATGCAGTGTAGTTGGTTGGTCATTGCCTACAAGTGCCATCTGCCATCCTCAGGAAGGTCTGACTGGGGGGACCCGCTGCGTTCACATCATGGAGGAGGTGGGGGGCAGAAGCAGCTCCAGCTTCATAAGCAGCAAGTTAAGTCTGGAGTTTCTGATGACCAGTTTTTTTCAGCTGCCTTTTGAAGAAACCACCCAGCAGCAGCAGCAATGGGACATGCAGCAGAACCTCAACCACCAAGTGGTGGCATAATTGGACTGCACCCTGTCACCCATGATCCAAGATCCCATGGACTACTGGGCATGCAAACTTGAAGTGTGGCTGCAATTGGCCGATTTTGCCATGGGCATGCTTTCCTGCCCGGCCAGCAGGTGTTCAGTGCCATGTGGGGCATAGTTACCAATAAGAGAACTCACCTTTCCTCCCAAAATTGAAAAACTAACCTTCATAAAGATGAATCAGGGCAGGATTAACCGGTATTTGCAGACAACGATGCCTGATGAAACAAAATAGATAATTCTTCCACTAATAATCATACTGTAGTGTGCTAGCACACTGGAATATTTTGCAAAATGGGCTATTACTCCTGGCTATGTGCTGCTGCCACTCGCCTGCTGCCCCTGTTGCCATTCCCACAGTGGGATTTTTTGGTCTACTAATATGTACATGTTAAATTTTTTAAAGGATATGCACGCCACTGGGTCTTGCTATCACACTGCTATTGTTGGGTTCTGCTACTACTCTCATCTGCCCTCCTTCCCACTCTTCAAAGTAAAAGATGAGAACCTTCCCACTCTATCATGGGACATTTTTGTCATTGTTACTGCCACTGCTGCTGCTGCCACCCACCCTACTCTGCCATGTGGCCACTATTGTCACTGTTACTGCTACTGCTTCTGCTGCCACCCTCCCCACTCTGTCATGGGCCCACTATTGTCACTGTTATTGGCACTGCTGCTACTCTCCCCACTCTGTCATGGGGCCACTATTGTCACTGTTACTGCTGCTGCCACACTCCCCCCTCTGTCATGGGGCCACCTTTGTCACTGTTACTGCCACTGCTGCTGCTACCACCCTGCCCTCTTTTGTCATGGGGCTACTATAGTCATTGTTACTGCCACTTCTTCTGCTACCCTCCCTACTGTGTCATGGGGCCACTATTCTCACTGTTACTGCCACTGCTGCTGCAACCCTCCCCCTTCTGTCATGGGCCACTATTGTCACTGTTACTGCCACTGCTGCTGACAACCTCCTTACTATGTGATGGAGACACTATTATCACTGCTACTGCCTCTGCCGCTACTGCCACCCTCCCCGCTATGTCATGGGGCCACTATTGTCACTGCTACTGCCATTGCTGCTGCCACTCTCCCCACTATGTCATGGGGCCACTATTCTCACTGTTACTGCTACTGCTGCCACCCTCCCGCCTCTGTCATGAAGCCACTATTTTCAATGTTACTGCCACTGCTGCCACTCTCCCCACTCTGTCATGGGGCCACTATTCTCACTGTTACTGCCACCCTCCCGCCTCTGTCATGGAGCCACTATTTTAACTGTTACTGCCACTGCTGCTGCTGCCACTCTCCACACTCTGTCATGGGACCACAACTGTCACTGCTACTGCCACTGCTGCCACACTCCCCACTCTGTTATGAGGCCACTATTGTCACTGCTGCCACCCTCCCCACTCTGTCATGGGACCACTACTTTATTCTATATTTTATGAAATGTATTAGACACTTGGCCAGCACACTGGGATTGAGCCCCCTAAGTTGATAAAAATACTGTGTTATGCAGCTATAACTTCAAAGCCTTCACATTGAGATTGGGTATATGACTTAGGGTGGGTTCACACCAGCGTTTCGCTGGTTTTCATCATTCTGTCCAAAGGATCTGCATGCCCGTTCTTTAAAACGGGAATAAACGTTTCTGTTAAATTTAACCAATGTGTCAATGGAGGATGGATGTTATTGTATTGACATCTATTTGCTCCAATTCCACCTGAAATCTGTTTTTATGCCAGATTTGAAAATACTGCTTTCGGGCAGATTGGCCTGGGTAATCTGTATTGTATTGTAACAAATAACATTTCTTGTCGAACTTTGGGGAAGCTGCAGAAATAAATTTTTCAAAACTTTGCTCATCTCTACTTGTGCTATTAAATCTTTTGATAAAGGCATGTCTTCAAGATATCAATGTTTATAACATCATGTGGCATGGAGTTCCATAGTCTCAATGCTCTTACAGTAAAGAATCCCCATCTATGTTGATAGTGAAACATTCTTATTATGGTTTAGAACTTGAGATACAAAAAGTACTGTCCATTTATATTTTATACATAGTCATTAGATTGCCTTGAAGTTGTGTTTTTTCAAAACTGGATAGCCACAACTTTGACAAAATTTCTTGGTACTGCATTCCACCCATTCCCTTAATTACCTTCGTTGTCTGCACCAGCTCTAGTTCCACTTCAACCTTTTTATTTACAGCTGTCCAAAACTGACTAGTGTTTTCTATAAAGCTAAAACTACGTTCTCATCATGTGCATCTATGCCTCTTTTGATGCATCTTATGAAATATTAAAATGTATTTTTCCTCTGATACTTGCTTGTGACAGTCATGCCTTTTTTCCTGGTATTCTGGATCTATTTCATCTATTTTTGTTTGTAAAGTGAGAATGAAATATCTCTGTTTCTGGGATAAGTCACAGAACAACTATCATCAAGCAATGTGACTTCAATCAATAATTCACACATAGTAATAGTAATCTAACTTCACTTGACATTGCTCAGGAAAATTGTCAAGGCCAGTGAGTGATAGAACTCAAACTACAGATGTTGATATATAGTATTACATAAAGTAGACATTTATTTGTGTCTGACATTACAGCTTTAGTCATCAGGATACAGGGTGGGGCATATTGGTAATACGTTAATTAGGTTAATATTTTTATACTGTATATATATAATAATGATATGTGTATATTTAACTTCATTTTTCTGACTGATAGGTACTGGCACATCTATATATGACAGTTTTGTCTATTTTACAGTTTGGTAATCATCTAGCTTATATAACTGAAAGTGAAAAAAAACACCAAACTATATATTCTATATGGACAAAAGTAGTGGGAGACCTCCAGATCATACTTACAGAGGTTTTTATAACACCCCATTTAAATCCAAAGGCATTATTTTGGAGTTAGCCCCCCTTTGCAGCTAACATGGTTCTGTTCTTCAGGGGAGGATTTTTGCAAGATTTTTAATAATGTCTGTGGGAATGTTTGCCCATTCATGTAGAAGAGCATACAATATGTGAGTTCAGACAGTGATGTTAGATGAAAGGGCCTGGCTTGCAATCCCCATTCTTGTTGATACCAAAGGCGTTCTATGGGGTTAAGGTCAGGGTTCTGTTTGGCCATGTCAAGTTCTTTCACACCAAACTGACAAAACCATTATGGACATTACTTTGTGCACTGGAGCACATGTTGGAAAAGAAAATGACCTTCCTAAAATGAATCCCACAAAGTTGAAAGCATACAATTGTCCAAAATGTCTTGGTATACATAAGCATTCATGTTCTCTAGAACCAGGGAGCCCAGGCGAATCCTTGAAAAACAACCCCATAGCATTATCCCTCCTCCAACAATCTTTACAGTTGACACAATGCAGTCAGAAAGCTAATGGTCTCCTTGCATTTGCCAAATCCAGACTTGTCCATCAGACTGTCACATTGAGAAGTGTGATTTGTCACTCCACAGACACATTTTTGAGTCCAGTGGAGGAATGCTGTACATAACTCCATCCAACACTTGTCATTGAGCTTGGCTACTCAGTCATAGAAACCCGTGCACTGATCTTTTCTTTTTTTATTGAATCTTTTATGATATTAGACTCTGTTCCTTCAGGTTTCCTTTTTTATTTTATTTTAGCAACAACTGTGTAGTCTGCTGCGCTGTTCTTGCTGTAAAACCTGTCAGACCTATTGCAAATCAAGATGTATCAGACTTGATGGAGCGGGACGTTCGGCCGCACTAGTCGGCTCCTCAAATCAGGTAACCTGCAGCAAAATAATGGAGCACATAAACACTAACCCCACTAACACTCACCTTACTATAAGTAATCAATCTATTATATGAATATGAGCTTTTATTTCTACAGGCTCCTACTATTAGCAAATATGCAAATATATAAAAATATATAATTGATTATATGAATACTGGTTTCCTCCCACCACACTAAAATCTAATCTAAACCATATACACATCCTATTTATAGGTATAGGAAAACGTGGTGAAAAGCATTTCTTACCATCACCACGCTGGTGATCAAACAGGTATAGCCATCAACTCTCCTGATCTTGTATGTATCACAAAGTACACATCTCTTTGTTTTACCAATTTGTTTACATTTTGTGTTATGAGTCTCTATTTACATATATTCATCCATTTTTATCTGCTTTTATTTTGATCCTGCCGATATGCTATTTTACATTGTTTTATCTTATTGTAATTTATACTACAAACTATCAACTCAGCCCATACACTCACACTCAATACTACCAAATACTGAAGCTAGCAATGCCCATACGCACCATATATATTTTATTCGTAAAACCTACATGCAACAATATTTATACGGATACATCTATATTTATTTACATATTTACATTTTTATTTATATACTTTTATATATACATATGTTTATGAATCTCTGTTTTTATATATATTTATACACCTTATGTTCTGGTGTACACGGGTCATTAATTTGTATAATTTCTGTACCAACACTATATATTTTTTTATAGACTTGATAAAGGGGTCGCCGAGACCCCGAAACGCGTTGTCTAATAAAGCTTTCATCATACACTTCCGCTTGGGACAGGTGTTTTGCGCCGAATGGTGTCCAAAAAGCCAAACACTCACTGGTATATGTGAGAGGCGAAATTATTTTTGTAGACGGTATTCCGAACGGCGGCCCAGCCAGCCACCATCGGGAATTTAGGACGCACCTGGCAGCATCCACCCATCATCCCTGAACAGAATAACAGTTAAGAGCGATAATAAAGAAACAAAAAAGGTGAGCATAAACCTATTATTTTATTAACACGACATCACAATTCCTGAACGTATCACCCTATGAGCGCCTTCTCGTTTCACGGCTTCACTCCACTACATGCAGTAAGACAGAAATGGCTCAAATGGATGACAACTGACGCAACGAGATCCCTTTTTTTTAAAGGATCCTATGAAAAAATGGATCCTATACAATCTTTTGCATAACTGATGCACCAGGATATGTTTTTTTTTTACAGGATCCTGTTCTTTTTCTCTCTCTCTTCTTCTGACGGATCAGAAGAACGGAAAGCTAAACAGTGATGTGAATGCACCCTAAGGCCTCATTCACACAGCCATATTTTAAGTCTGCATCCAATCCACATTTTTAGCAGATTGCGCGTGGACCCATTCATTTCTATGGGACCACAAAAAATGGGGATAATACTACTGTACAGAAGAGTTATTATTGTTAATATTATTGTATTTTTATTTTTTTATTATTATTTTTAATTTTATGTTTTTTGGTGTAATAATATGTGTGAATAAACTGTCCAATAGTTTTAAATCCATGCAACACCATCCATTATTTTTACTTTTATCTGCGTGTCTGTCCCGCACATTATAGAACATGTCCTATTCTTGTCTGTTTTGCAGACAGAAATAGGTATTTCTACTTTTGGGAGTGTATGCGTTTTTGTGGATCTGCGGTTTGTAAACCCCAAAATATAGATAGTTGCATGATGCCTAATGCGAATGGTACCTTGAAACTAGAAAAGTAGGCCATTCAACGTATTTGTTTGTGTTATAAAATCAGTTAACATTACTCTGTACAAGTTGGGGTAGTGTGTCCAAAAATCATCTGATTTTCATCATTCAAAAAGACAATTCCTCAAAGAATAGATGCAACAGGAAATTAGCTTTCAAGATGGCCATGCTATCTAGATTATTGTTGCATATTTTCCACAGACAGCCAAAGATATGCAAATTATCTTTCCTTCCAAAAGCAAAAGAAATCATCTCGGATGTCAGTAGATATAAGATTTGCTAACTTTCAGATATTTTTCCCGGAAGCCTAAAGGAACATGGCCTGGACTACAATATTTCTTACATGTACTCTGTGCTCTCCAGGCAGCTAATCTAATTCTCTGTTATAATTTCTATTAAAAAACAGCTGTCTGCAGGTATGAGATACTGTTTTCTTTTCCTTTTGGAAGAAAGACTGGTTTGCACCTTTTTTTCCCCAGAGGAGCATTACAGAGAGACATTTAGTTTTCCTTCCTTTTGGAAGCAGGACTGGTTTGCAGGTCTCTTCTCGAAAGGATCATTACATGTTGGCTTCTCTCTCTCTCTCTCTCTCTCTCTTTCTCTGTGATTTTCAAAAAAATAAAAAGATAGAAAAAAATCTAAAAAATTCTAAATCGGTAGAATCGATTTGCTCATCTCTAGAATATAAATCACAGAAATATAGTGGCCAATATGGGGGAACTGCTCAGACCCCAAACACTGTAGTGTGTTTCTCATTGGGGGAGCAGTCCCACCGCATGTGGACCGCAGCAAACGGCCATCCCCAGCAAAAATTGCGTACAATGGAGGATGCCAGCGCGGACCACATGCACCACAAAGGCATCCTACACAGGCATATCCGTTTGGTGCATTTTTCTCTGTGATTTTGACATCTCTAGAATATGCCTTAAAATGTTATATATTCTGATAAATAGGCTTAAATAAGGGCACGGCTGAGAAATCGCTTTATGATAATACCTGTATAATACTTTTTATAGTTTACAGGATGCTTGTGTTATGCATATAATGTTCATGCAACATATAGACATGTTCATGTATGTGCTTATCCTCTTAACTTGCAAATAACCCTGATTCTCTGAATAAAAAAATTACATATCATGAAAAAAAGGACAAAATATGTGAATGTTTTCTTTAGTTTCGAATGATTGAGCACAAATACTTTTTTGTTTGTTGCAATTTTGTGAGCAGAAGTGATTTTATTTTTTAAGGAGTCTATTACTACAATATAAGGAGGACATTGACAGAGACAGTTTGTGCTCATAATATGCTTCATCTCTTTTTCATTCAGATGTGCTTCATCTCTTGCTTTACTGGAGTAGACAAACAAAAAGAGTTCTCGGTTGCTGATATCTTGTAATAGCTAACTGAAGAGATGATAACAAATAGAAAGCTTTTGAGACTGCTTATGTCTCTTCATCAGGCATGATATAACACAATATCGGAAGAGTCTCATACTTTTATACAAAGGGAACATAGGAATTGTGTTTTAAATGAGAAAAGTGAGGAAAACATAGCTGTCCATATGAGGGGAGGAGTAAACAGTTGTAACAGTAAATGCTTGGAGTAATTCATAGATAAGGAGTGTGAAAGTTTTATTTACAATGATTAGAGATGATTGGAGATGAGCAAAGTTTTCAAAAATTCAATTCAGATGCTTTACTGAATTTTCCAAATGTTTTTGATTCGATTTGAATTAATAAGTGACGAAGTGCGTTAAAAATCATCAATTTCCCAGCTGCAGAAAGCCTGTATATCGGTGTACAATACTGTGCATTGCAGAAACATGCTTAGCTAGTCCACTGTGGTAGTGAAACAATTACTGTATGACAGGCAGTTGACAGGCTTCACTGTTAGAGTCAGTTCACAGTTCACTTATTTGGTTACTTACGGGGCTAAAACTGACAAAACTAAGCCTTACAGGTAAATTTTAACGTCAGGTATAAAGAACCATGCATTGGTCCAAGATTGTACTATAGAGAGTGTGGTGGACACCGGCCGCACTCACTAAACACACCTAGACCCTGCCATCATTGAGTGGCGTCTATCCATCACCTTCTCCAGAGGGGCTCTTGTCTGTGCATCTACTGGTCACCCAAGTATTGGAATTGATTGACATTGTGTATCTGATGCACTTGTAATATGGGCCCCTAAGAAGTGTAGGCTTTTATTGTTTTAACACATCTTGGCCTTATTATTATTGAATAATGGGAACCACGGTATCCCCTGAATTCTGATGAGTGGGATTCCAGGCCTTCCGGATGCTCCAAAGAAAAGATCTATTGTGTTTTTCATTTTTCCGTCCTTCCGACAGATCAGAAGAAGGGTAAATTAATGGTGATGTCAACAAGGCCAAACAGGGACACTAGTGGCCCTGTCACAGAGTGGTGAAGGTGGCAACTGCATGAGAAGTCAACATAGTGGCCTATTCACAGAGTGGTGAGGAGGTGGCAACAGCAAGAGGAGTCAACATACTGGCCCAGTTACATAGTGGTGAGGGTGGCAGCCGCATGAGAAGTCAACATAGTGGCCCAGTCACAGAGTGGTGAGGTGGCAACTGCATGAGGAGTCAACATAGTGGCCCAGTTACAGAGTGGTGAGGGTGGAAACCGCATGAGGAGTCAACACAGTGGCCCAGTATCAGAGTGGGGAGCAACAGCAGTGGCAGTAACAGCACAAGATGGTGGGTGGCAGTAGGAGAAGATTGCAGCAGAGGCAGCAGGTGTGTGGCATCAGGCAGGTGGCAACATCAGAATAGTGGCTGAAGCAGGTGGTCAGAAGAAACGGGTCTTTTTTCACAATGTTTTGGTGTGGCACCCAGAATTATCTAGTCTGATGCATCAGGTACTGGCGTATAGAAATCCTGGCTGATTCATGCCTGATTCATCTTTACAAAGGTTAATCTCTCAACGTTTTGTGTGGACAGGCGAGTTCTCTTTGGAGTAACTATGCAGGCAGGAAACTTGTCCAGGGCAAACTCGGCCAGTTATGGCCACAAATCAAGTTTAGCTGCCCAGTAGTCCAGGGGGTCTTGAATCTGGGATGGCAGGGTGCAGTCCAAGTATGCCACCAACTGCTGGTTCAGGTTCTGCTCCATGTCGTGCTTTCGCTAGTTGGTTTCTTCAGTAGGTTGGTGAAGAAAAGTGATCATTAGAATCTCCAGACTTAAGTTCCTGCAGATGGAGCTGGTGTCCCCCCACCCATAATGGCAGTGGAGCGTGAGCACAGACGCCCCCCCCCCAGTCAGACCTTCGTGAGGATGGGCAATGGTGCCCATATGCGGCAGCCAAATGACTACATAGGATGTCTTGATAGCAGTAGAGTTTATCCTCCTCCTCAGCAGGTGGAAAAATGGCCCCCATTTTGGAGTGGTAGCGAGGGTCTAACATGGTGGAGAGCCAGTAGTCATCCCTCTGCCAAATGGTAATAATGATACGGCTGTCAGTGCACAAGCCACTCATCATGCATCTGGCCATTTGCGCAAGGGACTCAGAGGGATACCATGCTTTATCTTCATGACATACTACCACGGTGTGTCAGGTCATATGCCTGGCCTTCCTCATCGCCCTCCCGCTTCTCCTGCTCCTCTCCTGTCACATGTGCAGATAAATCACCCATTTCTGTATACATTGCTTGTGCATAAATGTCCTCCTCCTCTTCTTCTTCCTCCTCCAGGAGGCTTGGCGCTCATTTTCTTGTTATCACTCACAGATAGATTGCTGCCCTATCCTGTGTTTTGCTGCAGTAATCACATATATATGTTGGCTTAATTAAATTGAACAATTAAAAAAAAAATTAAAAATTAAATTCCAACCATGTGGAAATGGAATTCACGGAAACACACGATTGAGACCTGACGCTCAAATTCACGTTTAGACTCACAAGTAGATAGCTCCATTAACCTGTGCATTGATGCAACAATCACGTATTATGCTGGCTAATTAAATTTAACAATTAAGAAAAATAATTAATTCTAACCGTGTGGAAATTAAATTCACGGAAATAGAAGATTGAGGTTTGACAGTCAATTTCCGTTAACACTCACAGGTAGATTGCTGCCCTACCCTGTGTATTGCTTTAGTAATCACTTATGCTGGTTTAATTAAATTTAACAAGTCACAAAAAATATAGAATTTCAACCTTGTGGAAAATTAATATATGGAAACAGACGATTGAGGCCTGACCCTTTGTATTGCATTAACACTTACAGGTAAATTGTTGCCCTAGTGTGTATTGGTGTACTGATCACTAGTGATGAGTAAAGTTTGGAAAAATTTGATTCGGTTGATTTGCCAAATTTGACAAGAAATTTGATTTGTTACAAATTAATTTGTCACAAATTGTTATAAATCAGGTATACCCATATGTCACAGTGGCTGAGGGAATTTATGGAGTGGGCTGCTGCATTGAGCCTTCTCCATATGGGGCGGGTGCCAGCTGTCTCTTAAAGCAGACACCCGGCCACAATTCTCATCTAATAATATATAAATAAAAAAGGCATATTAGGTATCGTTAAAAAATGTCTGAACTATTAAAAATATCATGTGTACTGATCGCCGTAATGGAAAAAAATGAACAACAATAATTAAAAAGTCATACATGCAACAAAAATGGTACCAATAAAATCTAAATGTCATACTGCAAAAAACAAGTCCTCATACAGCTCTGTAGACTGAAATATAAAAAAGTTTTGGCTGTCAAAAAATGGTGATGGAAAGAAAATTTAGATTTTTTTTATTTTTTCTAAAAAGAAGTAGATAAAAAATTTTTTAGTTTGGCATCTAGTTTGTATTCATTTTGAGGCACGTAATATATGCTCTGAAAGCAATACAAACAATGAAGAACTTTCAAAAACGGACTGAGAATAAATATAAAAATGTACACATTGAAATTGTAAATGGATCTGTTCTGTCAAGTATAAAACTAACTTATTTACCGTAGACATTATTTCCTTTAAAAAAATTATGATTTCCATATTCCAAGTGTAAAATCGAAAACTATACAAATATATACTATGAACCGTATGGTATTTCGCTTTTAACTTATAGTATGGTTAATACCAGATGGGCTGAACATGATGGATGGATGAAACATGGCGTCAGGATTATTGCCATAAGGGACAGGAGCCTGAAAACTAGTAGCTGCCATATAAAATGTTGGCCACACAGGGGCTGTTGCTGGTATAGAGTTTGACTGATTAAGTCCATGGTACAATATGCAAATTATTGCTGTTGTGGCCTACAATCTACTGAAAAGCCCCTTTTGTACGAGAATTACATAAAGGGGCCACATGGGGCCAATAGTTGAACACTATATACATATTACCCAATAATTAAAGTTATACTTACCTTAGATACAACGAGCTGCTAAAAGAGGAGAGTAAAGCACTCATGGGGCATTCCCGGAGTGGCATAAGAACCCCCCCCAGTTGCAAACCAACCTCTCCAAACCCAACTGCTCTCCTACCCTACAAGTTAAAGAACCTGTCTTCTGCCATTTGTTTTCCGACTTTTTTTTTCCACATTATCGAATACTGATGATATACCATCATGCCATCAGGAATATCCAGCTCCTCCCAACTGGTTCAGGACCCGACTAGAGGGACAGCCACACTGGACTTAGTATAAACTAGTGTTGAGTGCAAATATTCAAATTGCAAACTCTTATTGCGAATATCGGCACTTCGAGAATTTGCGAATATTTTGAATATAGTGATATATATATTCGTAAAAAAGAATATTCATTTTTTTTTTATCTGAACCCATTACCTAGTATACCTACTTGCTTCTTGTTTGTGGACCAATGTAAGAAGGCTGCAATATTGTAGTCTGTAGTGAATTTGAATATTCTTTATTATTTAATTTATTTTCTCTTATGAGAAAAATCGGCAATGTAATATTCGCGTAATGTGAATATTCTAAAACACGAATATATATTACTTTTTTTAGAATATTTATCTTTTTTCCCATCAGCCGCAGACCTGCTGCTTAGATTCGGGAGCAAGGATCCGTGTTTGGCCTTGTTCCCAGGGCATCTTTGCTAGCGGGGCGGCTCCCTGCTCCTAGGTCTGCCTTGAGCGCCGAGCTGATCACTAGTGCTCGACTAGTCTGTCTGTCGGTCATGTGGCGCTGGTCACGTCACATGACCCTCAGACACAACTATAAATACAAGCAGCCCTTCTGACCACAGGTTGCCTGTTAATTCTAGGTTCCTAGCTATTTGTTGGACTTCTGAATACTCACCTGATCTTGTTCCCTGACGATCCTTTGCCTGCTCGTCCTGTACTGCGCATCCTTCCTGGTATTGTGACCTCTGTTCCCACCTGACTACTCTTTGCGGACTCCTCTGGTACTTCTCTACTCTCCTCGTATTTGACCCCGACTTCTCCTGACCATTCTTTACTTATCCCTTTATACTGCGTAGCTCTTTTGGTTCTGAATCGGTCCGTTCATGTTCCGTATTTTGTCTTGTCTGTCTTCCCTGCACATATCCTAAGTAAGGGACTGTCGTCCAGTTGTCCCTTGTCATCAGGACTCGTGAGTAGAGATGAGCGAACACCTGGATGTTCGGGTTCGAGAAGTTCGGCCGAACTTTCCAAAAATGTTCGGGTTCGGGATCCGAACTCGACCAGAACTTTATCCGGAACCCGAACCCCATTGAAGTCAAAGGCTGTAAAATAGTCCAGGAAAGGGCTAGAGGGCTGCAAAAGGCAGCAAAATGTAGGTAAATGCCCTGCAAACAAATGTGGATAGGGAAATGAATTAAAATAAAATAAAATAAATAAAAATTAACCAATATCAATTGGAGAGAGGTCTCATAGCAGAGAATCATGTGTCATATCACCCACCACTGGAGAAGGCCACTTTCAGTTATTTCGGCCCCAGCACCCAGACAGAGGAGAGAGGTCCCACAGCAAGGAATCATGCGTCATTTCACCCACCACTAGAGAAGGCCACTTTCAGTTATTTCAGCCCCAGCACCCAGACAGAGGCGAGAGGTCCCACAGCAAGGAATAAGGTGTCATATCACCCACCACTGGAGAAGGCCACTTTCAGTTATTTCGGCCCAGCACCCAGACCGAGGAGAGAGGTCCCACAGCAAGGAATCATGCGTCATTTCACCCACCACTAGAGAAGGCCACTTTCAGTTATTTAGGCACCAGCACCCAGACAGAGGAGAGAGGTCCCACAGCAAGGAATAAGGCGTCATATCACCCACCACTGGAGAAGGCCACTTTCAGTTATTTCAGCCCCAGCACCCAGACAGAGGTCCCACAGCAAGGAATCATGTGTCATATCACCCACAACTGGAGAAGGCCACTTTCAGTTATTTCGGCCCAGCACACAGACAGAGGAGAGGTTCATTCAACTTTGCGTTGCACCGCAAGATCATGGTAAAGTTAAAAAAATGAGGATTCGATAAAGAAGTGCCCCGGAGTACAAGAATACATGGTTGAGGGGGAGGCAGTTATAAATGTCTATTCTGCACAAGGGAGGCACAGGTCCTGTGGGATTCATGCCTGGTTCATTTTTATGAACATCAGCTTGTCCACGTTGGCTGTGGACAGGTGGCTGCGTTTGTCAGTAATGACGCCCCCTGCCGTGCTGAATACACGTTCAGACAAAACGATGGCCGCCAGGCAGGCCAGCACCTCCAAGGCATAAAATGCTAACTCTGGCCACGTGGACAATTTGGAGACCCAGAAGTTGAATGGGGCCGAACCATCAGTCAGTACGTGGAGGGGTGCGCAGATGTACTGTTCAACCATGTTAGGGAAATGCTGACTCCTGCTAACACGTTCCGTATCAGGTGGTGGTGCAGTTAGCTTTGGCGTGGAGACAAAACTTTTACACATTTCTGCCATGCTAACCCCGCCCTCAGAGGAGCTGGCCGTGACACTGATGCGTTGGCGACCTCTTGCTCCTCCTCTGCCTTCGCCTTGGGCTTCCACCTGTTCCCCTGTGACATTTGGGAATGCTCTCAGGAGCGCGTCTACCAATGTGCGCTTGTACTCGCGCATCTTCCTATCACGCTTCAGTGCAGGAAGTAAGGTGGGCACATTGTCTTTGTACCGGGGATCCAGCAGGGTGGCAACCCAGTAGTCCGCACACGTTAAAATGTGGGCAACTCTGCTGTCGTTGCACAGGCACTGCAGCATGTAGTCGCTCATGTGTGCCAGGCTCCCCAGAGGTAAGGACAAGCTGTCCTCTGTGGGAGGCGTATCGTCATCGTCCTCCGTATCCCCCCAGCCACGCACCAGTGATGGGCCTGAGCTGTGTCGGGTGCCACCCCGCTGTGAACCTACTTCATCCTCATCCTCCTCCACCTCCTCCTTATCCTCCTCGTCCTCCAGTAGTGGGCCCTGGCTAGCCACATTTGTACCTGGCCTCTGCTGTTGCAAAAAAACTCACTCTGAGCCACTTCTAACAGACTGGCCTGAAAGTGCTAAAAATTACCCCTCATCCTCCTCCTCCTCCTCCTGGGCCACCTCCTCTTCCATCATCGCCCTAAGCGTTTTCTCAAGGAGACATAGAAGTGGTATTGTAACGCTGATAACGGTGTCATCGCCACTGGCCATGTTGGTGGAGTACTCGAAACAGCGCAACAGGGCACACAGGTCTCGCATGGAGGCCCAATCATTGGTGGTGAAGTGGTACTGTTCCACAGTGCGACTGACGCATGCGTGCTGCAGCTGAAACTCCACTATGGCCTGCTGCTGCTCGCACAGTCTCTCCAGCATGTGCAAGGTGGAGTTCCACCTGGTGGGCACGTCGCATATGAGGCGGTGAGTGGGAAGGCCGAAGTTCCGCTGTAGCGCAGACAGGCGAGCAGCGGCAGGATGTGAATGCCGGAAGCGCGCACAGACGGCCCGCACTTTATGCAGCAGCTCTGACATGTCGGGGTAGTTGTGAATGAACTTCTGCACCACCAAATTTAGCACATGCGTCAGGCAAGGGATGTGCGTCAAACCGGCTAGTCTCAGAGCTGCGACGAGATTTCGCCCATTATCGCACACCAGCAGGCCGGGCTTGAGGCCCACCGGCAGAAACCACTCGTCGGTCTGTTGTTCAATACCCCGTGACAACTCCTGCGCGGTGTGGGGCCTGTCCCCCAAACATATGAGTTTCAGAATGGCCTGCTGACGTTTACCATGGGCTGTGCTGAAGTTGGTGGTGAAGGTGTGTGGCTGACTGGATGAGCTGGTGGAAGCAGAGGAGGAGGAAGCCGAGAAGGAGGAGGAGGCTACAGGAGGCAAAGAATGATGCCCTGTGATCCTTGGCGGTGGAAGGACATGCGCCAAGGAACTCTCCGCCTGGGGCCCCACTACATTTACCCAGTGTGCAGTTAGGGAGATATAGCGTCCCTGGTCGTGCTTACTGGTCCACGTATCTGTGGTTAGGTGGACCTTGCCACAGATGGCGTTGCGCAGTGCACACTTGATTTTATCGGACACTTGGTTGTGCAGGGAAGGCACGGCTGTCTTGGAGAAGTAGTGGCGGCTGGAAAGAACATACTGTGGGACAGCCATGGACATCAGCTGTTTGAAGCTGTCTGTGTCCACCAGCCTGAATGACAGCATTTCAAAGGCCAGTAGTTTAGAAATGCTGGCATTCAGGCCCAGGGCTCGAGGGTGGTTAGGTGGGAATTTACGCTTTCTCTCCAAGGTTTGTGAGATGGAGAGCTGAACGCTGCCGTGTGACATGGTGGAGATGCTTGGTGACGCAGGTGGTGGTGTCGGTGGCACATCCTCTGTTTGGTGGGCGGCAGGTGCCAAAATTCCTCCCGAGGCGGAGGAAGAGGCCGAGGCAGCAGCAGAAGAGGGAGCAAGAGAAGCCTGAGTGAGTTCCTTGCTTTTAAGGTGTTTACTCCACTGCAGTTCATGCTTTGCATGTAGATGCCTGGTCATGCAGGTTGTGCTAAGGTTCAGAACGTTAATGCCTCGCTTCAGGCTCTGATGGCACAGCGTGCAAACCACTCGGGTCTTGTCGTCAGCACATTGTTTAAAGAAGTGCCATGCCTGGGAACTCCTTGAAGCTGCCTTTGGGGTGCTCGGTCCCTGGTGGCAGTGGCCAATAGCAGGCGAACTCTCTTAGAGGCGGCTGGTCTGCTTTTGCCCCCTGCTCCCTCTTTTGCTACGCTGTTGGCTCGGTCTCACCACTGCCTCTTCCTCTGAACTATGAAAGTCAGTGGCACGACCTTCATTCCATGTGGGGTCTAGGACCTCAACGTCCACTGCATCGTCTTCCACACAGTCTTCCTCCCTGACCTCCTGTTCGGTCTGCACACTGCAGAAAGATGCAGCAGTTGGCACTTGTGTTTCGTCATCATCAGAGACGTGCGGACTGCGATGGGATGGTATTCCCATGTCCTCATCATCAGGAAACATCAGTGATTGTGCATCAGGGCATTCTATGTCTTCCACCACTGGGGAAGGGCTAGGTGGATTCTCTTGGGAAACCCTGTCAGCAGAGTCTTCAAACAGCATAAGAGACTGCTGCATAAATGAGGCTCAGACAGTTTCCCTGATATGCATGGGGGTCATGTGACAGACTGATGGGTTTGGTTTTCAGGCGCCACCTGTGCGTTTTCTGCAGAAGACTGGGTGGGAGATAATGTTGTGAACGTGCTGGATCCACTGTCGGCCACCCAATTGACTAGCGCCTGTACCTGCTCAGGCCTTACCATTAGTGTTGAGCGCGAATATTCGAAAAGCGAATTTTTTTAGAGAATATCGGCACTTCGCTAATTCGCGAATATTTCGAATATAGCGCTATAAATTCGCTATTTCGAATATTCGTTTTTTTTTTTGTTTTTTTTTAGTTATATTTTTTTCTTTCCTACTTCCCAAACGTAGTTCTTACCTGTCCTGAGGATTCCTGGCTTCCTGGCTGCTCTAGTCAGTGCCCGTTGCCGCTTCTGCCGACTTCCGTGCTCATGTGGAGCGTCCCCATCCATGGGAGAATCTCCATATACTAAAATGTACTGTCGGATTTGAGAAATTACGTTGAAATCGCAATGCGATTAATTCAAGTTATATTAATCGCATTGCGATTTCAACTTAGAGCTGGGTTTATAATGGGTCAGCTTGCTAGAATTAACGAAGTTAACGAATATGGAATATAGCAGCAGTGCTAAGTTGAAATCACAATGCGAATACTTTAAGTTAAATTAATCGCATTGCGATTTCAACTTAGCACTGCTGCTATATTCCATATTCGTTAACTGTTAATTCTAGCAAGCTGACCCATTATAAACCCAGCTCTAAGTTGAAATCGCAATGCGATTAATATAACTTGAATTAATCGCATTGCGATTTCAACGTAATTCCTCAAATCCGACAGTATATTTTAGTATATGGAGACGTTCCCATGGTGATGGGGACGCTCCATGAGCACAGAAGTTATGGTTGGCTTGGTAGAATTAGCGAATAGCGATATGACGAATGTATTCGTCATATTCCTCAAAGCGAAGATAACGAAGTATTCTACATCTTCGTTTTAGCTACCTATTCGTCAACTTCGCTAATTCTAGCAATCAAATAGGAAGGTTGACTGACTATAGAGACAGCTGTGTTAAATTCGCTATGCGATTTTTTTTTAATACAATAATTATATTACTTGATAAAATTATTATAAGTATTCTATTTATTAAAAAAAAAAAAAAAAAAATCGCATACCGAATTTAGCACAGCTGTCTGGTAAGTCAACCTTCCAATTTGATTGCTAGAATTAGCGAAGTTGACGAATAGGTAGCTAAAACGAACATGTAGAATACTTCGTTATCTTCGTTTTGAGGAATATGACGAATACATTCGTCATATTCGTCATCCTCGCTAATTCTAGATATGAAACCAATAGGAAAGTAGCCTTAAGTACAAATCGCAATATGCGATTATTTAAATCGCATGTTAATCGCGATAACTAGAAAAAATGACGAATATTCGATTTCGACGAATATGAAACAAATATTCATTCGAATATTCGCGAATTTCGTCGAAATCGAATATGGCACCTGCCGCTCATCACTACTTACCATCCTTAGAACGGCATTGGGCCCCACCAAATATCGCTGTAAATTCTGGTGGGTACTGGAACCTGAGGTAGTTGGTTCACTAGGACGTGTGGCTGTGGCAGAATGGCCACGTCCTCTCCCAGCACCAGAGGGTACACTAACACCACCGCGACCATGTCCCTTACTAGATGTTTTCCTCATTGTTACCGTTCACCAAGCACCACAATAAAAAAAAAAAATTTGGCCCAATGTATTGATTTCAAATTCAGGCCTTTTTTTACAGGCACCTAACACTATCTGCCTATTTATTTATGTAGAGTATTACACTAATCCAGGCACAGCAGTAACCACTGATTTAGGGGAATATCTCTTTTAGGGCTAGTATTTAGGCCCTGGATGAATGGTATCCTTTAATGCACAGATTTAAACTATGCCTGCAACAGCTGGAACACCAGATTCAGGGTATTGCTATTTTGGCAATTGAATTTCACCCCAGAACAAAATATATAATTTGCAGGACACTATGAAACTTGGCCAGCCACAGCTGAAACCACTGATTTATGGTATTGCTATTTTGGCAATTGAATTTCACCCCAGAACAAAATATATGTTTTGGCGGACACTATTATAGTTTTTCAGCCAGTGCTGGGACAACAGATTTAGGGGATTGCTATTTTGGCAGTTGAATTTCACCCCAGAACAAAATATATGTTTTGGCGGACACTATTATAGTTTGCCAGCCACAGCTGAAACCACTGATTTTTGATATTGCTAATTTGGCAATTGAATTTCTCCCTAGAACAAAATATACCCTATTACGGACAGATTTAAACTAGGCCTGCAACAGCTGGAACACCAGATTCAGGGTATTGCTATTTTGGCAATTGAATTTCACCCCAGAACAAAATATATAATTTGCAGGACACTATGAAAATTGGCCAGCCACATCTGAAACCACTGATTTATGGTATTGCTATTTTGGCAATTGAATTTCACCCCAGAACAAAATATATGTTTTGGCGGACACTATTATAGTTTGCCAGCCAGAGCTGAAACCACTGATTTATGGTATTGCTATATTGGCAATTGAATTTCACCCCAGAACAAAATATGTCCTTTGCAGGACACTATGAAACTTGGCCAGCCACAGCTGAAACCAGTGATTTATGGTATTGCTATTTTGGCAATTGAAATTCACCCCAGAACAAAATATATGTTTTGACGGACACTATTATACTTTGCCAGCCAGTGCTGGGACACCAGATTTAGGGGATTGCTATTTTGGCAGTTGAATTTCACCCCAGAACAAAATATATGTTTTGGCGGACATTATTATAGTTTGCTAGCCAGTGCTGGGACACCAGATTTAGGGGATTGCTATTTTGACAATTGAATTTCACCACAGAAAATAATCTATCCTTTGCCAAACAGCAGACATTATTATACTTGGCTAGCCAAAGCTGGAACACCAGATTAAGGGGATTGGTATTTTGGCAATTGTATTTAACCCCTTAATAAAATATAGAAATTGCTATCCTGAGTTTCTAGGGGTGACAATTAGCAAAGCCAAGCCCCTGATGTAGGAAATAGCAAAAAAAAAACTAGTATTAATGGATTGATGGACTTGGTGGCAGCTTGTTCTGGTGCACCACAAGTCACAAAATGGCCGCCAATCACCCCAGAAAATAAGTGACAGAAAAACGCTCTGTGCAGGCTAAAAACCAGTGAGCAAGTAACTAGCAGAAGTTCAATCATTCACAGCTGTAGATCGATCACTTCATTAGGTGCTTTTGCAGACTTTTCCCTGCCTAATCTCGCTCTCACAGCAGCTGCGTCCTCTCCCTACACTAATCAGAGCAGTGTAACGTGTGGCGCTACGTAACTCCAGCTTAAATAGAGGCTGGGTCACATGCTGCACTTGGCCAATCACAGCCATGCCATTAGTAGGCATGGCTGGGATGGGCTCTTAGGGCAAGAAGTAAAACGCTAACTGATTGGCTGCTGTGCAGCCCTTCAGAAAGCGGGAAGAAATCGCCGAAAAACGAACCCGAACCCGAACTTTTTTGAAAATGTTCGGTTCCGGGTCCGTGTCCCGAACACCCCAAAATTCGGTACGAATCCGAACTATGCTCGAACTGTTTGCTGAACACTACTCGTGAGGCAAGTAGGCAGTGCCAGGGGTGAGGGTGGAGCACAGTGGTCACTATCCTTCCCTCTGTGTGTGTGTGGACGTGACTGTTACACATTGTCCCAAAAGCAACTTAAGCAGGGAGGAATCATGATTTCAGATGGGGAAAAAAATGACGAATATTCTAAAAAATGAATATATAGCACTGTATCCAATATACTGCTATATATTTGTTTTTTAGAATATTCGTTATTGATGAATATTCTAAAAAACGAATATTAATTTTTTAGAATATTAATCATTTTTTTTCCATCTGAAGTCATGATTCCTCCCTGCTTAAGTTGATTTTGGGTTCTATCTCGGGCAGATCTATGGCTTCTATGGCTTCTATCTCGGGCAGAGTTCTGGTTGCAGAGTGCTGTTCCACTTTTTTTGTTTGTATGTATACCTGCCACTGGCTACGTGCACCTGCATACAGGAAGTGCTGACTGAAACCCCCTTTTGTGTTTATGTTTAGTATGTGTGGAGATGTGGCAGCCTCCATTTCAGTCGTGCACACCTGACTAGTTTCTCCGCCCTAGATGCTGGTTTTAAGTCAGAGTGAGTATAAAGCTGAATGTGTACTCACATTACCTGCTAGTAGCCGTCTGGCTCCAGGAGGAGTGCATAGTGGGCTCGGCATGCATGTTGGTACCTGCATCCCTGGATCTAATGGAGGCTGTTACAGCACCAGAAGGGGTTAATAAGTATGGTTTGTTCCGGCATGCATGCTGGGCCCACACTCCCTGGATTTTATGTGGCTGTCGTGGCCCATAACAGGTAATATTTAGCGCTAGGAGGATTTTATGTGACTGTCATGGCCCATTACAGGTCAGATTTAGCGTTAGTACCCACTCTAGGAGGCAACCGTGAAGGGGTGAGTGGGCTTACTACCTTTTGATCAAAATGTAAACTAATGTCTTCACTGTTTGCAGGCGTTGATTATTACACTATGTCCTCTTATGGCTTCTATCTCGGGCAGAGTTCTGGTTGCAGAGTGCTGTTCCACTTTTTTTGTTTGTATGTATACCTGCCACTGGCTACGTGCACCTGCATACAGGAAGTGCTGACTGAAACCCACCTTTTGTGTTTATGTTTAGTATGTGTGGAGATGTGGCAGCCTCCATTTCAGTCGTGCACACCTGACTAGTTTCTCCGCCCTAGATGCTGGTTTTAAATCAGAGTGAGTATAAAGCTGAATGTGTACTCACATTACCTGCTAGTAGCCGTCTGGCTCCAGGAGGAGTGCATAGTGGGCTCGGCATGCATGTTGGTACCTGCATCCCTGGATCTAATGGAGGCTGTTACAGCACCAGAAGGGGTTAATAAGTATGGTTTGTTCTGGCATGCATGCTGGGCCCACACTCCCTGGATTTTATGTGGCTGTCGTGGCCCATAACAGGTAATATTTAGCGCTAGGAGGATTTTATGTGACTGCCATGGCCCATTACAGGTCAGATTTAGCGTTAGTACCCACTCTAGGAGGCAACCGTGAAGGGGTGAGTGGGCTTACTACCTTTTGATCAAAATGTAAACTAATGTCTCCACTGTTTGCAGGTGTTGATTATTACACTATGTCCTCTTATGGCTTCTATCTCGGGCAGAGTTCTGGTTGCAGAGTGCTGTTCCACTTTTTTTGTTTGTATGTATACCTGCCACTGGCTACGTGCACCTGCATACAGGAAGTGCTGACTGAAACCCCCCCTTTTGTGTTTATGTTTAGTATGTGTGGAGATGTGGCAGCCTCCATTTCAGTCGTGCACACCTGACTAGTTTCTCCGCCCTAGATGCTGGTTTTAAATCAGAGTGAGTATAAAGCTGAATGTGCACTCACATTACCTGCTAGTAGCCGTCTGGCTCCAGGAGGAGTGCATAGTGGGCTCGGCATGCATGTTGGTACCTGCATCCCTGGATCTAATGGAGGCTGTTACAGCACCAGAAGGGGTTAATAAGTATGGTTTGTTCCGGCATGCATGCTGGGCCCACACTCCCTGGATTTTATGTGGCTGTCGTGGCCCATAACAGGTAATATTTAGCGCTTGGAGGATTTTATGTGACTGTCATGGCCCATTACAGGTCAGATTTAGCGTTAGTACCCACTCTAGGAGGCAACCGTGAAGGGGTGAGTGGGCTTACTACCTTTTGATCAAAATGTAAACTAATGTCTCCACTGTTTGCAGGCGTTGATTATTACACTATGTCCTCTTATGGCTTCTATCTCGGGCAGAGTTCTGGTTGCAGAGTGCTGTTCCACTTTTTTTGTTTGTAAGTTGATTTTGGGACAATGACTGTTCACATTAAATTAGAAAAAAAATTACAAATATTCTAGAAAACAAATATATAGCACTATATTCTATAGTGCTATATATTCGTGTTTTAGAATATTCGCATTGCGCGAATATTACATTGCCGATTTTTCGCAATCAATAGAATAATCTTGAATAAGAATATTCACGAATATATGACGAATGTTCAATCGAATATTCACGAAATATTGCGAATTTGAATATTGCCCCTGTCGCTCATCTCTAGTATTAACCAAAAGACCGGACAGAACAACAGATGTGCAGGTTGGGGGTCACCTGGAAAATAGTGACCGTAAAGAAATAATCTTCCAATTATCATTCAAAAGATTTCTTCAGGGAGGAACAAAAATACCAAACTTCAAAAAAGCTAAATTTAGCCAAATAAGAGAGGCCATAGGCCTAACTAATGGGGACAAAGTCCTCAAAAATAGAAATGCAGCCACAAAATGGGATATTTTTTAAAAGCATCCTAAAATTTAATTGTGAGAGGTACATAGGCTAAACATAGCTTATGAGAATAAAAGGTTAAGGAACAAGAAAAAATATATGTGGATAAATAGAAATGTAATGAAAGCAATAAATGACAAAAAGAAAGCATTTAAACCAATAAAACAGAATTGTAGCGAGGAAGCTTTGAAACACTATAAGGAAAAACATAGAATATGTAAAAGACAAAAGAAGACCGAGAGATTAATTGCTAAAGAGAGTAAAACTAACTCTAAAATGTTCTTCAATTATATAAATGGTAAAAAGTATAAATCTGAAGGTGTTAGTACCTTACAGAGTGATGAGGGGGGGGGGGGTGTTGCAGAGAGCCATGAGGAGAAAGCAAAGCTATTAAATATTTTTTTTCTACGCTGTATTCACTGAAGAAAATAAACTGTCAGATGAAATGCAGAATGTAAAAGTTAATTCCCCATTAAAAGTGCCCTGTCTGACCCAGGAAAAAGTACAGCTGCGGCTTAAAAAGATCAAAATAGACAAATTGCTGGGACCAGATGGAATACACCCCTGTATCCTAAGAGAATTAAGTAATGTCATAACCAGACCTTTATTTCTGAAATTTAAGGAGTCTATTCTGACAGGGAGTGTTCCACAGAATTGGTGCATAGTAAATGTAATTCCAATATTCAAAAAGGGTCCAAAAACAAAGCCCGGAAACTATAGGCCGCTAAGTTTAACATCTGTCGTGGGTAAACTGTTTGAAGGTTTTCTTTTCAAAGTTATTTTTAATATTAAATATATAGAGCATTAACATAGCCAAATACAAGGTTTACAAGGTTTATAGTTTGTAAGATACATAGACACAAAAAGGACCAGGTGGAAAAAAAACTTCTTAAAGCAGAGTCTAAGTTATCGCATTACACATTTTGTAAAACAGATCTGTAAAGATAAGTAAGGTCCTGTGTCTAATCTGAAGTGAACAATGATATGATATAACTGATTAACATTACTACAATGATATTTACATAAAAATAAAGGTAGAGGGAGGAAGGGCAAGGGAAATTAAAGGGAAAGTGGGAGGGAGGGGGGCTGGCATATAAGCATCTCAATATGGCAATCTTCCTATGTTATCACTACGTTTTGCAAACTAATGGAAGGTAGGTATGTGAGAGATTAAAATAGCAAATAGTAGAGAGGGATGGGAGTTTCTTGTATGTGCGCAGTGTGGCTCTGTATACTTATGAATCTTCCTATTGATCAAAATGTCTGTGCCTTGCCCAAGGGGACCAGGTAGTCTAAAATAAGGCATGGAAACTGGACTCCCAGCCTGCCAATTTATCTAAGCAATACAAGGAGTTGGCATTCTCTGACCACTGTGTGAGTGTAGGTGGAGAATCTGATTTCCACAATGTGGGTATCATTATTCTAGTGGCAGCCAGGAGGTGTCTAGCTAATCTGAGCTTGCATTTAGGGATCTTATTTGGGAATAAATGTAGTAAAACAGATAAAACAGACATCCAGTATGGAGCAATCAGTCGGCATGACCATCATAATGTTTGAAGGTTTGCTAAGAGATGCTATCTTGGAGTATCTCAATGAAAATAGGCAAATAACACCATATCAGAATGGCTTCATGAGGGATCGGTCATGTCTAGGGTTGAGCGAACCCGAACTATATAATTCGGGTTCATACCGAGTTTTGGGGTGTTCGGGGCACGGACCTGAACATTTTCATAAAAGTTCAGGTTCGGGTCCGTTGTTCGGCGATTCTTCCCACTATTTAAAGGCTGCACAGCAGCCAATCAGCAAGTGTTTTACATCTTTGCCCTAAGAAGCAATCACAGCCATGCCTACTAATGGCATGGCTGTGATTGGCTGAGTGCCGCATGTGACACAGCCTTTTTATAAGCTGGAGTCACGTAGTGCCGCACGTCACTCTGCTGGTGTTAGTCTAGGGAAAGGTTGCTGCCTGTGTTCTCAGGGAGAGATGAGGGAAGAAATATGTAGAACCTGTATTTGTGCAATCTTCAAGATACAGCAAATATTGAGGGAGGGTGCTTCTGCAATCCGACATTTATGTACCCAGAAACTGCGAAGGAATTTTTTTTAATCCATCTGTTACTGAGGTGGGGGTCGGCATCCATTTTAGCTACTGCAGTGTCCTTGGAACTGCATGTGGCCTGCATGTGTGCCAGCCTGCCAGGGACATTAGTCTACTCCTTTTTAGTAGCTCAGTGAAGGAAAAATGCTTTTTTTCTGGCAGGTCAAGCCCCCTACATTACTGTTTGTATAATTAAGGGGTGACATAGTCCATTTCCATAGTCTGGGACTTGTGGTGCTATATAGCACTTGTGCATACAACGCACAAAACCGTATATTCAATTTCAACAGTCCAATAGTGCATCAGAGTATTTTTGTTAAAAAAAAGTAATCCTGATCCACAAAGCAGTTTTAAATACACCACCCAAATCATATCTGACATTTCTGCTGTGAAATATATAATCAGTGTATTTTGGGGGGAAAAAAGAGGTATTCCTGGTCCACAAAACAGTTGTGCAAACAGCGTACAAATACATATTTTATATTTCTGCAGAGAAATAGTGCATCATTGTGTTTTAGGGAAAAAAAGACGTGTTCTAGGTCCACAAAACAGTTCTGCATAAAGCGTAGAAATACCTGCGTTTAATTTCAAGCAGTGAAATACTGCATTTGCGTGTTTTAGTGAAAAAAGCCGTGTTGTGGGTCCACAAAGCAGTTGTGCATACAGCTTACAAATACCAATTTTAAATTGCAGCATGGAGATAGTGCTTTAGTGTGTTTTACTGAAAAAAAAGCCGTGTTCTAGGGCCACAAAACAGTTGTGCATAATGCGTAGAAATACCTATGTTTAATTTTCAGCCTCTAAATACTGCATTTGTGAATTTTGGTGAAAAAAGCTGTGTTCTGGGTCTCCAAACCAGTTGCGCATACAGCGTACAAATTCCTATGTTTAATTTCCAGCAGTTAAATACTGCATTTGTGTGTTTTAGTGAAAAAAGCAGTGTTGTGAATCTACAAAGCAGTTGTGCATACAGCGTACAAATACCAACTTTAAATTGCAGCACGGAAATAGTGCTTTGGTGTTTTACTGAAAAAAAGCTGTGTTCTGGGTCCACAAAGCTGTTGTGCATACAGCGTTCAAATACCAATTTTTAATTGCAGCATGGAAATAGTGCTTTAGTGTGTTCTACTGAAAAAAGCCGTGTTCTAGGCCCACAAAATAGTTGTGCATACAGCGTATAAATACCTATGTTTAATTTCCAGCAGTTAAATACTGCATTTGTGTGTTTTAGTGAAAAAATCCATGTTGTGGGTCCACAAAGCAGTTGTGCATACAGCGTACAAATACAAATTTTAAATTGCAGCACGGAAATAGTGCTTTAGTGTGTTTTACTGAAAAAAAGCTGTTTTCTAGGCCCACAAAACAGTTGTGCATAAAGCGTAGAAATACCTACTTTTAATTTCCAGCCTTTGAAAACTGTATTTGTGAATTGTGGTGAAAAAAGCCGTATTCTGGGTCCCCAAACCAGTTGTGCATACAGCGTACAAATTCCTATGTTTAATTTCAAGCAGTTAAATACTGCATTTGTGTGTTTGAATGCAAAAAGCCGTGTTGTGGGTCCCCAAAGCAATTGCGCATACAGCGTACAAATACAAATTTTAAATTGCAGCACGGATATAATGCTTTAGTGTGTTTCACTAAAGAAAAACCGTGTTCTAGGCCCACAAAATAGTTGTGCATAATGCGTAGAAATACCTACGTTTAATTTCCAGCCTTTAAATACTGCATTTGTGAATCTTGGTGAAAAAAGCCTTGTTCTGGGTCCCCAAACCAGTTGTGCATACAGCGTATAAATACCTACGTTTTATTTCCAGCAGTAAAATAATGTTTTTGTGTCTTTTACAAAAAAAAAAGCTGTGTTGTGGGTCCACAAAGCTGTTGTGCATACAGTGTACAAATACCAATTTTAAATTGCAGCACGGAAATAGTGCTTTAGTGTGTTTTAGTGAAAAAAAGCCGTGTTCTAGGCCCACAAAACAGTTGTGCATAAAGCGTAGAAATACCTACGTCAAATTTAAAGCCTTTAAATACTACATTTGTGAATTTTAGTGAAAAAAGCCGTGTTCTGGGTCCCCAAACCAGTTGTGCAAACAGCGTACAAATTCCTACGTTTAATTTCCAGCAGTAAAATAATGTTTTTGTGTCTTTTACAAAAAAAAAAAACATGTTCTGGGGCCCCAAAGTAGTTGTGCATACAGCGTACAAATACCTACATTTAATTTTCAGCCGTTAAATAGTGCATTTGTTAATTTTGGGGAAAAAAGCGTTATTCCTGGTCCACAAAGCAGTTTAAAATACAACGCCCAAATACCTATTTTACATTTCTGCTGTGAAATAGTACATTAGTGTATTTTTGTGGAAAAAAAACGGTATTCTTGCTTCAAAAAGCAGTTGTGCATACAAAGCACGAACTGCAGTGGAGTAAACACCTTAAAAACCAAGAAAGGTCTTAGGCTCCTCCTGCTTCCTCTTCTGCTGCTGTCTCTGCCTCTTCCTCCACCTCTGGAGTCACAGTGGCACCTGCCACCCAGCAAACAGAGGATGTGCCACCAACACCACCACCTCCGTCATCATCACCAAGCATCTCCACTATGTCACACGCAAGCGTTCAGTTGTCCATCTCCCAAACAGTGGAGAGAAAGAGAAAATACCCACCTACCCACCCTCGATCCCTGGTCCTGAATGCCAGCATTTAAAAATTACTGGCCTTTGAAATGCTGTCATTCCGTCTGGTGGAGACGTTTTAAACAGCTGATGGCTGTGGCTGTCCCACAATACGTCGTTCCCAGCCGCCACTACTTTTCCAGGCGAGCCATCCCTTCCCTGCACAACCAAGTGAAGGATAAAATCAAGTGTGCACTGCGCAATGACATCAGATACATGGACGAGTAAGCACGGGCAGGGACGCTATATCTCCCTAACTGCACACTGGGTAAATATAGTGGTGGCTGGGCCCGAGGCGGATAGCGATTTGGCGCATGTCCTTCCACCACCGAGGATCGCAGGACATTATTCTTTGCCTTCTGTTGCCTCCTACTCCACTTTCTCCTCCTCCTTTTCTACCACCTCTTCATCTGGTCAGCGAAAGACCTTCACTACCCACTTCAGCACAGCCAGGGGTAAACATCAGCAGGCAGTTTTAAAACTCATGTGTTTGGGGGGAAAACCCCACACCGCACAGGAACTGTGGAGGGGCATAGAACAACAGACTAATGAGTGGTTGCTGCCAGTGAGCATCAAGCCCGGCCTGGTGGTGGGCGATAATGGGCGAAATCTCGAAGCAGCTCTGGGACTAGCCGATGTGACACACATCCCTTGCCTGGCGCATGTGCTGAATTTGGTGGTGCAGAAATTCCTTAATAACTACCCAGCACTTTCGGCGTTCTCCCCTGCTGCTGCTCGCCTATCTGCACTGCAGCGTAACTTAAGCCTTCCCATTCACCGCCTCATATGGGATGTGCCCACCAGGTGGAACTCCACCTTGCATATGCTGGAGAGACTGTGCGACCAGCAGCAGACTATAGTGGAGTTTCAGCTGCAGCATGCACGGGTCATTTGCTCTGCGGAACATCACCATTTCACCACAAGTGACTGGGCATCCATGCGAGACCTGTGTACCTTGTTGCGTTATTTTGAGTACTCAACCAACATGGCCAGTGCTGATGACGCTGTTGTTAGCATTACAACACCACTTCTATGTCTCCTTGAAAAAACTATTACGGTGATGATGGAAGGGGGATATGGCACAGGAGAAGGAGGAAGAGGGGGCATTTCACAGGGTTTCAGGCCAGTCATTCAGAAGTGGCTCAGAGGGTGGGTTCCTTCACTAGCAGAGGCCAGGTACACGTGTGGCCAGCCAGGGCACAATTCTGGAGGACGAGGAGGAGGAGGATGAGGTAGAGGAGGAGGAGGAACCGTGTTCACTGCAGGGGGGCACCCAACGCAGCTCAGGGCCATCATTAGAGCATGGCTGGGGGGATACGGAGGACACAGACGATACACCACCTACAGAGGACAGCTTATCCTTACCTCTGGGCAGCCTGGCATTAATGAGCAACTACATGCTGCAGTGCTTGTGCAACAACAGCAGAGTTGCCCACATTGTAACTTGTGCTGACTGGGTTGCCACCCTGCTTGATCCCCGCTATAAAGACAACTTAATTCCCACAGTGGAGCGTGATGGGAAAATGCACGACTACAAGCGCACGCTGGTAGACTCGCTCCTGGGGGCATTCTTAACTGACACGTGGGGACAAGTGGAAGCACAAGGCGAAGGCACGGCCAGCTCCTCAGAAGGCAGGATTAAAATGGCCGACATGTGGAAAAGCTTTGTCACTGCGCCACAGCAACCTGCACCACCAGCTGATATGGAACGTCTTAGCAGGTGGCAGCATTTTAACAACATGGTGGAACAGTACTTGTGCACACGCCTCCACGTACTGACTGATGGTTCTGCCCCATTCAACTTCTGGGTCTCCAAATTGTCCACATGGCCTGTGTTTGCCCTTTATGCCTTGAAGGTGCTGGCCTGCCCTGCATCCAGTGTATTGTCTGAATGTGTATTTGGCACGGCAGGGGGCGTCATTACAGACAAACGCAGCCGCCTGTCCACAGCCAAAGTGGACAAGCTCACGTTCATTAAAATGAACCAGGCATGGATCCCTCAGGACTTGTCCGTACCTTGTGCAGAATTGACATTTATAACCGCCTCAACCATACATTCTTGTACTCCAGTGCACTTATTCATTGAATCCTTTTTTTTTATTTCTACCATTATTTTGGTGGCTATCCCAATTTGAATGAACCCCTCCTCTGTCTGGGTGCCAGGGGCCTACATTTCTGATAGTAGCCTGTTGCATTGGTGGGTGACATGAAGCCTGTTTTGCCGTGCATTGACCTCTCCTCTGGGTGCCAAGGGCCTACATCTCTGATAATTGCCTGTTCCATTGGTGGGTGACATGAAGCCTGTTTTGCTATCCATTGACCTCTCCTCTGTCCGGGTGCCAGGGGCCTACATTTCTGATAATTGCCTGTTCAATTGGTGGGTGACATGAAGCCTGTTTTGCCGTGAATTGACCTCTCCTCTGTCTGGGTGCCAGGGGCCTAACCTACTAAAAATCACCTGTTCCATTGGTGGGTGACTTTAACTTCTTTTTGTCATGAATGAACTTCTCCTCTTTCTGAGTGCCAGGGGCCTACATTAGTGACAATCGCCTGTTCCATTGGTGGGTAACATGAAGCCTGTTTTGCCATGAATGAACCTCTCTGTCTGGGTGCCAGGGGCCTACATTTCTGAAAATCACCTGTTGCATTGGTGGATGACATGAAGTGTTTTTTTTGCCGTAAATGAACCTCTCTTCTGTCTAGGTGGAGGGGCCTACATTTCTGATAATTGCCTGTTGCATTCGTAGGTGATATTCACCTCTTTATGCTGTGAATTGACTTCTCTGTCTGGGTGCCAGGGGCCTACATTTCGGATAATCGCCTGTTGCATTGGTGGGTGACATTAACCTCTTTTTGCCGTGAATTGATCTCTCCTCTGTCTGGGTGCCAGGGGCCTAACATTTCTGAATATCACCTGTTCCATTGGTGGGTGACATTAACCCAGTTTTGCCAGTGATAAGCCACAGCTGTACATTGCTGGCAGGAAACCAAATTGTGTAAAAACGTCTGTTACTGATCAAAAGATGCGTGACTACAAATGCTTGCTGGTAGATGCGCTGCTGATGGCATTCCCACCTGACGCCTCCCCAACCTCCTATTCCACCTCCTCCTCCGAGTTGCCAATTCATTATGTTTAATTTTTATTTATTTTATTTTGAGGCATTTCCCTATCCACATTTGTTTGCAGGGCATTCACCTACATTTTGCTTCCTTTTGCAGCCCTCTAGCCCTTTCCAGGGCTATTTTATAGCCATTTAGTGCCCAAAAGTTTGGGTCCCCATTTACTTCAACGTGGTTTGGGTTCGGTGTCAAGTTAGGGTTAAGTTCGGATCCCGAACCCGAACATTTCAGTGAAGTTCGGCCAAACTCGTCGAAACCGAACATCCAGGTGTCCGCTCTAGTCATGTTAAACAAATTTAATCAGTTTCCATTGGGAGGTAAGTTGACCATGGCGAATCAATGGATCTCGTATATCTGGACTTCTCCAAAGCATTTGACACTGTACTACATAAAAGGTTAGTATTAATGAAGATCAAGCATGCTTGGCCGAGTACCGCATGTGCCCGAGTGAAATGCTCGAGTCTCCACTAGGTACGTTTCGCGGGTTTTAAGCAGCCAATAAAGGTGCAGGTAAGTACTGCCCTCACTGTAATGCCAGTAGCCATGTTGGCTGCTGGCATTACAGTGATTGGCTGGCCGAAACGAGTCATCGGGTGCTATATAGCACCCGATGACACATGTTCAGCTCAGACTTAGACAGTGAGAGCATCGGGTAGGAAGGGAAAGACAATGCAGGGAGTGAATTTCAGCGATTTTAGTTAGAGAAAGCTTTTGAAAGATCAAAAAGTCTTTTTAAGGACTACTGTGTGTGTGTTTTGTTTTAGTTCAACAATATATTTAACAGCAGTGTCAGGGACATCTGTGGAAGGGACAGATAGTGCAGGGAGAGAAATTTGCTGTATTTAATACCAAACGCTTTCCAAAGAACCCAATCCTTTTAAGGGTTACGGTGTGTGTTTTACAGCAGCAAGAAATTTATATTTTATAACTATTAGTGACATATACTACATCATCCGCAGACTGACTCTTTAATAATCTGGGTCACATCTAGTATCCATAATCTGTGGTGTTCTCTGAAACCAATACTGTCCTGCATCACAAACCACTGTCTGTATAACAACTTCCAATAATCTGGGCATAATATAGTGTCCAAAATCTGTGGTGTTCTACAACCAACACTGTCTTGCCTCAGAAAACACTGTCAGTATTACAAATTCCAATAATCTTGCCCTAATATAGTGTCCAAAATCTCTGGTTTTCTATAACGAATACTGTCCTGCCTCAACAAACACTGTCAGTATTACAAATTCCAATAATCTGGGCCTAATATAGTGTCCATAATCTGTGTTGTTCTATACCCAATACTGAACTGAATCTGAAAACACAGTGTATATTACAACTTCCATTAATCTGGGCCTAGTGTAGTGTCCAAAATCTGTGGGTTTTTGTATCCATACTGAACTGCATCTAAAAACACTGTCTATATTACAACTTCTATTAATCTGGGCCTAGTGTAGTGTCCAAAATCTGTTGGTTTTGTATCCCATACTGAACTTCATCTAAAAACACTGTCTATATTAAAACTTCCATTAATCTGGGCCTAGTATAGTGTCCAAAATCTGTTGGTTTTGTATCCAATACTGAACTTCATCTAAAAACACTGTCTATATTAAAACTTCCATTAATCTGGGCCTAGTATAGTGTTCAAAATCTTTGGGTTTTCGCACTGGTCCGACTTGGACTGTGTTGTCCTGCGCCACCCAGCTAAGTTGGACATGAAGCTAGGTAAGGTGGATCTTTTTGTTTTTTTCTGGTGTTTTTACTGGCAGCAGGCACAATTTCATTGCACCCAGGGCCACGGCCTCTGCTTGCACCATCAGCATCACGTCCACTTTCCCGTCGCTTTGTGCTCGCCTTCTTCATATTAATGGTTATGTCTGTAGATGTGGCGCAGATTGTTTTGCTGTCCGCTAAAGACACAGTTTTCTGATGCAGGACAGTATTGGTTACAGAACACCACAGATTTTGGACACTATACTAGGCCCAGATTAATGGAAGTAGTAATATAGGTAGTGTACTGTACAAAATCTGTGGGTTTTCTGTATCCAATACTGAACTGCATTTAAAACCCTGTTTATATTACAACTTCTATTAATCTGGTCCTAGTGTAGTGTCCAAAATCTGTTGGTTTTGTATCCAATACTGAACTTCATCTAAAAACACTGTCTATATTAAAACTTCCATTAATCTGGGCCAAGTATAGTGTCCAAAATCTGTTGGTTTTGTATCCAATACTGAACTTCATCTAAAAACACTGTCTATATTAAAACTTCCATTACTCTGGGCCTAGTATAGTGTCCAAAATCTGTAATGTTCTGTAACCAATACTGTCCTGCATCAGAAAACTGTGTCTTTAGCGGACAGTAAAACAATCTGCGCCACATCTACAGCCAAAACCATTAATATGAAGAAGGCGAGCACAAAGCGATGGGAAAGTGGACGTGATGCTGTTGGTGCAAGCAGAGGCTGTGGCCCTGGGTGCAATGAAACTGTGCCTGCTGCCAGTAAAAACACCAGAAAAAAACAAAAAAATCCACCTTACCCAGCATTATGTCCAACTTAGCTGGGTGGCGCAGGACAACACTGTACAAGTTGGACCAGTGCGAACAGGTGGTCGGTTAGATTGCAGAAAATAATGCTTCCAGTCGGTTAAGCACCACCCTGTCTTCTACTAAGTCCAGTCTCTGTAGCCAAGAGTCTGGTCAACCGAATCTTCACTCTGATCCTCCTTCCACCCACCATTTCGAGTCTGGCCAAACAAGTGATTCCACACTCTGATAATCACATGATGTCACGACGGGGAGTGGGGGAAACTCCCCGCTGCGCACTTTCCACGGCCGTTGGGCCTAAAAGCAGGGACAAAAGGAGCAGATGACCTCCTGACACGTCTCTAAAACTTGCCCTGGTCTCCTGGCTGTATGAGCGGACCCTGAAGGTGGGATGGCTCATACCCACGTACCTATGGCCCTGAACGCCCTGTCTCGCCCTCATATAAAAAAGGGCAGAGACCACCTGCTCTCCCTAGACCGCGGATGGGCAGGAGTCTCCAGAGGCCCCCACAGCAGCCGGGACCCGAACAGTGTGTGCCTGCACGGCAGACAAGTAACATAAGAAACACGTACAAGAAACCCACACTTACCTGCCGTGCTGAAGATAGAGAAGCAGCGCCAGGACCTCCCAGACTCCCAAGCGGACACCAGATGCCTGGGGGGAGACCTGGCCGGGCAGCTCACCATCCGGTATATGCTATACCCCTCTGGGTAAGCAAGCCCCTTCCGGAGCACACAAACCAACATACTGCAACATACAAACCCACAACAAATACATAACCAAGTGAGGGGAAGGGTAAGCAGAAGCACACAGGAGGGGAATACAATCAAACAGAGTAAACAATATAACAAATAAGGGTGACTCACACAGACATAACATGGGTGCAAGCAACCACCTCCAGCACATGCTCACACCATTGCTGGAGACAAACAAACTGAACTCCGGCTCCAAACACAGACACTTAAGGAGGCCAGAGGACACACCCAGCACACAGACATTAACCCTGTGTAAACCACACCCAAGGGAAATGCTCACAAACAAGGTGAGCACACACACATGCTAAATGACACGTTGCCACCGGCAACAGCATGTGTAGCTTTGTGTCACTACACCAACTCAGAGCTGCCGTGGCCCTGCCCCCACATGAAATACGCAACACCACGTTGCCCACGACAAGCGCAAGTGAGGCAGCAGGTCAAAAGCCACGACCGCAAAGAGGGTGACACGTTGCCAACGGCAACCGCACGTGAGGCGGATAGCAGCCCCACCGTGCAGACGACATGTTGCCGCTGGCAACACAGTCACGACCATAACCAAGGTCGTGACACATGACCTCTTTTCATCGTCAGTACTTGGTTTGGCTCTCTCGCCAAGCACACTTGAAGAGGTACCTGAGATATTGTGCCTTGATTCGCAACCTCTTTGCCTTCAGAGTCTGACGGTGAACGGCAATCATTAGTAGAGTTGAGCGAACACCTGTATGTTTGGGTTCGAGAAGTTCGGCCAACTTCCCGAACTTTTGGCACTAAAAAGGCTGTAAAATAGCCCAGGAAAGGGCTAGAGGGCTGCAAAAGGCAGCAAACAAATGTGGATAGGGAAATGACTTAAAATAAAATAAATAAAAATTAACCAATATCAATTGGCAACTTGGAGGAGGAGGATGTGGAATAGGAGGTTGGGGTGGCATCAGGTGGGAATGCTATGAGAGTTGAAGTTCTCATTACAGCCAAAAAAGGATTCATGTCTGCCTGGAGTGCCACAGGCCTCATTCACAGACTCAGGGCCATGGCACCCGCAAAGAGGAGAGTGGTACTGTAACAGCAACACAGGCCTTAGGTCAACCTGCAATGAAACAGGCAATTATCATTTATGTGGCCCCCTGACACCCAGACAGTTGAGAGGTCATTTGACAGTAAAAAGAGTTTAATGTCTCTCACCCAGACAGCAAGCAATTAAACTAAATGTAGGCCGCTGAGACCCAGATAATGGGGCTGTCATTAGACAGTAAAAAGAGTTTAATATCTCCCACCAAGACAACAAATGATTAAACGACATATAGTCCCCTGACACCCAGACAAAGGGGCGGTCATTAGACAGTAAAAAGTGTTAAATGTCTGCCACCAAGACAGCAAGCAAGTACGTGAAAGTTAGGCCCCTGACACCCAGACAGAGGAGAAAGGTCCCAAAGCAGAGAATCGGGCCCACCAATGGAGAAGGCCACTTTCAGATATTTAGGCCCCTGGCACCCAGACGGAGGAGAGGTTCATTCAACTTTGGGTTGCCGCGCAAAATAATGGTAAAATTAAAAAAAAGAGAATTCAATAAAGAAGTGCCCTGGAGTACCAGTATATTTGGTTAAGGGGAGGTAGTTATAAATGTCTATTCTGCACAAGGGATGAACAGGTCCTGTGGGATCCATGCCTGGTTCATATTTATGAACATTGGCTGTGGACAGGCGGCTTCGTTTGTCAGTAATGACGCCACCTGCCGTGCTGAATACACGTTCAGACAAAACGTGCGCTTGTACTTGCGCATCTTCCTATCACGTTCCAGTGCAGGAAGTAAGGTGGGCACATTGTCTTTGTACCGGAGATCCAGCAGGGTGGCAACCCAGTAGTCCGCACACGTTAAAATGTGGGTAACTCTGCTGTCGCTGCGCAGGCACTGCAGAATGTAGTCGCTCATGTGTGCTAGGCTGCCCAGAGGTAAGGACAAGCTGTTCTCTGTGGGAGGCGTATCGTTATCGCCCTCCGTTTTCCCACAACCACGTACCGGTGATGGGCCTAGGCTGTGTTGGGTGCCACCCCGCTGTGAACATGCTTCATCCTCATTCTCCTCCTCATCCTCATCCTCCTCGTCCTCCAGTAGTGGGCCCTGGCTGGCCACATTTATACCTGGCCTCTGCTTTTGGAAAAAACCTCCCTCTGAGCCAATTCTAAGAGACCGGCCTGAAAGTGCTAAAAATGAAATAGAAGTGGTATTGTAACGCTGATAATAGCGTCATCGCCACTGGCCATGTTGGTGGAGTACTCAAAACAGTGCACACAGGTCTCGCATGGAGGCCCAGTCATTGGTGGTGAAGTGGTGCTGTTCCGCAGTGCGACTGACCCGTGCGTGCTCGAGCTGAAACTCCACTATGGACTGCTGCTGCTCGCACAGTCTCTCCAGCATGTGCAAGGTGGAGTTCCACCTGATGGGCATGTCGCATATCAGGCGGTGAGCGGGAAGGGCGAAGTTACGCTGTAGCGCAGACAGGCGAGCAGCGGCAGGATGTGAACGCCGGAAGCGCGCACAGACGGCCTGCACTTTATGCAGCAGCTCTGACATGTCGGGGTACTTGTGAATGAACTTCTGCACCACCAAATTCAGCACATGCACAAGGCAAGGGATGTCAAACCGGCTAGTCCCAGAGCTGCGACTAGATTTCACCCATTATCGCACACCAACAGGCCAGGCTTGAGTCCCACCGGCAGCAACCACTGGTCGGTCTGTTTTTCAATACCCCGCCACAACTCCTGCGAGGTGTGGGGCCTGTCCCCCAAACATATGAGTTTCAGAACGGCCTGCTGACATTTACCCCGGGCTGTGCTGAAGTTGGTGGTGAAGGTGTGTGGCTGACTGGATGAGCAGGTGGAAGAAGAGGAAGAGGAAGCCGAGTAGGAGGAGGAGGCTACAGGAGGCAAATAATGATGCCCTGTGATCCTTGGCGACTTAAGGACGTGCGCCAAAGTACTCTCCGCCTGGGCCCAGCCGCCACTACATTTACCCAGTGTGCAATTAGGGAGATATAGCGTCCCTGGCCGTGCTTACTGGTCCACGTATCTGTGTGTAGGTGGACAGGACATTGCTACATATGGCGTTGCGCAGTGAACACTTGATTTTATCGGATACTTGGTTGTGCAGTGAAGGCACGGCTCTTTTGGAAAAGTAGTGGCGGCTGGGAACAACATATTGTGGGACAGCCATCACGATCAGCTGTTTGAAGCTGTGTGTGTCCACCAGCCTGAATGACAGCATTTCAAAGGCCAGTTGTTTAGAAATGCTGGCATTAAGGCCAAGGGCTCGAGGGTGGCTAGGTGGGAATTTATGCTTTTTCTCCAAGGTTTGTGAGATGGAGAGCTGAACGCTGCCGTGTGACATGGTGGAGATGCTTGGGGAAGAAGGTGGTGGTGTTGGTGGCACATCCTGTTTGGTGGGCGGCAGGTGCCAACATTCCTCCCGAGGCGGAGAAAGAGGCAGAGCCAGCAGCAGAAGAGGGAGCAGGGGAAGCCTGAGTGAGTTCCTTGTTTTTAAGGTGTTTACTCCATTGCAGTTCATGCTTTGCATGTAAATGCCTGGTCATGCAGGTTGTGCTAAGGTTCAGAACGTTTATGCCTCGCTTCAGGCTCTGATGGCACAGCGTGCAAACCACTCGGGTCTTGTCGTCAGCACATTGTTTGAAGAAGTGCCATGCCAAAGAACTCCTTGAAACTGCCTTTGGGGTGCTCGGTCCCTGGTGGCGGTGGGCAGTAGCAGGCGAACTCTCTTGGAGGCTGCTGTTCTGCTTTTGCCCCCTGCTCCCTCTTTTGCTACGCTGTTGGCTCGGTCTCACCACTGCCTCTTCCTCTGAACTATGAAAGTCAGTGGCACGACTTTCATTCCATGTGGGGTCTAGGACCTCATCGTCCCCTGCATCTTCTTCCACACAGTCTTCCTCCCTGACCTCCTGTTCGGTCTGCACACTGCAAAAAGACGCAGCAGTTGGCACTTGTGTTCCGTCATCATCAGAGAAGTGCAGACTCAGATGAGGTGAAATTCCCATGTCCTCATCATCAGGAAACATAAGTGGTTGTGCGTCAGTGCAGTCTATGTCTTCTACCACTGGGTAAGGGCTAGGTGGATTCCCTTGTGAAACCCTGCCAGCAGAGTCTTCAAACAGCATAAGAGACTGCTGCATAACTTGAGGCTCAGACAGTTTCCCTGATATGCATGGGGGTGATGTGACAGACTGATGGCAGGGTTTTCAGGTGCCACCTTTGCGCTTTCTGCAGAAGACTGGGTGGGAGATAATGTTGTTAACGTGCTGGATCCACTGTCGGCCACCCAATTGACTAGCACCTGTACCTGCTCAGGCCTTACCATCCTTAGAACGGCATTGGGCCCCACCAAATATCGCTGTAAATTCTGGCGGGTACTGGAACCTGAGGTAGTTGGTTCACTAGGACGTGTGGCTGTGGCAGAATGGCCACGTCCTCTCCCAGCACCAGAGGGTACACTAACACCACCACGACCGCGTCCGCGTCCCTTACTAGATGTTTTCCTCATTGTTACCGGTCACCACAATAAGAAAAAAATTGATTTGGCCCAATGTATTGAATTCAAATTTAGGCATTTTTTTACAAGCACCGAACACTATCTGGCTATCTATTTATGTACCGTATTACACCAATCCAGGCACAGTAGTAACCACTGATTTAGGGGAATATCAATTGTAGGCCTATTATTTAGGCCCTGAATGAAAGGTATCCTTTCACGGACAGATTTACACTTGGAGATGCACAGTAGCGTGTGAAGAGATATATAGGATCATGCTTTCAGCACTTGTATTTTAACACTTTGTGTAATATACCCTTTAAAGGAAAGAAATACACTTAGAGATGCAAAACAGTGTGTGCAAATGTAGAGGATTATGCTGTATTTTAACAATGACTCTAATATACCCTTTAACAGAAAGAAATATACTTGGAGATGCACGCTGAGTGTAATATACCCTTTTACAGACAGATTTACACTTGGCCTACAACAGCTAGATCACCAGATTTTGGGTATTGCTATTTTGGCAATTGAATTTCACCCCAGAACAAAATATATCCTTTGACGGATACTAATAAACTACTTGTCCAGCCACAGCTAGAACACCAGATTTACTGTATTTCTATTTTTGCAAATGAATTTCACCCCAGAAAATAATATATCCTTTGACGGACACTATGAAACTTGTCCAGTCACAGCTGGAACACCAGATTTACGTTATTTTTATTTTTGCAACTGAATTTCACCCCAGAAAAAAATATATCCATTCTGGACACTATTAAACTTGGCCAGCCACAGCTGAAACCACTGATGTATGGTATTGCTATTTTGACAATTGAATTTCACCCCAGAAGAAAATATATCATTTGCCAGACACTATTAAACTTGGCCAGCCACAGCTGAAGCCACTGATTTACGGTATTTCTATTTTGGCAATTGAATTTCACATCAGAATAAAATCTATCCTTTGCCGGACACTATTAAACTTGGCCAGCCACAGCTGAAACCACTGATTTACGGTATTGCTATTTTGGCAATTGAATTTCACTCCAGAACAAAATCTATCCTTTGCCGGACACTATTAAACTTGGCCAGCCACAGTTGTAACCACTGATTTATGGTATTGCTATTTTGGCAATTGAATTTCACCCCAGAACAAAATATATTCTTTGCCGGACACTATTAAACTTGTCCAGCCACAGCTGAAACCACTGATTTATAGTATTGCTATTTTGGCAATTGAATTTCACCCCAGAAAATTAATATATCCTTTGACGGACACTATGAAACTTGTCCAGTCACAGCTGGAACACCAGATTTACGTTATTTCTATTTTTGCAACTGAATTTCACCCCAGAAAAAAATATATCCATTCCGGACACTATTAAACTTGGCCAACCACAGCTAAAACCACTGATGTATGGTATTGCTATTTTGACAATTGAATTTCACCCCAGAAGAAAATATATCATTTGCCGGACACTATTAAATATGGCCAGCCACAGCTGATACCACTGATTTACGGTATTTCTATTTTGGCAATTGAATTTCACCCCAGAAAAATATCAATCCTTTGCCACACTATTAAACTTGGCCAGCCACTGCTACGACACCAGATTTAGGGGATTGCTATTTTGGAAATTGAATTTCATCCCAGAACAAAATATATCCTTTGCCGGACACTATTAAACTTGGACAGCCACAGCTGAAACCACTGATTTACGGTATTGCTATTTTGGCAATTGAATTTCACCCCAAAAAAATATCAATCCTTTGCCGGACAGTATTAAACTTAGCCAGCCACAGCTGGAACACCAGATTTAGGGGATTGCTATTTTGTCAATTGAATTTCACCACAGAAAAAAATCTATCCTTTGCCAGACACTATTAAAACTGTCCTCCCACAGCTGAAACCACTGATTTACGGTATTGCTATTTTGGCAATTGAATTTCACCCCAGAAAAAATCTATCCTTTGCCAGACACTATTAAACTTGGCCAGCCACTGCTGCGACACCAGATTTAGGGGGTTGCTATTTTGGAAATTGAATTTCATCCCAGAACAAAATATATCCTTTGCCGGACACTATTAAACTTGGCCAGCCACAGCTGAAACTACTGATTTACGGTATTGCTATTTTGGCAATTGAATTTCACCCGAAAAAAATATCAATCCTTTGCCGGACAGTATTAAACTTAGCCAGCCACATCTGGAACACCAGATTTAGGGGATTGCTATTTTGTCAATTGAATTTCACCACAGAAAAAAATCTATCCTTTGCTGGACACTATTAAACTTGGCCAGCCACAGCTGGAACACCAGATTTAGGGGATTGCTATTTTGGCAATTGACTTTCACCCCAGAAAAAAATCTATCCTTTGCCAGACACTATTAAACCTGTCCAGCCACAGCTGAAACCACTGATTTACGGTATTGCTATTTTGGCAATTGAATTTCACCCCAGAAAAAAATCTATCCTTTGCCAGACACTATTAAACTTGGCCAGCCACTGCTGGGACACCACATTTAGGTGATTGCTATTTTGGCAATTGAATTTCACCCCAGAAAAAAAAAAATCCTTTGCCGGACACTATTAAACTTAGCCAGCCACAGCTGAAACTACTGATTTACGGTATTGCTATTTTGGCAATTGAATCTCAACCCAGAAAAATATCAATCCTTTGCCGGACAATATTAAACTTAGCCAGCCACAGCTGGAACACCAGATTTAGTGGATTGCTATTTTGGCAATTGAATTTCACCACAGAAAAAAATCTATCCTTTGCCGGACACTATTAAACTTGGCCAGCCGCAGCTGGAACACCAGATTTACGCTATTGCTATTTTGGCAATTGACTTTCACCCCAGAAAAAATCTATCCTTTGCCGGACACTATTAAACTTGGCCAGCCACAGCTGGAACACCAGATTTAGGGGATTGCTATTCTGGCAATTGAATTTCACCCCAGAACAAAATATATCCTTTGCTGGGCACTATTAACCTTGGCCAGCCATAGCTGGAACACCAGATTTACAGTAGTGCTATTTTGGCAATTGAATTTTACCCCAGAAAAAAATCAATCCTTTGCCAGACAGCAGACAGTATTACACTTGGCTAGCCACAGCTGGAACACCAGATTTAGCAGATTGCTATTTTGGCAATTGAATTTCAACCCTCAATAAGATATAGAAATTTCTATCCTAAGTTTCTAGCGGTGACAAAAAGCACAGCCAAGCCATTGATGTAGGATATAGCGAAAAAAACAAAAAAACCCTACTATTGATGGATTGATGGACTTGGTGGTAGCTTGTGCTGGTGCACCACAAGACACAAAATGGCCGCCGATCACCCCAGAAAAAAGTGACAGAAAAACGCTCTGGGCATCCTAAAAACCAGTGATCAATTAACTAGCAGAAGTTGAATGATTCACAGCTGTAGATCGATCACTTCATTAGATGTTTTTGCTGAGTTTTCCCTGCCTAATCTTGCCCTCACAGCAGCTGCATCCTATCCCTACACTAATCAGAGCCGAGTGACGTGCGGCGCTACGTGACTCCAGCTTAAATAGAGGCTGGGTCACATGCTGCACTTGGCCAATCACAGTTATGCCAATAGTAGGCATGGCTCTAATGGCCTCTTGGGGCAAGTAGTATGACGCTTGTTGATTGGCTGCCTTGTAGGCTTTCAAAATACGCCATAGAAATCTCCGAACACTGTACCCGAACTTTTACGTAAATGTTCGGGTCCGTGTCACGAACGCCCCAAAATTCGGTACAAACTCGAACTATACATTTCAGGTTCGATCATCTCTATCTGTGAACCCAAAGTCCTAGATTTTACTGCTTCTCAAAATCATCATTCTTGTAAGGTCCTGTACTGGTGTACGTATTTCTCTGAGTACCTCAGTGAAAGCTGCACAGGCAGGAATACAGATCGCTCGTCCTGCCTGTGCCCCCCTCAAGCTTGTCTTAATTTTAGCACAATATATTAGTACTCTGTGCCCTGTACTGATGTGCTATGCCAGGATTTAGCTGAGTTAAGCGGGCTCCTTTGCTGAGGCAGCAAGTCAAACTCGTAGACCAGTACAGCGCTATATGAGAATGATGATTTTAAGAATCAGTTTGGAGTAGGAAAACAGCATAATTGATGAATAAAGTACATTACAAAAATCATTTAGATCAGTTTAAAAGAAAGTTGTAAAGGTTTTGTTTCCCCTTAATTTTCTGCAGCTCTCTTCCATTTTTGCTTGACTGTTTTAGGGTACTTTCACATTAGTGGCAGGGGAGTCTGTCAGGCTGTTTCGGCGGGTGAACAGCCTGTCTGATCTGTCCTGCCGCTAGTTCAGACGGCAGCGCACGGACAGAGGCTAGCGGACTAAAGTTACGACATGCAGTACTTTTAGTCCGGCTGCCTCTCGCCGTGCGCTGCCGCCGGAACTCCGCCCCCACTCCCATTATAGTCAATGGGGACAGAGCGGCAGTCCAGGGGCACACATGAACTAGTGGCAGGACGGATCCGACAGGCTGATCACCCGCCAAAAAAGCCGGATGGACTCCCCTGCCGCTAGTGTGAAACTAGCTTTAGATGCCAAGCCTTAGGCAAGGGGTAAGGCTTAATAATATTTATGCCCTTCTGCAGACAGGGAGAAGAAGGGGGGTTCTTGTTTCAGCCAATTATCATAATGCCGGAAATGGGACATAAAGGAAGAGCAAGCAAACATGGCTGACCTCCTGGATCACATTGAGAAGATTTTTATACTGCATGTTTTCAAAAATAAATTACAAAAATAGGACAACATAGGATCAGGCGAAAGATTGTGGTTAGTATAGTAATTGCTGTGATATAATTTTTTTGCAATTTTCTTAATTTTTTTTTCTTTACACTTCATATGGTCTTGCTGATGATGTGGCAGTTATAAATGCAAGATGCAAGTTCACATTTGAACTAATGAAAAAGAACAATATGCAGATTTTGCTTTTCTGTAACAACGGAGACACAAAGGACGGTATGGGAACTGTAGATAAAAAATGTAAGGAGATTTTTAAACAATGTCTATTTGCAATGGTGCAAATTTTTTATGTTAGATGCATTGAAAAAATAGCATGATACAATACAGAAATGTAAAAGGGCAAGTAATGAAGGAAAACAACAGGGGTGTTACAGCGTTTTCTACAGTTTAATCAATATTTAATATTTCAGAAGATGTTTCATTTTCCAGTTTAATAAAAACACCTTTGATCAAAGTATAACTGGGCCAGTAACTGTAATTGATTGGTAGGTTACTGTTAATATCAAGTCAGAATTATAAAGCTAATTATAATGTAAGGGTACTCTGAATATTTCTCTCTCCTAGTGAGAAACCAACCTCTGATTAATCTGTTATGTTTTATATTGTAATAGCATGAGATTTTTTGGTGATTAATCTGCTAAATGTTACATTATTTTAAACATCAAACATGGAATTTCTGTGCTGTACAGTCCAACCCTGATCTCAAATACTAATGTTAATTTGTGAATTCCCATGAGTAATTTGCATTTGACTGAGGATCAAAGAATATTGGAGATATAGTCCACATAAATGTAAACCTTTTTTGCAAATATATAATTTATCAGCATGTCTTTTGCAGCTTTTGTTTTTGTAATGCTACTGAAATCATGGTGTACTGCAAAATAAGCTGACTAATAGTTGATGCAAATTTAGATATGCAGCGTGAGCCACTCTACCACTGTGATAGATTTGGCACACTTTATATATTGTAATCAGGATTAGTAAATCCGCCCTTTTATTTTTAGGTAATAGGGGTAGATGCAAACATTTGGAGCATTCACCACATTGGCAGGATTACAGATGAAGCAGCAGGCATGTTACTACAGAATAATTGATCGGAAACAGTGTTGTACATATTTCCTCAGTTCTAAGCCATAATAATAACAGAAAATCTTAGAAATACCAAGCTGAAGTCGAATAGTTTTTCTGGGAAATTCAGAGGCAGTTTTTTCTGAAAAGTATATACAGTATTGTACACTGTTTCTTGATACAATGCTTTGATACAATGTACTGTACAGTAACACAAGGCACTGATCAGTCTTTGATCATTTTCTTTTCACTACAGGTTCTCAATATTACATAGCATGAAATTGACTAAACTGAAGAAAGCCCTTGTTATTAGTCCATTTAAGGTGAGATTGGCATGCTTGCACTCACTGAAAATTAGATGTTCAGAGTATGGTAAGTAATAATTTAAGGATTATAGGCAAATCTCGCTGAACAAATGTTAAAACATTTACGAATCACTTCATTCCCTCAAAGTCTAAGTCAAACAGATTCAAAAACATTAAATGCGCAAATATGTCATTAAATCTAATGTATTAATAGTATTAGCATAGTGGAAGACAAAGCTCATTTATCCATTGTATGTGTACTCTGAGCATTCACTAAAGATTAGTTCATATTTCTGAAGTGCAAAACATCCCTTCCCCCTCAGTGAAATGAAGCATTATTATGTAAAGGTCAAGGGAAACTGAAGAAATATCAGACGCACAGGCTGACCTATTGAGGCTGTAATTAAGCCTCTTTTAAGAAGGACAACATCTATATTATGAAGACTTCAGACTTCTTTGAATTTTGTATACTTCATTAATATGGTTTGCATGAATGGAAACAATGAGATCCTTTAAGAAACGGGATAATATATCAGGGGCCGGGCCAGAAAGGGGAATTCTGCAGATAGCAGAATAATATTAAATTATGCTGCATTGTTCACTCAGTAACTTTATATGGAAAATGTAATTTTTCTTATTTTTGTTCTTGCATTCTACAGTAGCCAAAATGAATTCTATAGGTTTTTTCAGCTGTGTATATTTAGTTCTATCTGGAGAAAATATAACTCTTTGGTACACTTTGGTGAGAACATTCAGTCACAGAAACATGGTCCATGTGATGGTTACTTTTCTGGGACCAACCATGGCTTGATGATCTATGATGCTGTGAATTCCAGCCCAACCCCAGGTCTACTTTGCTGTTCTCATGGCATTGTGTTATTATGATCCAGTAAGTTTGGTTCAGCCAAGGCTTTGTCTGGAAAATTAGGCCTTCACATGGACCATAATCTGAAACCAGCCTTAGATACTAGCAATAAACAAATCAATTCTTTAGCCTAAATGATCCAATTAAACATAACCTGTCAGTAGATGCCATAAGATTTAATAAAATGTCAAGCTTTGATGTTGTTTGGAGTAGTGTTGATCGCAAATATTCTAATCGTGAAATTTTATCGCGAATATTGGTACTTTGAGAATTCGCGAAAATCTAGAATATAGTGCTATATATTCGTAATCGCAAATAGATTTTCTTTTCATCAGTGACCTCACTTCTTGCTTGTGGGCCAATTAGAAGGCTGCAATATCTTTGTCAGAGCTTAGCAACATCCCTAGCAACCATTAGGAAAGTTGCTTACCCCTTTACTATATAAGTAATTCTCCAGCATCCATTTTCTGCTGTTTATTTGCAGTTCTGAGAGAGAGAGAGCAGTGTCATTGCTGTGCTCTGTGCTTTTATCTGGATCTTATTCCTTATCCAATTAGAGTAGATAGTTAGTTAACTCATATATATATAATACAGATTGTTAGTGGGAGATAGTCAGTGTAGGTTAGATAGTGATATAGTATAGCTGATAGGTTCCAGTGCAGGGTGTTAGGTAGTGTGATAGGAATTACTGTTTCTCTGCTGTTCATACATAAATGCTACAGACATAGTGCTGTGATGTCACAACAATACTTAGTGCACCAATCAGTAATATCTACTCAGACCTGCATGTATTGCTCAAAAAATATGCGCATCATTAGTGCCGATTTGCACAATCGCGAAAATAATAACGAGATCACGAATTCTAGAATTTGCAAATTTATTGCAAATATTATGCGAAAAAATTAGTGAAATATCGTGAAAACGAATATTGCCTATGCCGCTCACCACTAGTTTGGAGACTTTATGATGTTTATTCTGAAAATAGAACTGTTTCTTGATGTAAGGAGTTGGTGAGGGGGGAAATCTTTTTTTTTTTTTCTATTTTCTGTCTCTTTAGGGGTTTTGTAAATTTTTTTTGAGGTAACAAAATGGTTTGATAATTATTAGGGTTGAGCGAACCCGAACTGGATAGTTTGGGTTCGTACCGAATTTTGGGGTGTTCGGGACGCTTTCAAAAAAGTTCGGTTTCGGCTCCGTTGTTCGGCGATTTCTTCCCGCTTTCTGAAGGGCTGCACAGCAGCCAATCAGCTAGCGTTTTACTTCATGCCCTAAGAAGCCATCCCAGCCATACCTACTAATGGCATGGCTGTGATTGGCCAAGTGCAGCATGTGACCCAGCCTCTATTTAAGCTGGAGTCATGTAGCGCCGCACGTCACACTGCTCTGATTAGTGTAGGGAGAGGAGGCAGCTTTTGTGAGGGTGAGATTAGGTAGGGAAAAGTCAGCAAAAACACCTAATGAAGTGATTGATCTACAGCTGTGAATCATTCAACTTCTGCTAGTTAATTGCTCATTGGTTTCTAGGCTGCACAGAGCGTTTTTCTGTCACTTTGATCGGCGGCCATTGTGTGTCTTGTTGTGCACCAGCACAAGCTGCCACCAAGTCCATCAATACTAGTTTTTTTTTGCTATATCCTATATCAGGGGCTTGGCTGTGCATATTGTCACCCCTAGAAACTCAGGATAGAAATTTCTATATTTTATTAAGGTGTTAAATTCAATTGCCAAAATAGCAATCCCCTAAATCTAGTGTTCCAGATGTGGCTAGCCAAGTGTAATACTGTCTGCTGTCTGGCAAAGGATAGAATTTTTTTCTGTGGTGAAATCCATTTGCCAAAATAGCAATCCCCTAAATCTGGTGTCCAAGCAGTGGCTGGCCAAGTTTAATTGTGTCCGGCAAAGGATAGATAATTTTCTGGGGTGAAATTCAATTGCCAAAATAGCAATACCGTAAATCTGGTGTTCCAGCTGTGACTGGACAAGTTTCATAGTGTCCGTCATAGGATATATTATTTTCTGCGGTGAAATTCAGTTGCAAAAATAGAAATACAGTAAATCTGGTGTTCCGGCTGTTGCAGGCCTAGTTTAAATCTGTCCGTAAAAGGGTATATTTTTTTCTGGGGTGAAATTTATTTGCCAAAATACCAATACCCTGAATCTGGTGTTCCAGCTGTGAGTGGACAATTTCCCTAGTTTCCGTCAAAGGATATATTATTTTCTGGGGTGAAATACAGTTGCAAAAATATAAATACAGTAAATCTGGTTTCCAGCTGTGACTGGATAATTTTCATAGTGTCCATCAAAGGATAGATTTTGTTCGGGGGTGAAATACAGTTGCAAAAATATAAATACAGTAAATCTGGTGTTCCAGCTGTGACTGACCAAGTTTAATAGTGTCCGGCAAAGGATATTTTTTTTTCTGGGGTGAAATTCAATTGCCAAAATAACAATACAATAAATCAGTGGTTTCAGCTGTGGCCGGCCAAGTTTAATAGTGTCCGGCAAAGTATATATTTTTTTCTGGGGTGAAATTTAATTGCCAAAATAGCAATACCATAAATCTGGTGTTCCAGCTGTGACTGGAGAAGTTTAATAGTATCTGTCAAAGGATAGATTTTGTTCTGGGCTGAAATTCACTTGCCAATATAGCAATACCTTGAATCTGGTGTTCCAGCTGTTGCAGGCCAAGTGTTAATCTCTCCGTAAAAGGGTATATTACACTCAGCGTGCATCTCCAAGTATATTTCTTTCCGTAAAAGGGTATATTACAAAAAGTGTTACATTACAATTGCTGAAAGCATAATCCTGTAAATCTGCACACACTATTGTGCATATCATAGTGTATTTTTGTCCGTAAAAGGGTATATTACACTCAAGGTGTATTTTCAAGTGCTGAGAGGGTCATCCTCAATAACTTCACACGCTACCGTGCATCTCCAAGAGAATTTCTGTCCGGTAAAGGGTATATTACACAAAGTTTTAAAATACAATTGCTGAAGGCATAATCCTACATATTTTTTCACACGCTACTGTGCATCTCCAAGTGTAAATCTGTCTATAATAGGATACCTTTCATCCAGGGCCTAAATACTAGACCTACAATAGGTATTCCCCTAAATCAGTGGTTACTGCTGTGCCTGGAGTAGTGTCATACACTACATAAATAAATAGGCAGATAGTGTTAGGTGCCAGTACCCGCCAGAATTTACAGCGATATTTGGTGGGGCCCAATGCCGTTCTGAGGATGGTAAAGCCTGAGCAAGTACAGGGACTAGTCACTTGGGTGGCTGACAGTGGATCCAGCACGTTCACAACATTATTTCCCACCCAGTCTTCTGCAGAAAGCGCACAGGTGGCGCCTGAAAACCAAGCCCATTAGTCTGTCACATCACCCCTATGCATATCAGGAAAACTGTCTGAGCCTCAAGTTGTGTAGCAGTTTCTTATGCTGTTTGAAGACTCTGCTGGCAGGGTTTCCCAAGGGAATCCACCTAGCCCTTCCCCAGTGGTGGAAGACATAGAATGCACTGATGCACAACCGCTTATGTTTCCTGATGATGAGGACCTGGGAATACCACCTCATCGGAGTCTGCACGTGTCTGATGATGGCGAAACATAGGTTCAAACTGCTGTGTCTTTTTTGAGTGTGCAGACCGAACAGGAGGTCAGGGAGGAAGACTGTGTGGAAGACGATGCAGGGGACGATAAGGGATTAGACCCCACATGGAATGAAGGTCGTGCCACTGACTTTCATAGTTCAGTGGAAGAGGCAGTGGTGAGACCGAGCCAACAGCGTAGCAAAAGAGGGAGCAGGGGGCAAAAGCAGAACAGCCGCCGCCAAAAGAGTTCGCCTGCTACTGGCCACCGCCACCAGGAACCGAGCACCCCAAAGGCTGATTCAAGGAGTTCTCTGGCATGGCACTTCTTTAAACAATGTGCTGACGACAAGACCCGAGTGGTTTGCACGCTGTGCCATCAGAGCCTGAAGCGAGGCATTAACGTTCTGAACCTTAGCACAACTTGCATGACCAGGCATCTACATGCAAAGCATGAACTACAGTGGAGTAAACACCTTAAAAGCAAGGAACTCACTCAGGCTCCCCCTGTTCCCTCTTCTGCTGCTGCCTCGGCCTCCTTCTCTGCCTCGGGAGGCCTGTTGGCACCTGACACCCACCAAACAGAGGATGTGCCACCGACACCACCACCTGCATCACCAAGAATCTCCACCATGTCACACGGCAGCGTTCAGCTCTCCATCTCACAAACCTTGGAGAGTAAGCGTAAATTCTCACCTAGCCACCCTCGAGCCCTGGGCCTGAATGCCAGCATTTCAGCCGTGCCTTCCCTGCACAACCAAGTATCCGATAAAATCAAGTGTGCACTGCGCAACGCCATCTGTGGCAAGGTCCACCTAACCACAGATACGTGGACCAGTAAGCACGGCCAGGGACGCTATATCTCCCTAACTGCACATTGGGTAAATGTAGAGGCGGCTGGGCCCCAGGCGGAGAGTTCTTTGGCGCACGTCCTTCCGCCGCCAAGGATCGCAGGGCATCATTCTTTGCCTCCAGTAACCTCCTCCTCCTACTCAGCTTCCTCCTCCTCTGCTTCCACCTGCTCATTCAGTCAGCCACACACCTTCACCACCAACTTCAGCACAGCCCGGGGTAAACGTCAGCAGGCCGTTCTGAAACTCATATGTTTGGGGAACAGGCCCCACACCGAGCAGGAGTTGTGGCGGGGTATTGAACAACAGACTGACCAGTGGTTGCTGCCGGTGGGCCTCATAATGGGCGAAATCTCGTCGCAACTCTGGGACTAGCCGGTTTGATGCACATCCCTTGCCTGGCGCATGTGCTGAATTTATTCACAACTACCCCGACATGACAGAGCTGCTGCATAAAGTGCGGGCCGTCTGTGCGCGCTTCCGGCGTTCACATCCTGCCGCTGCTCGCCTGTCTGCACTACAGTGAAACTTCGGTCGGCCTTCCCGCTCACTGCCTCATATGCGACATGCCCACCAGGTGGATCTCCACCTTGCACATGCTGGAGAGACTGTGCGAGCAGCAGCAGGCCATAGTGGAGTTTCAGCTGCAGCACGCACGGGTCAGTCGCACTGCGGAACAGCACTACTTCACCACCAATGACTGGGCCTCCATGCGAGACCTGTGTGCCCTGTTGCGCTGTTTCGAGTACTCCACCAACATGGCCAGTGGCGATGACGCAGTTATCAGCGTTACAATACCACTTCTATGTCTCCTTGAGAAAACACTTAAGGCAATGATGGAAGAGGAGGTGGCCTAGGAGGAGGAGGAGGATGAGGGTTAGATTTTAGCACTTTCAGGCCAGTCTTTTAGAAGTGTCTCAGAGGGAGGTTTTTTGCAACAGCAGAGGCCAGGTACAAATGTGGCCAGCCAGGGCCCACTACTGGAGGACGAGGAGGATGGGGAGGAGGTGGAGGAGGATGAGGATGAAGCAGGTTCACAGCGGGGTGGCACCCAACACAGCTCAGGCCCATCACTGGTACGTGGCGGGGCTTCGCTGACATGTATCTCTGGCGCCCATTTGATGTTCCGCCCTCCTGTCTTTCTATGATAGGTCATGGTGTTTCTGTTTGGTGATTGGATAGTGGGTCTTTTTTAAACTACAGACCATAGACATGGCGTTACCCACGGACGAAGGTTCGCCGAAACGTGCATCGGGGTTGACGCCATCCTGGTCCCTCACTTCCATTTTCTTACTGGTAAGTACCCTTCCGGGTTCTGCTCTAGCACTGTTTATGCTATTTTCTGTTTGCCTTGTACCATTAACATTATCCATATACAAAGACACCTGTCCTCATTATTGCTCCTTCTCTGCAGACTTTTTGAAGGCTACAGCAAGGCTTAGATATACCATACTTAGTTAACAGTATAGCGTTTGACTTTCTGTTAAATTACTTTCTAACGATGCTAGATACATATATGGTTTTGTATATCTTGTTATAGGGTCCAGGGTGGCGTCTATGCTCTTTTGCTACCTCCTTCTATGATTTATAATTTTTAATATATGATTAATAAAATCTTTTTGATACTTTGCTAAATACTGCTGCATGTTGCTTTTTGTTCTTTCCCTTTTTTTGTGTCTGTCACAGAGTATATGCAGATGTATATATCATAGGCATCTCAGCAATGAAGGCCCCACTATTGAGTGCACAATTTGTAGTTAGGGCATGAGATACCTCCGGGGTTCTCTTTTTTTGTTTGGTCTTTTTTTGTTTGGGTTGCCACCCTGCTGGATCCCCGGTACAAAGACAATGCGTGAGTACAAGAACACGCTGGTAGACGCGCTCCTGAGAGCATTCCCAAATGTCACAGGGGAAAAAGTGGAAGCCCAAGGTGAAGGCAGAGGAGGAGCAAGAGGTCGCTAACGGAGCTGTGTCACAGCCAGCTCCTCTGAGGGCAGGGTTAGGATGGCAGAAATTTGGAAAAGTTTTGTCATTATGCCACAGCTAACTGTACCACCACCGTATACGGAACGTGTTAGCAGAAGGCAGCATTTCACTAACATGCTTAAACAGTACGTGTGCACATCCCTCCACGTACTGACTGATGGTTCGGCCCCATTCAACTTCTGGGTCTCCAAATTGTCCACGTGGCCAGAGCTAGCCTTTTATGCCTTGGAGGTGCTGGCCTGCCCGGCGGCCAGCATTTTGTCTGAACGTGTATTCAGCACAGCATGGGGCGTCATTACTGAAAAACGCAGCCGCCTATCCACAGCCAATGTGGACAAGCTGACGTTCATAAAAATGAACCAGGCATAGATCCCTCAAGACCTGCCCATCCCTTGTGCAGAATAGAAATTTATAACTGCCTCCCCCTCAACCATATATTCTTGTACTACAGGGCACTTCTTTATTGAATCCTCTTTTTTTAATTTTACCATTATATTGTGGTGCAACCAAAAGTTGAATGAACCTCTCCTCCGTCTAGGTGCCAGGGGCCTAAATATCTGAAAGTGGCCTGTTCCAGTGGTGGGTGACATGAAGCCTGATTCTCTGCTATGTGACCTCTCTCCAATTGATATTCCTTAATTTTCATTTATTTTATTTTATTTTAATTAATTTCCCTATCCACATTTGTTTGCAGGGGATTTACCTACATTTTGTTGCCTTTTGCAGCCCTCTAGCCCTTTCCTGGACTATTTTACAGCCTTTTTAGTGTCCAAAAGTTCGGGGCCCCATTGGCTTCAATGGGGTTCAGGTTTGGGATGAAGTTTGGGTCGAGTTCGGATCCCGAACCCGAACATTTTCGGCAAATTCGGGCCGAACATCCAGGTGTTCGCTCAACTCTATTTATTATATATGGGAATTGTTTTCTTCTTGTTTGTAGAAAATCTAATAAAAAGTAAAGTAATAAAACATAAAAATAAATAACATTTTATTGTATTAAACCATTCTTGTGTTATTTCTCAAGGAAAGGTGTAAATAAATTGACAACTGGTGTTCCCCTTGTCAATGAGCATTTCCCAATACATATGGACACACTCTAATATTTAAGGGAAATTGAATTTATTGAAACAAAGAAAGAGAAAAAAAGGGTGTAATGGTATACGTTCTCAATTTTATAGTATATATAATTGGAGAGGTACGTTAAAATAAAACAAAAAAAAAAACTTTATTAGTATTACCACGTTAAAACGAAACCGGGGGTAATGCCCCAAAATACTCGTTACGCCCTACGACGGCCAATATTGACATATGCAGAGATAGAGAAGGATTGAAATTGTGTTGTACTCATTACTCCATCTCTGTAATCATGGGATAGCAACTGACGTGTAAATACCAGTGGAAGGTGGTATGCCACCGGTATAGCCATGATTTAGCAGAGCACGGTCGCTCGCATGACCATCTCTGTGTCACGAAATAGGTGCTAGACTTACACATCAAATGTGACCATCAGGCAAAGTATTCACCTGTGGCAAAATTATGTGCAACTCCGCTAATAAAGTTGCTCAACGCGTTTCTGTGTGTATTTAAACACACATCATCAGGAGCACATATGCACCGAGAGTAACGAGTACAAGTACTTTTGTCAATGATGCCACAAAATTTACAAGAGCCACATTGGAATGTACCAACCACGGGGCTCTGTAACCATGTTCTTTTCTCCTGACCTGGATAAAAGCTGTGTACCAGCATGTCCCTGAGATTTTGGTTATGTCAGTAGATAATGGCTGGCTTAGATGGTATCAGCCCACCAATGTCACGGTATGATTTGAGAATATCCCAATTTTCCTCTAGGATCATACGGACCGCCCGATGGGCCCCATCAAAGGTACCAATGATCCTAGTAGGGTTGGACTCAGTCTCTTTTTGCTTTGGAGACAATAAGTGTTCTCTATTCACTGGAAGGGAGTGATGGTAGGCCTGCCTCAACGTTTTGCGTGGATACCCCCGACGCTGGAACCTGTATTCCAGATCCCTGGCAGCCACTTTGAAATCACTTAATAGAGAGCAATTCCTTTGCATCCTTAAATATTGACCCTTTGGGATCCCTCCCTTCAGCGCAAGCGGATGAGCACTCTCCCACTGCAACAAGTTATTTGTTGCAGTGGGTTTTCTGAAGATATTGGTGATTAACTGGCCTGATGGACTCAAAGTGATAGAGAGGTCCAAGAAGGTGAAATGTCGAGGGTCAATATCAGACATGAAGTGTAGTCCCAACTGGTTGGAATTAAGGGATGAAATGAATTCACGGAACAACATGTCGTTCCCCCCCACCCAAAGGATGAACACGTCATCAATATATCTCAACCAGAGGGGGACGACATCCATGAACCGTTCCATCCCCTCAGCAAAGACTATCTCCTTCTCCCATCAGCCCAGGTAGAGGTTTGCAAAGGTCGGGGCACAGGGACTGCTCATAGCGACCCCCCTGAGCTGGTGGAAGATACGTATGTTTCAGAATGAACTCCAATAGTTCAAGGACAAATACATTATGTTCCTTGCAGTGTTCACCCCTTTGTAGGAGGAAGGACTGAACCGCTCTACAGCCTAGATCATGGGGGATCGAACTGTAGAGCGATTCAACATCTAAGCTAGCCAATTGGGTTCCTGTATCACAGTGGATGCCATTAAGACGTCCCATGGTGTCCTTCACATGTGATGGCAAGCTGGTGACAAAGGGACGTAAAATGACATTCACATAAGTACTGATGTTGGCCGTGAGTGATTGTGTGCCTGAAACTATTGGTCTCCCCTTAAGGGGATAGCACCCCTTGAGGATTTTGGGGAGACCATAGAAGGATGTTTGGGAAGAAGAAACGCCAACTCAGTCTTATCAATGAGTTTATTCTCAAGGGCTCTATTCAAGATGGCAGAGAGTTCATCCTTGTTCATACACATTTCTAAATACTGGTCATGCCAAAGTATCACGATGTTACCACCCTTATCAGAGGGCTTAATCACCACACTGTCATCCTGTTGAAGTGTCCTGACTGCATTTTTTTCCTCCAAACTGAGATTATGTTCACTCAGGCCCAGGGATTCCAATTGGCATAGCTTGTTACATACAACCGAAATAAAGGTATCTATTGGGATACAATCTCCATTAGGGGGTAATTTAGTATATGGTAATCTCAAATCAGTATATGGACCCTGACCAGGGGCTCGTTGTCCCTCCTCAATCATGCCTGCCAACAGGTGCACATCAGGTAAGTCAGTAATGTCAATACCTGGCTAATTTGAATTTATTCCAGAGTTCTAAGAATATTTACTAGAAGAGGAGAGCCAACAGATCCTCTTCATAGTATTGTGCCTTATGATAAGGAAATATGTTCTCTAAAATTGTCTGATTAGTCATTTACAAGGGTTATGCTTGATATAGAAATTGTAGGGTCTGTCGCTGGTTTCAGGACAATTATCAAACAGGAATGTCTTTTATCTAAGCATAACATTCTAGGAAGTCATAATGCAAATCCTTTTACAACAAGTTTTCTGTTTAACATGGTAGGGACTAAACAAATCAATAGTTCATACTTCACATGCTGTAGAAAAGGGGTCAGCAACTCCGACACCCCAGTTTTTATTAAACTACAACTCCCAGGATCCATAGCAGTAAAGAAGGATTTTCCAGCACCACTTCTTTCTTGAGTGAGATTTTCTTTATTTTCAGTGACAAGAAGACAGCAATAAAACTTTTTCACAGGTCCTGATTCAATCTACGCGTTTCGAACAGGTAGGTTCTTATCCATGACTGGCATGTTTTGCCTCTGTGAGAGCAGCTATTTATAACTTTATCCAGGAAACCCATCCCCCAATTTCAGGGAGGAGGGTATACACAGGTGCATACAAAGCCGTAATCACACTAAAAGGCAAGGCAGGCATCTGTTCTATTCATGATACAAAAAAGTAATAAAAATACTGATTGACTGGAATAGTCTAAAGGCTTCAATATAAGAATAGATTTTCAACATAGACAAAAGACAGCAATATGCAACTTCATATAGGTATAAAAAAAAAAGTATAAAACTACATACATTTTTGGCCCTGGAAAAAACGCAGGGCGTGAACAGGTTCCAATCAAATCAGTATAAAAAAGTAAAAAATAGTGAAAACAGACAAAAGTATACACATAGTACATAGTTTCGTTAATTTCTAACGATAATTTGTTCCCTTAGTCCTAACAGCAGCACAGATGGGGTTAATTGCCCCCTGTGGACTGGTAGGACCGGCGGAATGTTAATGAGCCCAAAGAAAAACAACCAATAAAAAGACTCCAGCTCTCCTAAAAGGAGGGGAGCAACCCCCAGCCCACCGTGTCTGTAACAAGAATATGTCAATAGGGTGGGAAAAATTTGTGTGCTGCTGTTAGGACTAAGGGAAACAAATTATCGTTAGAAATTAACGATTCCCCTTACGTCCTACCAGCAGCACAGATGGGGAGATAGCAAGAAGAAACCCCTAGGGAGGGTCCTCATGCCTGGCAGAAGAAAGAACTGAATGCCCAAAAGCCGAAAACTCAGCCACCTTCAAATCAACCCTATAATGGGAGATGAAGGTAGACAGAGAGCTCCAGGAAGCTGCCTTACAGATCATCTCCAGAGGGAGAAGATTCCTCTTGAATGAGCCTTTACAAACTCTGGAGGATCTAAAGACTGGGAAACAAAGGTTTCCCTGATGGCCTCCCTGATCCAACGACTAATGGAAATCTTAGACGCTTTGCGGCCTTTAGACTTACCGGCGAATAGAACGAAAAGGTTCTCGTCTATTCTAAACTCCTTGGATCTATCCACATAGATCTGGAGGCATCTCGAGATGTCTAACGAATGTTTGACAGGAGTATCAGAGGAGGTGGTAGAAAATAACACCGGAAGAGAAATCACCTGATTGATGTTATGAAAAGTTGGAACTTTTGGTCTAAAAGAAGGGAGGTACCTTAGAAGGACTCTGTCCTGTAAAAAAATGATATAAGGGTGGATAGCCGCGAAGGCTTGAAGCTCCGATACTCTCTTGGCGGAAGTTATAGCCAGAAGAAAAACAGCCTTAAGGGTTAAATATTTAAGGTTTACCTCCTCCAAAGGCTCAAAGGGGGGAGATGCTAACCCCCTGAGCACCACAGACAAATCCCATTGGGGAATTGGTTTTACGATAGTAGGCTTCAATCTCTCTGCTCCTTTAAGGAAGAGTTTGATGAGCGGGTCCCGAGTAAATGGTCTGAGATAGCACAGACTTGAACCTTCAGTGTAGATGGAGAGAGACCCTTGTCAAGACCATCTTGAAGGAATTGCAATATCGCAGGAAGAGGCGGATCTGCAGACGCCACCTGTTTGGAGCTGCACCATAAGGTGAAGATTCTCATGATCCGAGAATAAGCCTTCTTTGTTGACTCCGCTCTGGAATGCGATAATGTTCTCAGGACCGACTCAGATAGCCCTTCTACTCTGGGAAGGGACTGATCAACCTCCAGGCTGTCAGATTGAATCTGTGCAGATCTGGGCAGAGATGCGTGTCCCACGACACCAGGGTCTGCTCTGGGGGGAGCCTCCAATATTGTCCCTGGCTCATCTGAATGATCTGGGTAAACCAGGATCTCCTGGGCCAAAACGGTATGATGGCTATTACCGAGGCCTGATCCATACGAATCTTCATCAATACCCTGGGTATCATGGAAAAGGGAGGGAAGATGTAGGCCAGCCTGAACCTCCACGGTATCGTCAGAGCATCTATCGCCAGTGGGTTGTCCTCCCTGTATAGGGAACAGAACCTCGGTACCTTGGCGTTGAACCTGGTGGCCATGAGATCCACCTCTGGCATGCCCCATCTGAGAACCAACTGCCTGAAGATTTCCGGATGTAAGGACCATTCCATGGTTGGAAGCCCACGACTCAGGCGATCTGCGATCCTATCGAGAGTGTCAGAACTTTTTGGATTCAAAAGTCCATCAAACAAGGCTTACACAGTTAGATGTATATAAAGCTGAATAGAAGCCATTTTGTTCATGGAGCTGATTTTAGAAGGCTAAGAGGAAGTAACTTGTCTGGGTTAGATGAGAAATCCCTAACTAGAAAGTTTGCTATCTGTGGAAAATATTTGCCATGTCTGGTCTTAGAAGAAGGAGATTGCAGACAGGTCATAAACATCTTTAAATTGAATTTCACAAGAGATAGGACAGATGGAATGATATTAGTCTGTATTATGTTTTTGTAATCTATAAATGAATAAGATTTTGGTGTAGGGGATAAATGTTAAAAGGTGTCTGTCTTAATTCCTAAAGGTATCCTATTAATGAAATATTTTGTATAAATGTATTTAACTGGTGGTGTGATATGAGGAAACTATAATTTTGCTGAGATGGTGTTTGTTGAAATTCTTTGACTAGTTGGAGTGGACCCAGGTGTGATAAGAGCAAACCTTAGATCTCATCTAGACAATGGACATAGTAGTGGAGTTGTGTATTAAGGATTAGGTATGTCTGACCATGAAACCAAAAGAACACAGCAAGTAATTGGCCCATTGTTTGGAGAGTTTCTCAATGTTTGGTTAGCTAGACACCGAGTCAATGAGTATCGTTAATTAACAGGGGATAGAAAGTAAATTACCAATTTTGTCTAAAACTGTCGCACGATGCACTAGTGGCATCTAGTGTTCGGACAAGGTTAAGATTTGGATTACGAAATCAGAGGAGGAGGTCTTGGGATAGTAAGAAAACTCCTCTGATGATGTCACTAGTTAATGAGTAAAACAAGGCCAGGCCCAAGGTTTTAGAAAATAAAAAGAGGGTCTTGAGATGGGAGAAAAAAAAAAAAGAGAGGAAGGAAAGAGAAAAAGGAGGACACAAGAAGAGGGGACAAAAAGAGAACCAGAACTCCATCCTGTTAAGACGACCATTTTAAATCCTTGAAACTGACTTCTGATAGCCGATAAACTGGTACAGTATAATTCTAACTCAATTTGATAGTACCATAGATTGTCATTGTATATATCTATATATATATCTCTGATTAACCATACAGTTAGTATCTGTTTTGGAATAAGGTCGGGGTGTAACTGCAGTATCACTCTATACTTCTTCCAAATCAGGGAGAACTATAATACCATTTATAATACGGTATCTTCTCCAAACGAACGGAATTCCGTTCTAAGCTGGTTAATTACTGGATATTTATATGTCTAGATAAATACAAAGGAAATCTGATGTAGACCCGATTTGGGTCTAACCAGAGATTTGTCGGCTGAGAGAAAATCAGGTATCAGAATAATCAAAATATCACTTAAATATATTCGGTATCTTTTTATATATATATATATATGTGTATCCCAGTATATTGTTTCAACCTGAATTGCATATCAATGATTGTTATTAGATTTCATTGTCACTAATTTTTATATCCATTTGCATTTTAATTTTTCATTATTTAATAAATATATATATTTTGATTTACCACTGCCTTGTTTTTGTCGTCTAACTCAGCGCAGATCACGAGCTCTGATGAGCTGGTATTTATGTTAATAAGATAGAATCTCCTATTTTATAGATTCTAATTTATTCACATAAATTATATAGACTGTTATCGGAAACAGTATAAATATCCCGACATATAATCTGGAGGTCCCACCAAGATCTGCCTAGTTGACACAAAAATTTTGGGGTGCAAAATATATATTTTATAGAGGTCATTGTGGTACTTGTAGTGCGAAAAGTGTGAACATGTCTGAAACCAATAGCGAGGTTAGCCAAGGCATGCAGGCTGCTGCTGCAGTGGTAAAGACTGATATGCATGATAGAAAGACTCAAGAATTAATTGAACATATTGTGATGTGTTATATGCATGATAGGTTGGATATTAAGAGAGAGCTAAAGGATTGGAGGGTTGAACTGGAACAGAGAGTTGTAGAATATGCAGATGATGTTTGGTCTGATAAATCCCGGTTTGCTGATTATCTCTGTCACATTTCCCAAGCTAAACATAAGAAAGATAAGGATTTATTAATCCTTCAATCGTGGCCTGAATTTGTATATTTAATTTGTGAATTAGCTGAACAATTGGAAAAAGCAAAATATAAAAATGTTGAACAGGCATATGAAATTGATAAATTTCAAAAAGACCTATCTGAAATGGAAATTAAGGCAGCCACGGTTTCTGGTGAATTAGCACAATGGTCTGCTAAATTATCAGAATATAATGACAGAGACAATCAACAACAAGAGGTGATAAGAACTCTGGAATGGAAATTAAGTCAAGCTACTAATGAACTGTCTAAATGTCAATTGTCTATGGTGGATCTAGATGAGAAATGTAAAAGGCTGTATAAGGAAAATAGAAGTCTACAAACAGAGTTAGATAACAGGGATCCTGACCCTTTACAATTCAGACAGCCTGAGGATTCTAATAGAATGAAGGTAAAATATTCCAGGGGGAATTAGATGCAGAAAGTAAATATGACAACCCCTTTAATGGAGAAGAGCTAATATTTCTGAGAGAAAATTCTCTTCATAAATTAAAACCAATTTCACCTCCTAGGTCCTCTAAAAACTCATCACAGAGAGCTTCCCAGCCTATAATAGACACCACTAAAGTAATTAAATTTCTTAAAGAAACGGTGGGTCAATTCGCTAAAAGGGATCCCCCTCTATAATAAGTCATTTAGAAACCTATGAGGAGGCCATGAGAACTTTACAGCTAGAACAGGACAGACAGAAGATTGAATTTGTTACCTGGGTATTTGAACCAAAACACCGGTACTTCTTTAATTCCCTCAGAGATATGGGTAAGAATTCATGGTCAGAAATGGTAGCAGAAATCAAAACTGAATTTGGTCCCTATAAGTCAGCTACAGCTGCAAGGAGGGCCTTATTCACTTTAAAATGCCGGCCTAATCAAAGTCCCAGGGAGTTTTTGTCAGTTCTTAAAAATGCATACAGCTTGTCTGAAAAAGATCCCAATTTTGAATGCCATGAATTCATCCAGTTATTTTATGAGGCATTGCCTAATAAAATAAAATTTATTTTGGCCAGGGATTACCATTCCAGAAGGAATCTGGATTGGTTGCTTACAGAGAGCACAACATTGTATGCTGCTCTCCAAAATGCAGATGAGTCTCCTGATAGGAAACCTAAAAGAGCTAATGAGGAAATAGCTGCCAATCAGATAAAAAGAGATCAGGGAAAATTTGAAAGTCCAAAAAGGAGTTATGCGGAAGTCGTACAAACTTCTAGGCCTCCCCAGCCAAAACAAAATCAGCCTAGGCCAGAAGAGAGCAAGGGCCCAAAAGCTGCTGAAAACCCTAATAATAATAAAAATTATGAGTTTAGAAATAGGCGGTTTCCTCCTTTTCAAAATTATCAAAGAAATTATTATAGGGGATTTCAACGTAGGCCTGAAAGGGTTCAAAGTGGTTCTGAATCAGATGGTTCAGGAAAACCCCGATCATATAGATCACAAAATCAATCTCCAAGAGATTTTGGGAGAAAGAGAAGTAACCTATATGATCGCATGGATCAAATCCAAAATCAGTTTGGAATGTTAATGCAACGGATGGAAGAGCTGTCCAAAGCGGTCACTGTTAACCCTAAAAATCCTTTTTTAGGGACAAATCCTCCTGTAGAAAGTCCTCCCCAATTATAAATGGGGGGAGGCAGGTAAGTATGTCAAATGTTGCCAATGCTGATTCAAGTGTGTGTAAAATGGAGCAGGCTAATACAATTGTCTTTTCCCCTGAAAGGAATTTAACTCTTCCGAAGCCACCTGGCAAGGGGGAGGGGAAGCTTGTTTGTTCTATCTTACAGCCCACAAAGTCTCCAGCTGTGCAGATGACATGCAATCCTGCTAAAAAGAAGAAGGAGGAGTCAAGGATAAGTATGACTGCCAAGCAGGAAAATAATTTCATTAATCATTCCAAATATCTTTGTTCATTACAGGAAATAGAACATCGATATTATATGAAAGTGGAATTGTTTGATAACTTTCCTCCCATATTAGCATTGATGGATACAGGTAGCCAAGCAACTTTGTTATCTCAAAAGTATTTCCAGCAATTGCAGGAGGTATCTTCTGAGAGATACAAGTTAAAAAGTTTTAATGCTAACCTGGTGAGTGTTTCAGGCAATGCCCTCAAGGTTATTGGCAAGGCTTGGCTAGATCTAAAAGTGGGAAATAAAATACTTAGCCATCCCACTTTGATCGTGGATATGCCCATTGATCGATTGATTATTGGCATTGATCTCCTTAAGAGATTAAGCCCTGTTATAGATTTTGTCAACAAGGTCATATGGTCCCAAGTGAGGATGCTTATCAATTATGAGCAATCACAATCCCATCACAGTCGGCATAGCTGCCATGTGATAGAGGAAAGGCCAGACTCTATTGAGATCCACTTCAGAAACAGCCAAGTCCCTGATGTCTCTTTCCTACAAACAACCCCGAAGTCCACTATAGGTGAACAGGAGGAGAACACCATATGTGTGTCCCCTGAACGAGTGAAAGATGTTTGTTTGGAAGGGGATATTCTCACAATCCACCTTCACCCAGAGTCTACCGACCCTAATGGGTTTAGTGGCCATGAACAATTCCTAGTAGGAATTGAAAAAGTGGATGATGAAATATTCTTCCCAATACAAGTAAATAACATCGGAAGAACTAAAAGGGCTAAATTGGACCTGCGCCATGAAAATAGTTACATTAGTAGAGATCTACTAAATCAATTGGCCAATCCAAAAATAATCAGGTATCCAAATCCCCAAGATAATTGGATACACGACTTGGATACTGGATCTGATAATCATAACATCATTGCGAAATGTATGTTAACTATTTCCATTGCAGGTAAATCAGCAACTCATTTATTCCTGGTGCTAAATGAACCCCGATATCCCATGTACATTGGCAACGATGTATTACATCGTTTTGCCATCCATCTGGATATAGTAAATTCCACTTTGTGGACAAGATTAAAAGGAAATCCTGATGATTTTATGGATGAATTTGAAGCCCTCAAGTCATCCCAGACACTGCCATATGCCGTCAGTATATTAGTACCACGAGATATAATCATACCTCCAGGTGCTAATAATTTCCTGTTGCCCATTCAGGTATCAAGAGGCCAAAAATTAAAGAATTCTGATGCATTGATCTGTTTGTCAAACAGAATGCAACAATTAGGTATTTCAGTAAATCCTACCCCTATGGTGAATTTACAAAATTTTAAAACCCAAATAATCGTGAATAATGGCATGCCAAATGAAGTCCATTTGTCTAAAGATACTATCATTGGTATGGCATTAGATTCAGATTATTACACTTTTGGGTTGCAGAATGTAATTATTGGCCTAATACCTGAATCGTATTTAACAGAGGAACAATTGGTTGAACAAACATTCCATTCTTCTCCTGAAGGACTGTTTACAATCAGTTCAGTATATCCTTTTAATCTTGAAGAAGGTACCTGCAAGGTTGAGGAATCCTCCCTTACCTTTGATCATACAATTAATGAGCAGGAAGCCCAGGAATATCATGAGTTTGTTGAAAAGACAGGTAAGTCAAATCATGACCTCACTGACAGGTTGGAGGAAGCCTATGAAATAGGTCAACCTGAAATTTTCCCAGGGTTTATGGAAATGGTCCAGCAACAACTATTGTTAGCTGACGGATGCTCCAATGACTCAGAGCGCCAACAACTAAAGGAAGTTTTATTAGAATTCAAGGATATCTTTGCAAAAGATTCCTATGATTGTGGTCTGACTGACATACACGTTGCCAGGATTCAGACTGATCCTGATGCGCCTCCCGTTTATATCAAGCAATATCGCCTTCCACTAGCTTGTTACGACTCGCTAGCGGAAATCATTCGAAATCTCAAGGAGAGAGGTATTATAAGACCAGTGCACAGTTCTTATAACAATCCGGTCCTTGGAATTCTCAAACCGAATGGTCAATGGCGTTTATGTGCTGATCTGCGTCAGCTAAATAAACGTGTATATATGTCCGGCTGGCCCGTGCCATATATAGACCAATGCTTGGTACAAATGAAAGGTGCTAGGATCTTTACCACTTTAGATTGCGCTCAGGGGTATTGGACCATCAAAGTGAGTCCCGAGGACCAATACAAACTGGCCTTTACATTTGGTAAAGAACAGTTTGCCTGGACCAGATTACCGTTTGGGTACATAAACTCAGGTCATGAATTTGCTGTATTTCTACATAAAGCTATGCCTGATGCCATGGAAAGAGGAAATTTGACGTACGTGGATGACATTTTGATGAAAAGTACATCATTTGACAACCATATCCAGGAGATTAGACATGTACTGACTCAGTTGAAGGAGGCAGGTGTAAAAATTTCTTTACAGAAAGCCCAGTGGTGTCGGACCAAGGTCAATTTCCTTGGACATGAGGTAACTTCTGAAGGTCTGAATCCTCAGAAGAAAAAAGTGGAGGCAGTCATGAAATCCAAGACGCCTACCAATGTCAGTGAATTGAGGTCATTTTTGGGTATGATGAATTATTCACGCAAATTCATTGATAATTATGCTGAGATCAGTAAACCGTTGTTAACATTGTTAAAGAAAGGTATACCATGGACATGGGGGAGGATCAGGAATATGCCATGAATGAGCTTAAAAGAAAACTGACCCAAGCACCATGTCTCGCATATCCAGAGGGTGGTAAACCCTTTTATCTGGAAACTGGTTTCACAGATCTCAGTATTAGTGCTGTCCTATGCCAAAAACAGGATAAATTGCATAAAGTAATAGCTTATGCAAGTAAGTCCCTATCACCAGTAGAAGTAAAGTTTAATGACTGTGAAAAAGCTTTATTAGCCACAGTCTGGGCACTTCAAAACTTTAGAAGTTTTATACAGGGTGAGAAAATCATTGTTGAAACGGCTCACCAGCCCCTACAATATTTGCAGAGTGACAAAATTAGGGATGGTAACTTATCCAATAGCAGAATTACTGCTTGGACCTTGTCTTTACAAGGATGGCCGTTAGAAGTTCGGTATAAGCAAAATAAAAAGTGTCCCGTAGCACAAGGGCTAGCCGATCTTCATGACTGTGCTGCTCATTCTCCTAAAGAAGAGCTGGTAGATGATTTTCTAGAAGAACAAAAATCTTCCCCTTACAAGGTATATGAAGAAGATTATTGCTCTCTACTTCCCTGTGCATATATAGATGGTTGTGCTTATCACACCATAATAGAAGATGATAGGAAACTAGTGGCAGGAATTGGCATTACTTGGGTAAATGAATGTCCTAATATTTCAGTAGGTTACAGTATAGGTGCTAAAAGTAGCCAAGTAGCAGAACTAGCAGCTGTATACCAAACTGTCAAAATTGCTATTGAACATAATATCAAGGAATTCGTAATCATCACTGATTCCAATTATGTTCGTAACAGTTTTGTAGAATATATGCCCGCCTGGAAGAGAAGTCAAATGTTACGATCCAATAATAAACCTGTGAAACATGCCAAGTTATTTTGTACCATAGATAAATTGGTCCTAGATAATGGTCTAACCATTTATTGGAAAAAGACTAAAGGTCATTCCAAAACCCAGAACATAGATAAAGAAGGTAATGATTTAGCCGATAAATTGGCTAAACAAGGAGCTATAAATGGTGAGCAAATTGAAATAGATCATTTATTAGAAATGATCCCTATTGATGCTATCACTAGACAACAGGCTAAGGCCCTAACTGAAAATAGTGTAGCTCAATGGAGTCAAGAATCTACTAGTGAGGATCTAATCAAGAGTCAGAAGGAAGATCCGATAATAGGAATCTTCTATAAACATATTGAGGATCCTGATAATAATCCCATATCGGAGGATGGGTATGCCCAAAAGGAGGATCTCCGATTACTTATGAATACCAAATCCCAATTTAGTATTCTAGATGGATTATTGATGAGGACATCTAAAAATGGTATTCGACAATGGGTAGTCCCTACTTCATTTAGAGGTTTGATGCTACAGCATGCCCATGATGCCCCTACAGCTGGTCATCGTGGAGTAAAGATCACATATGAGTCACTACGTGATTATGCCTACTGGCCTCATATGTTGAAAGATGTACAGAGCTATTGTCAAGGTTGTTTGGTATGTGCGCAATTTCAACCTCAAGGTCCTAAACATCGCGCACCACTTCAGAAGAAAGGTTTTTCATTACCCTGGTCTGACATACAAATCGATTTCATTGGTCCTGTTACCCGGTCATCCCGAGGAAATAAATACATGTTGACTGTCACTTGTGTGTTTACAAAATGGGTAGAGTGTTTACCGGCCCGTAATAACACCGCCGAAACATGTGCCACTTTGTTGATTAACCATGTATTTTCCAGATTTGGGTTACCACTGAGGATCGACTCAGACCGTGGTTCGCACTTTGTAAGCGAGGTAATGACCAAGATGTGGAAGATCTTGGGGGTGAAAAGGAAATTACATATTGCCTATCGTCCAGCATCTAGCGGATCCGTGGAGCGCTATAACCAGTCCATAGTTAACATCCTTAAGAAGTATGTTAAGGAGTCAGGTAAAGACTGGGATATAAGGTTACCATTAGTACTTATGGCCATTAGAGCTACTCCAAGTACAGCTACCAAAATGTCACCGTTTGAACTGATGACGGGAAGAAGAATGGTACTTCCTCAACATCTGTTGTATCGTACATCGGATCATAACCTGATCAATGCGGCCACGACACATCAGTATGTGGAGGACCTTCGTAAGTATCTTCAGCATGCGTTTGCTTTCGCGCAGAAGAATCTAGAGAAAGCTGCAGTAAGTAATAAAGCTTATTATGATTTAAAAACAACCAAGAAAGAATACGAGGTAGGTGATAGAGTATATCTCTATAACTTTGCCCGGGACCGGGTAAAAGAAAGGAAATTTCTTCCATCATGGAAAGGTCCTTATGATATTATTGATAAAATATCACCTGTAGTGTATAAGGTAAAATTTAATACCAAAGATGGTTTTATAGAAAAATGGGTTCATGTCAACCAACTGCGAGTATGTCATCCTAAATCACAGTTGAGAATATTAGAGGGTGATGCTGAAGAAGAAAATGAATAAGGGTAGCATGATGCTAATTTCTCTCAGTTCGCAAATATTCAGATTTCTTTTATAGAAGATGTTACATACCCAAATTAAGAAACTATCATTGTTAAGTGTTAAAATCATATACTTATATTCTTGATTTCTTTTATAGGCTTGATAGTCTGAGAAAAGACGATAGCCCTTCCGAGAAAGGACAGACCGAACTGAGACGTCGACTCTCCGAGGTGACGATGACTTACAAGACTACAGCCATTGTTTGGATGGTATTAATCCTTGGAGCCCAATTTCGGATGGAACCTATCATCAAATCCGGACCATCTTCGGGAATAATGATACAGGATGCTCCTGGATTCTTGTTGGTAGAAAAGAAAATTCTGTCACAGAAAATTTTTGTGAGTTTGGATCCCAGAACCATTATTGAGAGAAAATATAACATTTCACAATTTCAATTAGAAGAGATGCAAGAATGGATTGAAAGTGGACAATCTATCCCAAGATGAAGAATTAATGGACAAAAATAAAGTTCTCCTGAATTTCTTCCCAATTATGTTTAAGCTGACACTTACATCACCGGGAAGAAAGGGGGATTTGTCAGAACTTTTTGGATTCAAAAGTCCATCAAACAAGGCTTACACAGTTAGATGTATATAAAGCTGAATAGAAGCCATTTTGTTCATGGAGCTGATTTTAGAAGGCTAAGAGGAAGTAACTTGTCTGGGTTAGATGAGAAATCCCTAACTAGAAAGTTAGCTATCTGTGGAAAATATTTGCCATGTCTGGTCTTAGAAGAAGGAGATTGCAGACAGGTCATAAACATCTTTAAATTGAATTTCACAAGAGATAGGACAGATGGAATGATATTAGTCTGTATTATGTTTTTGTAATCTATAAATGAATAAGATTTTGGTGTAGGGGATAAATGTTAAAAGGTGTCTGTCTTAATTCCTAAAGGTATCCTATTAATGAAATATTTTGTATAAATGTATTTAACTGGTGGTGTGATATGAGGAAACTATAATTTTGCTGAGATGGTGTTTGTTGAAATTCTTTGACTAGTTGGAGTGGACCCAGGTGTGATAAGAGCAAACCTTAGATCTCATCTAGACAATGGACATAGTAGTGGAGTTGTGTATTAAGGATTAGGTATGTCTGACCATGAAACCAAAAGAACACAGCAAGTAATTGGCCCATTGTTTGGAGAGTTTCTCAATGTTTGGTTAGCTGGACACCGAGTCAATGAGTATCGTTAATTAACAGGGGATAGAAAGTAAATTACCAATTTTGTCTAAAACTGTCGCACGATGCACTAGTGGCATCTAGTGTTCGGACAAGGTTAAGATTTGGATTACGAAATCAGAGGAGGAGGTCTTGGGATAGTAAGAAAACTCCTCTGATGATGTCACTAGTTAATAAGTAAAACAAGGCCAGGCCCAAGGTTTTAGAAAATAAAAAGAGGGTCTTGAGAGGAGAAAAAAAAAGGAAGGAGAAAGAAAAAGGAGGACACAAGAAGAGGGGACAAAAAGAGAACCAGAACTCCATCCTGTGAAGATGACCATTTTAAATCCTTGAAACTGACTTCTGATAGCCGATAAACTGGTACAGTATAATTCTAACTCAATTTGATAGTACCATAGATTGTCATTGTATATATCTATATATATATATCTGATTAACCATACAGTTAGTATCTGTTTTGGAATAAGGTTGGGGTGTAACTGCAGTATCATTCTATACTTCTTCGAAATCAGGGAGAACTATAATACAATTTATAATACGGTATCTTCTCCAAACGAACGGAATTCCGTTCTAAGCTGGTTAATTACTGGATATTTATATGTCTAGATAAATACAAAGGAAATCTGATGTAGACCCGATTTGGGTCTAACCAGAGATTTGTCGGCTGAGAGAAAATCAGGTATCAGAATAATCAAAATATCACTTAAATATATTCAGTATCTTTTTATATATATATGTGTATCCCAGTATATTGTTTCAACCTGAATTGCATATCAATGATTGTTATTAGATTTCATTGTCACTAATTTTTATATCCATTTGCATTTTAATTTTTCATTATTTAATAAATATATATATTTTGATTTACCACTGCCTTGTTTTTGTCGTCTAACTCAGCGCAGATCACGAGCTCTGATGAGCTGGTATTTATGTTAATAAGATAGAATCTCCTATTTTATAGATTCTAATTTATTCACATAAATTATATAGACTGTTATCGGAAACAGTATAAATATCCCGACAAGAGAGCCTCGAATGTGAGTGGCAGATAGATGGGTTAGGTTCAGCTCTGCCCACCGTAGAATTACCCCGACTTCTGAAAGAAGAGGTAGTGATCTCGTGCCTCCCTGCTTGTTCAAGTAGAGCACCGCAGTCATATTGTCTGACTGTACTTTCACCGCCTTGCCCCGGATCTGAGGGGCGAAGTGAAGGAGGGCTAGCCGGATAGCACGCATCTCTCGAAGATTTGAAGATAGATGCCTCTCCTGTGGAGACCAAGATCCCCGAACTGTGGATCCGTCTAGGTGAGCGCCCCTGCCTACAAGGGACGCGTCCGTAGTCAATATGAGCCAAACTGGTTGGGTCATAGACTTCCCGGGAGGCAGATGAACCCACCATCTGAGAGAACCTCGGGTCTGACGAGACAGGGAGCACAGAGAATCTAGCCCCGAGGGGCTGCCGTCCCACTTGTCCAGGACTTCTGACTGAAGGGGACGGAGGTGCCATAACGCCTAAGGGACTGCATCCGCAGTCGCTGACATGAGCCCTAGCATCTTCATAAGAGATCGAATCGGAACTCGGCGTGGGACCGAAAGAAATCTTGCTTGGTCTTGAACGCGGAATTTCCTCTCTGGGGTCAACCGGAGGGACATCTCTACAGAGTCCACTATGAAACCCAGGTATTGGATTGAAGTCGATGGGCTCACGTTCGACTTCTGCCAGTTGACAATCCAGCCTAAGCGGAGCAGAAAGGAAATGGCTACCTGAAGATGATGGGTGAATATTGGGACAGAAGAGGCTAAGAGTAGCCAATCGTCCAAATATGGGATAACGGTCAGTCCCTGGAGTCTCAGAGCCGCCACTACGGATACCACTACCTTGGTAAAGATAAGGGGGGCAGAAGAGATTCCGAAGGAGAGAGCGGCAAATTGAAAATGCCAACGAACTCCAGAAATTTGGACTGCGATCCTGAAAAACTTCCGAGAAGTGAGATGGATCGGGATGTGGAGGTAAGATCCTTGAGGTCCAAAGTAGCCATAACATCCCCGGGCTTGAGGATGTGGCTGACCGACCGAATGGTTTCCATTCGGAACCTTGTCCTTCTCACAAAGCGATTGAGAAACCTCAAGTCTATGATCATCCGGAGATCTCCCGTTTTCTTGGGGACTAAGAAGACTGGAGAATAAATGCCTAGACCCTGTTCCCCTGCCGGTACCTCCTCTAGAGCCCCCTTGGATATGTAGTCCTGGATGTAGGACTCTAGAATTTTCTGCCTGTTCGGCAAAAAACTTCGAGTGGCAATGAATCTTTCTGGGGGAGAGAGATGAGATCTATCTTGTAACCTGAAGCCACTACACTTTGATTCCAGGGATCCGAAATATCCTGGGCCCATACGTGCCTGAAGTGAAACAGGCGCCCCCCTACGGGAAGATGGGGATGGGGGACGGGAAAATCCAGAGGGGTAACGGCCGAGGCAGCAGGGTTTAACCAAGAGCCTCGGGGAGGCCCGTAGTCAGGAGGGTTTAGCCTCCCTGGTGGGTTTGCGGGAGCGTCTCGAGGTTGTCCGAGACTGCCCCCCCAAATTGCTACGTGCCCTGCTTTGACGGCGAGATCTGCCTCCACGCTCTTGGCCTCCGCGCCCTCGAAAGGGCTGCTGGGGGAGACTTTTGCCTTTCTTATCTGAAAGGCCCTCCATGATGTTATCAAGCTCAGATCCAAACAGCCGGTCTGGCTCAAAAGGAAGGGCACACAGATTGCCTCCACGCTCTTGGCCTCCGCGCCCTCGAAAGGGCTGCTGGGGGAGACTTTTGCCTTTCTTATCTGAAAGGCCCTCCATGATGTTATCAAGCTCAGATCCAAACAGCCGGTCTGGCTCAAAAGGAAGGGCGCACAGATTAAACTTCGACGCATTATCTGCGTTCCATGGTCTCAGCCACAATGGTCTTCTGGCCGCTGAAACTAGAGCCATAGTTTTGGCCGCCAACCTAAGTTGTAGCTGGGTGGTGTCAGCCAGGAAATCCACTGCCAGGTTAACCGCCTTGAATGCTGCCAGTATGTCGTCCCGGGAGACACTTCGGTCGATGTCCGACTGGATCTGATTCAGGCTAGAACGCAGGAAAGATGCCACTTCGGTGGAGGCGATGGAAGTAGAAGCGGAGGCCGCAGCAGCGGAGTAGCTTCTTCTGAGGGTACACTCAGCTCTTCTGTCAAGAGGGTCCTGCAGACTAGACCCATCATCTGCGGGACAAGTGTACGCCTGGACAATTTGGCTATTGCCATGTCCACCTTGGGAATGGAACCCCACGATTCCACCAAGGGTTTTGCCATCGGAAACATAAGCTTGAAGCGTCTGGTGAAGACCGGGCCTTTCTCAGGCTTTTTCCACTCTGTGCGCATCACAGAGAGGAAGGGTCTCATCCGCCTTAACCACTTGCCGCCACGCTAACGCCGATGGGCGTCAGCGCGTCGGCTCTCTCAGGTCTCAGTCACGCCTATCGGCGTCATCTCGTGAGACCTGAGATTTCACATGAACGCGCGCTTTTAGGAGGGCATTTTTACGCATTTTTCTTCTCACGCTTTAGGGCCCCTAAAATGCCAGGGCAGTATAAATACCCCACATGTGACCCCATTTTGGAAAGAAGACACCCCAAGGTATTCGCTGAGGAGCATAGTGAGTCCATGAAAAATTAAACTTTTTGTCAAAAGTTAGCGGAAAGGGAGACTTTGTGAGAAAAAACAATAAAAAATCAATTTCCACTAACTTGTGCCAAAAAAAAAAAATTTCTATCAACTCGCCATGCCCCTCATGGAATACCTTGGGCTGTCTTCTTTCCAAAATGGGGTCACATGTGGGGTATTTATACTGCCCTGGCATTTTAGGGGCCCTAAAGCGTGAGAAGAAAAATGTGTAAAATGCCCTCCTAAAAGGTACTCATTGGTTTTAGGGCCCTTTGCGCATCTTGGCTGCAAAAAGTGTCACTCATGTGGTATCGCCGTACTCAGGAGAAGTAGGGCAATGTGTTTTGGGGTGTATTTTTACATATACCCATGCTGGGTGAGAGAAATATCTCTGTAAATTGACAACTTTGTATAATTTTTTTTTAAAGTTGTCATTTACAGAGATATTTCTCACACAAAGTATGGGTATATATAAAAATACACCCCAAAACACATTGCCCTACTTCTCCTGAGTACGGAGATACCACGTGTGACACTTTTTTGCAGCCTGGGTGCGCAAAGGGGCCCTAAAACCAATGAGTACCTTTAGGATTTCACAGGGCATTTTTACGCATTTGGATTATCACGCTTTAGGGCCCCTAAAATGCCAGGGCAGTATAAATACCCCACAAGTGACCCCATTTTGGAAAGAAGACACCCCAAGGTATTCCGTGAGGGTCATGGCGAGTTCACAGAATGTTTTTTTTTGGCACAAGTTAGCGGAAATTGATATTTTTTTATTTTTTTATTTTTTACAAAGTCTCATATTCCACTAACTTGTGACAAAAATAAAATTTTACATGAACTCACCATACCCCTCACGGAATACCTTGGGGTGTCTTCTTTCCAAAATGGGGTCACTTGTGGGGTATTTATACTGCCCTGGCATTTTAGGGGTCTCTAAAGCCTGAGAAGAAGTCTGGAATCCAAATGCGTAAAAATGTCCTGTGAAATCCTAAAGGTACTCATTGGTTTTAGGGCCTTTGCGCACCCAGGCTGCAAAAGTGTCACTCATGTGGTATCGCCGTACTCAGGAGAAGTAGGGCAATGAGTTTTGGGGTGTATTTTTATATATACCCATGCTGGGTGTGAGAAATATCTCTGTAAACGACAACTTTTTAAAATTTTTATACAAAGTTGACAATTTACAGAGATATTTCTCTTACCCAACATGGGTATATGTAAAAATACACCCCAAAACATATTGCCCTACTTCTCCTGAGTACTGGCGATACCACGTGTGTGACACTTTTGCTGCCTGGGTGCGCAAAGGCCCAAATTCCAACGAGTACCTCTAGGTTTTACAGGGCTGCTCACAATTTAGCCCTGCCCAAAATGCCAGAGCAGTAAACACACCCCACAAATGACCCCATTTCGGAAAGTAGACACCCCAAGGTATTCACTGAGGGCATAGTGAGTCCGTCTGAGATTTTATAATTTTTGCCAGAAGTTAGCAGAAATGGAAACTTTATTATTATTTTTTTCCTCAGAAAGTGTCATTTTCCGCTAACTTGTGAAAAAAATGAAATGATACATGAACTCACCATGCCCCTCCGTGAATACTTTGGGGTGTCTTCTTTCTAAAATGGTGTCATTTGGGGGTATTTATACTATCCTGGCATTCTAGCACCTGAAGAAACATGACAGGTGCTCAGAAAGTCAGAGCTGCTTCAAAATGCCGAAATTCACTTTTTGCACCATAGTTTGTAAACGCTATAACTTTTACCCAAACCAATAAATATACACTTATTGGATTTTTTTATCAAAGACATGTAGAACAATACATTTTGTGAAAAATTTATATAGAAATGTAGTTTTTAAAAAAAAATTACAACAGAAAGTGAAAATGTCATTTTTTTGCAAAATGTCGTTACATTTTTATTAATAGCAAAAAAAGTAAAAATGTCAGCAAGAATGAAATACCACCAAATGAAAGCTCTATTAGTGAGAAGAAAAGGAGGTAAAATTCATTTGGGTGGTAAGTTGTATGACCGAGCAATAAACGGTGAAAGTAGTGTAGTGCGGATTTGTAAAAAAGGGCCTGGTCACTAGGGGGGTATAAACCTGCGGTCTTCAAGTGGTTAAAGACATGCTGGGTGCGTCCGGCGGGATCAGAGGACTCCCCCATGTCAACATCCTGGTCCCTCGACCGGATGGACTTCAAAAGCTTTTGTGTTTTTTCTGGTGGGAAAAAATATGAAGTCGGCTCCTCATTCTCAGATGAGGACGAGGAGGAATCCACGGAGAAAGGCATAGGCCTATCCACGGGAGCGGAGGTTTCCATAGGTGCCTGCGGAACCGGAAGCCTCTCATTAAGCAGCCGCACCACTCCTTTGATGGAGACATTCACATAGGTTTTTGCCAAGGAATACATATCCTGCATAGTGGGTTCAGAGACGGTGCGGGAGCGGCAGCTGTCACATCTGGAGTAAGGGAAGCTATCTTCCAGAGTGGTGTTACAGTCGTAACAGGCCAAATGTCTGCATTTGGCGGACTACTTGCGTTGCTGGTCCGATTCTCTGGGAGAAGACATTTCTGAAACAGAAAAGAATATTAATACTGCGAACATCGAACCGCAGAAAAAAATTTACGAGAGAAACGCCCACCAACAACTGGAGCAAGTGACAGTAGACAAGAATCACGAAAGAAAAAAGCAGAACTTTCTGATTAATGCGGAGGATCTCTGAAGCTAGCTTGGGTAAAGCGCAACAGAGCCCAGAAAGCTGGGCTGAGCAAGTATTTAAGGGCAAAAACTTCGCCCAGAGGAGGGACCCCAGCACTCTACCCTCCAGAGTATAAAAAATGTGTATCCCTTATAAAAACACACAATCAAAGGAATAAGGAAGCCTCCTTATGCCTAAAAGAAAGGCACAGGTTGATTTATACAAAAAATCAAAGTAAGGAGGAAGCTAGCTTCTCCTTCCCTACCCCCAGCACCGCCCGCAAGTCAATGCCACACCCCCCTCCCCCCTGGAGGACAGCTGGCGGCAGGAGGACAGCCGGCGGCAGGAGCACGCCGACCGAGCAGGACCCGGAAGTAACAACAGCCGCGTCCCCGCCGGGAGACGCGGCGGAGCCGGATCGCAGAGCCGGAGGAGAGGGGCAAAGCCTCCACAAGTAAGCGGAAAGGAGCGCAATGCTAGGAGGAAGGGGGGGGGAGAAAAAATTAATAAGGCAAAAAGCCCACACAAAGTAAAAGCAAACTGCAGCTCCCCCAAGAAGGGGGAGCACCGCGAGTCCACCTGTCCGGAGGACAAAAAAAGACACGGTGGGCTGGGGGTCGCTCCCCTCCTTTTAGGAGAGCTGGAGTCTTTTTATTGGTTGTTTTTCTTTGGGCTCATTAACATTCCGCCGGTCCCACCAGTCCACAGGGGGCAATTAACCCCATCTGTGCTGCTGGTAGGACATAAGGGGAATTTAGCGATATAAGCTCAGCTCAGTTAAAGTACATCAGTTCTTTTTTAGGATTTAATCCAGCAGGAGATTTGGTATTAAGTTTGAGTATCCAGTATGCTTCTCTTTGTGTGATTAATCTTTTTAGATCACCACCTCTGTATGGGGGGACAACACGTTCGATAGCATAGGCTGAAAAGGTTGTTAGACTTCTATTGTGGAAAGAAGTAAAATGTTTAGATGCATTGGAGACATTCACATATGCACTATTAGTTATGTAGTTTAGATGCTCTAATAATCTCATTTTACATTTCCGGGACGTGCATCCTACATACAACTGTTGACATTCTGTACATTCTGTTATATATACTACACTGGTGGTATTACAGTTAATATATGATTTGATCGGAAATTGTTCCGTGTTGGTGGAATTATGAAAAACCTTACGGGTAGTGACATAACTGCAGGCTCTACATGAATGGCCACCACATTTAGTAAAACTGCGTATTTGAGCCAGGTGGGTTTTTGTTTGGTAGCAGATAAATAGAGGGATGGAGACAGGGAGGTCGCAAGAGACGATGGTCGTCTTGAGACCACTCTGTGTCTATTCCTCAGTAAAGAATACAGAGCCTGGTCCTCAAATAGCACCGGAATACACCTGGAGAAAATATTCTTGATCTTATTGAATAGGTTGCTATATGTGAGCAGGGCAGTTTCTAGGGAATTTTGACAACAGGGCGAACAATACAAAAGCCCCCCCCATTCACGTTTAAAGTGACCCTACTTTCTAATAAAGAGATTAAAACACATTTTAAAAGAATCAGTTACCCAAGGTAAACCCAGTGACTTACAGGCAACGTCTCCACAGATCTAATTTTGTTCACTTTCCTTTTCTTTTCAGTTTGTTTCCAGAAGCTCATGCGCACACGTCTTCAGCCATGAGTGCGCAGCCCCCTCTACCACATAAAAAGACCCCAATATTAATAAATGGAACAGGGTAGAGGAGGTCTGTTACAGATTTTGCATTAGGGACCAGGGAATTCAGCTTATACCTTTGACTTTGGCTTGTTGTTTCTGCAGTCCACCCTGACCCTCTATAGCAAATAACCCCCCTATGTACAGTAGTTGCCCCTTTTAACACTGCCACCCTGTAGTGTCCACCAATACTATGCCCGGTGCCGCCCCATGTGCCTACATTAGTTTACTTTAAAACTGCTGAGAACTTGATAAAATAATAACAGAAAAGTGGATTTTAAGCACGCAGGAAAGGTGCGCTTACTGAGGGAAAACTCTATTAAGAATTCAAAATGCATTAATAAAGTACCGTATATTACAAAAAGAATGCATTAATAAAGTATATTACAAAAAGTATTATTAGGGCATTTAGGACATTTTACCAAAAACTTAATTAAAAGTTTAGTTACTCTTTAAGGCAAGGCGTAAAGTAGATCCCACCGCTCACTTCTCAATCACTGGCTGCAGTGGTCTCATGTCTCAGTGGAGGGGGACATAGAAGTACCTAGACCAGCGAGGACACGGGAAGTAGTGGAAGTAGTGCAGAAGGGATCAGAGATGTGTCACTACTAGAGATGAGCGAACACCTGGATGTTCGGGTTCGAGAAGTTCGGCCGAACTTCCCGGAAATGTTCGGGTTCGGGATTCGAACTCGATCCGAACTTTATCCCGAACCCGAACCCCATTGAAGTCAATGGGGACCCGAACTTTTAGGCACAAAAAAGGCTGTAAAATAGTCCAGGAAAGGGCTAGAGGGCTGCCAAAGGCAGCAAAGTGTAGAAAAATCCCCTGCAAACAAATGTGGATAGGGAAATGAATTAAAATTAAATAAAATAAATAAAAATTAACCAATATCAATTGAAGAGAGGTCCCACAGCAAGGAATCATCGTCATATCACCCTGCACCGGAGAATGTCACTCTCATGTATTTTGGACCAGCACCCAGACAGAGGATACAGGTCCCACAGCATGGAATCATGCGTCATATCACCCACCACCGGAGAAGGCCACTCTCATGTATTTTGGACCAGCACCCAGACAGAGGATACAGGTCCCACAGCATGGAATCATGCGTCATATCACCCACCACCGGAGAAGGCCACTCTCATGTATTTTGGACCAGCACCCAGACAGAGGAGAGAGGTCCCACATCAAGGAATCATGAGTCATATCAACCACCACCGGAGAAGGCCACTCTCATTTATTTTGGACCAGCACCCAGACAGAGGATACAGGTCCCACATCAAGGAATCATGCGTCATATCAACCACCACCGGAGAAGGCCACTCTCATGTATTTTGGACCAGCACCCAGACAGAGGAGAGAGGTCCCACAGCAAGGAATAAGGCGTCATATCAACCCCCACCGGAGAAGGCCACTCTCATTTATTTTGGACCAGCACCCAGACAGAGGATACAGGTCCCACATCAAGGAATCATGCGTCATATCAACCACCACCGGAGAAGGCCACTCTCATTTATTTGGGACCAGCACCCAGACAGAGGAGAGGGGTTTTCACAGCAGAGAATCAGGCATTTAGATCACCCACCACAGGAGTAGGACACCATTTAATGGGACCCCGGCAACCATGTCAGATGGCACAAACATCAGCTTCACATCACCCAGCACAAGAGAAGGCCACTTTGAGAGACTTTGACCCCTGCACCCAGGCGGAGGAGAGGGGTTTTCACAGCAGAGAATCAGGCATTTAGATCACCCACCACAGGAGTAGGACACCATTTAATGGGACCCCGGCAACCATGTCAGATGGCACAAACATCAGCTTCACATCACCCAGCACAAGAGAAGGCCACTTTGAGAGACTTTGACCCCTGCACCCAGACGGAGGAGAGAGGTTTTCACAGCAGAGAATCATGTATTTAGATCACCCACCACAGGAGTAGGACACCATTTAATGGGACCCCGGCAACCATGTCAGATGGCACAAATATCAGCTTCACATCACCCAGCACAAGAGAAGGCCACTTTGAGAGACTTTGACCCCTGCACCCAGGCGGAGGAGAGGGGTTTTCACAGCAGAGAATCAGGCATTTAGATCACCCACCACAGGAGTAGGACACCATTTAATGGGACCCCGGCAACCATGTCAGATGGCACAAACATCAGCTTCACATCACCCACCACAAGAGAAGGCCACTTTGAGAGACTCTGACCCCTGCACCCAGACAGAGGATACAGGTCCCACAGCAAGGAATCATGCGTCATATCACCCTGCACCGGAGAATGTCACTCTCATGTATTTTGGACCAGCACCCAGACAGAGGATACAGGTCCCACAGCATGGAATCATGCGTCATATCACCCACCACCGGAGAAGGCCACTCTCATGTATTTTGGACCAGCACCCAGACAGAGGAGAGAGGTCCCACAGCAAGGAATAAGGCGTCATATCAACCCCCACCGGAGAAGGCCACTCTCATTTATTTTGGACCAGCACCCAGACAGAGGATACAGGTCCCACATCAAGGAATCATGCGTCATATCAACCACCACCGGAGAAGGCCACTCTCATTTATTTGGGACCAGCACCCAGACAGAGGAGAGGGGTTTTCACAGCAGAGAATCAGGCATTTAGATCACCCACCACAGGAGTAGGACACCATTTAATGGGACCCGGCAACCATGTCAGATGGCACAAACATCAGCTTCACATCACCCAGCACAAGAGAAGGCCACTTTGAGAGACTTTGACCCCTGCACCCAGGCGGAGGAGAGGGGTTTTCACAGCAGAGAATCAGGCATTTAGATCACCCACCACAGGAGTAGGACACCATTTAATGGGACCCCGGCAACCATGTCAGATGGCACAAACATCAGCTTCACATCACCCAGCACAAGAGAAGGCCACTTTGAGAGACTTTGACCCCTGCACCCAGACGGAGGAGAGGGTTTTCACAGCAGAGAATCATGTATTTAGATCACCCACCACAGGAGTAGGACACCATTTAATGGGACCCCGGCAACCATGTCAGATGGCACAAATATCAGCTTCACATCACCCAGCACAAGAGAAGGCCACTTTGAGAGACTTTGACCCCTGCACCCAGGCGGAGGAGAGGGGTTTTCACAGCAGAGAATCAGGCATTTAGATCACCCACCACAGGAGTAGGACACCATTTAATGGGACCCCGGCAACCATGTCAGATGGCACAAACATCAGCTTCACATCACCCACCACAAGAGAAGGCCACTTTGAGAGACTCTGACCCCTGCACCCAGACAGAGGATACAGGTCCCACAGCAAGGAATCATGCGTCATATCACCCTGCACCGGAGAATGTCACTCTCATGTATTTTGGACCAGCACCCAGACAGAGGATACAGGTCCCACAGCATGGAATCATGCGTCATATCACCCACCACCGGAGAAGGCCACTCTCATGTATTTTGGACCAGCACCCAGACAGAGGATACAGGTCCCACAGCATGGAATCATGCGTCATATCACCCACCACCGGAGAAGGCCACTCTCATGTATTTTGGACCAGCACCCAGACAGAGGATACAGGTCCCACAGCATGGAATCATGCGTCATATCACCCACCACCGGAGAATGTCACTCTCATTTATTTAGGCCCAGCACACAGACAGAGGAGAGAGGTCCCACAGCAAGGAATCATGCGTCATATCAACCACCAACGGAGAATGTCACTCTCATGTATTTTGGACCAGCACCCAGACAGAGGAGAGAGGTCCCACAGCAAGGAATCATGCGTCATATCAACCACCAACGGAGAATGTCACTCTCATGTATTTTGGACCAGCACCCAGACAGAGGAGAGGTTCATTCAACTTTGGGTTGCACCGCAAGATCATGGTAAAGTAAAAAAATGAGGATTCAATAAAGAAGTGCCCCAGAGTACAAGAATACATGGTTGATGGGGAGGAAATGTCTATTCTGCACAAGGGAGGCACAGGTCCTGTGGGATCCATGCCTGGTTCATTTTATGAGCGTCAGCTTGTCCACGTTGGCTGTGGACAGGCGGCTGCGTTTGTCAGTAATGACGCCCCCTGCCGTGCTGAATACACGTTCAGACAAAGCGCTGGCCGCCGGGCAGGCTAGCACCTCAAGGCATAAAATGCTAACTCTGGCCACGTGGACAATTTGGAGACCCAGAAGTTGAATGGGGCCGAACCATCAGTCAGTACGTGGAGGGGTGTGCAGGCGTACTGTTCAGCCATGTTAGTGAAATGCTGCCTCCTGCTAACACGTTCCGTATCAGGTGGTTGTGCAGTTAGCTGTGGCGTGGAGACAAAACTTTTCCACATTTCTGCCATGCTAACCCTGCCCTCAGAAGAGCTGGCCGTGACACTGCTGCGTTGGCGACCTCTTGCTCCTCTTCTGCCTTCGCCTTGGGCTTCCACCTGTTCCCCTGTGACATTTGGGAATGCTCTCAGGAGCGCCTCTACCAGCGTGCGCTTGAACTCGCGCATCTTCCTATCACGCTCCAGTGCAGGAAGTAAGGTGGGCACATTGTCTTTGTATCGGGGATCCAGCAGGGTGGCAGCCCAGTAGTCCGCACACGTTAAAATGTGGGCAACTCTGCTGTCGTTGCGCAGGCACTGCAGCATGTAGTCGCTCATGTGTGCCAGGCTCCCCAGAGGTAAGGACAAGCTGTCCTCTGTGGGAGGCGTATCGTCATCGTCCTCCGTATCCCCCAGCCACGCACCAGTGATGGGCCTGAGCTGTGTCGGGTGCCACCCCGCTGTGAACCTGCTTCATCCTCATCCTCCTCCACCTCCTCCTCATCCTCCTCGTCCTCCAGTAGTGGGCCCTGGCTGGCCACATTTGTACCTGGCCTCTGCTGTTGCAAAAAACCTCCCTCTGAGCCACTTCTAACAGACTGGCCTGAAAGTGCTAAAAATGACCCCTCATCCTCCTCCTCCTCCTCCTCCTCCTCCTGGGCCACCTCCTCTTCCATCATCGCCCTAAGCGTTTTCTCAAGGAGACATAGAAGTGGTATTGTAACGCTGATAACGGTGTCATCGCCACTGGCCATGTTGGTGGAGTACTCGAAACAGCGCAACAGGGCACACAGGTCTCGCATGGAGGCCCAATCATTGGTGGTGAAGTGGTGCTGTTCCGCAGTGCGACTGGCGCGTGCGTGCTGCAGCTGAAACTCCACTATGGCCTGCTGCTGCTCGCACAGTCTCTCCAGCATGTGCAAGGTGGAGTTCCACCTGGTGGGCACGTCGCATATGAGGCGGTGGCGGGAAGGCCGAGGTTGCGCTGTAGCGCAGACAGGCGAGCAGCGGCAGGATGTGAGCGCCGGAATCGCGCACAGGCGGCCCTCACTTTATGCAGCAGCTCTGACATGTTGGGGTAGTTGTGAATGAACTTCTGCACCACCAAATTCAGCACATGCGCCAGGCAAGGGATGTGCGTCAAACCGGCTAGTCCCAGAGCTGCGGCGAGATTTCGCCCATTATCGCACACCACCAGGCCGGGCTTGAGGCCCACCGGCAGCAACCACTGGTCGGTCTGTTGTTCAATACCCCGCCACAACTCCTGCGCGGTGTGGGGCCTGTCCCCCAAACATATGAGTTTCAGAATGGCCTGCTGACGTTTACCCGGGCTGTGCTGAAGTTGGTGGTGAAGGTGTGTGGCTGACTGGATGAGCTGGTGGAAGCAGAGGAGGAGGAAGCCGAGTAGGAGGAGGAGGCTACAGGAGGCAAACAATGATGCCCTGTGATCCTTGGCGGCGGAAGGACGTGCGCCAAGGAACTCTCCGCCTGGGGCCAGCCGCCACTACATTTACCCAGTGTGCAGTTAGGGAGATATAGCGTCCCTGGCCGTGCTTACTGGTCCACGTATCTGTGGTTAGGTGGACCTTGCCACAAATGGCGTTGCGCAGTGCACACTTGATTTTATCGGACACTTGCATGTGCAGGAAGGCACGGCTGTCTTGGAGAAGTAGTGGCGGCTGGGGACAACATACTGTGGGACAGCCATGGACATCAGCTGTTTGAAGCTGTCTGTGTCCACCAGCCTGAATGACAGCATTTCAAAGGCCAGTAGTTTAGAAATGCTGGCATTCAGGCCAGAGGCTCGAGGGTGGCTAGGTGGGAATTTACGCTTTCTCTCCAAGGTTTGTGAGATGGAGAGCTGAGCGCTGCCGTGTGACATGGTGGAGATGCTTGGTGGCGCAGGTGGTGGTGTCGCTGGCACATCCTCTGTTTGGTGGGCGGCAGGTGCCAACATTCCTCCCGAGGCGGAGGAAGAGGCCGAGGCAGCAGCAGAAGAGGGAGCAGGGGAGCCTGAGTGAGTTCCTTGCTTTTAAGGTGTTTACTCCACTGCAGTTCATGCTTTGCATGTAGATGCCTGGTCATGCAGGTTGTGCTAAGGTTCAGAACGTTAATGCCTCGCTTCAGGATCTGATGGCACAGCGTGCAAACCACTCGGGTCTTGTCGTCAGCACATTGTTTAAAGAAGTGCCATGCCAGGGAACTCCTTGAAGCTGCCTTTGGGGTGCTCGGTCCCTGGTGGCGGTGGCCTGTATCAGGCGAACTCTCTTGGCGGCGGCTGTTCTGCTTTTGCCCCCTGCTCCCTCTTTTGCTACGCTGTTGGCTCGGTCTCACCACTGCCTCTTCCTCTGAACTATGAAAGTCAGTGGCACGACCTTCATTCCATGTGGGGTCTAGGACCTCATCGTCCCCTGCATCGTCTTCCACACAGTCTTCCTCCCTGTCCTCCTGTTCGGTCTGCACACTGCAGAAAGACGCAGCAGTTGGCACCTGTGTTTCGTCATCATCAGAGACGTGCGGACTCCGATGAGGTGGTATTCCCATGTCCTCATCATCAGTAAACATCAGAGGTTGTGCATCAGTGCATTCTATGTCTTCCACCACAGGGGAAGGGCTAGGTGGATTCCCTTGGGAAACCCTGCCAGCAGAGTCTTCAAACAGCATAAGAGACTGCTGCATAACTTGAGGCTCAGACAGTTTCCCTGATATGCATGGGGGTGATGTGACAGACTGATGGGCTTGGTTTTCAGGTGCCACCTGTGCGCTTTCTGCAGAAGACTTGGTGGGAGATAATGTTGTGAACATGCTGGATCCACTGTCGGCCACCCAATTGACTAGCGCCTGTACCTGCTCAGGCCTTACCATCCTTAGAACGGCATTGGGCCCCACCAAATATCGCTGTAAATTCTGGCGGGTACTGGAACCTGAGGTAGTTGGTTCACTAGGATGTGTGGCTGTGGCAGAATGGCCACGTCCTCTCCCAGCACCAGAGGGTACACTAACACCACCACGACCGCGTCCGCGTCCCTTACTAGATGTTTTCCTCATTGTTACCGTTCACCAAGCACCACAATAAGGAAAAAAATATTTGGCCCAATGTATTGATTTCAAATTCAGGCCTTTTTTACAGGCACCTACCACTATCTGCCTATTTGTTTATGTAGCTTATTACACTAATCCAGGCACAGCAGTAACCACTGATTTAGGGAATATCTCTTTTAGGGCAAGTATTTAGGCCCTGGATGAAAGGTATCCTTTTATGGACAGATTTACAATGGGCCTGCAACAGCTGTGACACCAGATTTAGAGGTATTGCTATTTTGGCAAGTGAATTTCACCCCAGAACAAAATATATGTTTTTGCGGATAATAATATAGTTTGCCAGGCTCAGCTGTGACACCAGATTTAGTGGATTGCTATTTTGGCAAGTGAATTTCACCCCAGAACAAAATATATGTTTTTGCGGATACTAATATAGTTTGCCAGGCTCAGCTGTGACACCAGATTTAGTGGATTGCTATTTTGGCAAGTGAATTTCACCCCAGAACAAAATATATGTTTTTGCGGATACTAATATAGTTTGCCAGGCTCAGCTGTGACACCAGATTTAGGGTGTTGCTATTTTGGCAAGTGAATTTCACCCCAGAACAAAATATATGTTTTGCGGATACTAATATAGTTTGCCAGGCTCAGCTGTGACACCAGATTTAGTGGATTGCTATTTTGGCAAGTGAATTTCACCCCAGAACAAAATATATGTTTTTGCGGATAATAATATAGTTTGCCAGGCTCAGCTGTGACACCAGATTTAGTGGATTGCTATTTTGGCAAGTGAATTTCACCCCAGAACAAAATATATGTTTTTGCGGATAATAATATAGTTTGCCAGGCTCAGCTGTGACACCAGATTTAGTGGTGTTGCTATTTTGGCAAGTGAATTTCACCCCAGAACAAAATATATGTTTTGCGGATACTAATATAGTTTGCCAGGCTCAGCTGTGACACCAGATTTAGTGGATTGCTATTTTGGCAAGTGAATTTCACCCCAGAACAAAATATATGTTTTTGCGGATAATAATATAGTTTGCCAGGCTCAGCTGTGACACCAGATTTAGTGGATTGCTATTTTGGCAAGTGAATTTCACCCCAGAACAAAATATATGTTTTTGCGGATACTAATATAGTTTGCCAGGCTCAGCTGTGACACCAGATTTAGGGTGATTGCTATTTTGGCAAGTGAATTTCACCCCAGAACAAAATATATGTTTTTGCGGATACTAATATAGTTTGCCAGGCTCAGCTGTGACACCAGATTTAGTGGATTGCTATTTTGGCAAGTGAATTTCACCCCAGAACAAAATATATGTTTTTGCGGATACTAATATAGTTTGCCAGGCTCAGCTGTGACACCAGATTTAGTGGATTGCTATTTTGGCAAGTGAATTTCACCCCAGAACAAAATATATGTTTTTGCGGATACTAATATAGTTTGCCAGGCTCAGCTGTGACACCAGATTTAGTGGATTGCTATTTTGGCAAGTGAATTTCACCCCAGAAGAAAATATATGTTTTTGCGGATACTAATATAGTTTGCCAGGCTCAGCTGTGACACCAGATTTAGGGTGATTGCTATTTTGGCAAGTGAATTTCACCCCAGAAGAAAATATATGTTTTGCGGATACTAATATAGTTTGCCAGGCTCAGCTGTGACACCAGATTTAGAGGATTGCTATTTTGGCAAGTGAATTTCACCCCAGAACAAAATATATGTTTTTGCGGATACTAATATAGTTTGCCAGGCTCAGCTGTGACACCAGATTTAGAGGATTGCTATTTTGGCAAGTGAATTTCACCCCAGAAGAAAATATATGTTTTTGCGGATACTAATATAGTTTGCCAGGCTCAGCTGTGACACCAGATTTAGTGGATTGCTATTTTGGCAAGTGAATTTCACCCCAGAACAAAATATATGTTTTTGCGGATACTAATATAGTTTGCCAGGCTCAGCTGTGACACCAGATTTAGGGTGTTGCTATTTTGGCAAGTGAATTTCACCCCAGAAGAAAATATATGTTTTTGCGGATACTAATATAGTTTGCCAGGCTCAGCTGTGACACCAGATTTAGAGGATTGCTATTTTGGCAAGTGAATTTCACCCCAGAACAAAATATATGTTTTTGCGGATACTAATATAGTTTGCCAGGCTCAGCTGTGACACCAGATTTAGGGTGTTGCTATTTTGGCAAGTGAATTTCACCCCAGAAGAAAATATATGTTTTTGCGGATACTAATATAGTTTGCCAGGCTCAGCTGTGACACCAGATTTAGTGGATTGCTATTTTGGCAAGTGAATTTCACCCCAGAACAAAATATATGTTTTTGCGGATAATAATATAGTTTGCCAGGCTCAGCTGTGACACCAGATTTAGTGGATTGCTATTTTGGCAAGTGAATTTCACCCCAGAACAAAATATATGTTTTTGCGGATAATAATATAGTTTGCCAGGCTCAGCTGTGACACCAGATTTAGTGGATTGCTATTTTGGCAAGTGAATTTCACCCCAGAACAAAATATATGTTTTTGCGGATACTAATATAGTTTGCCAGGCTCAGCTGTGACACCAGATTTAGGGTGATTGCTATTTTGGCAAGTGAATTTCACCCCAGAAGAAAATATATGTTTTTGCGGATACTAATATAGTTTGCCAGGCTCAGCTGTGACACCAGATTTAGAGGATTGCTATTTTGGCAAGTGAATTTCACCCCAGAACAAAATATATGTTTTTGCGGATACTAATATAGTTTGCCAGGCTCAGCTGTGACACCAGATTTAGAGGATTGCTATTTTGGCAAGTGAATTTCACCCCAGAAGAAAATATATGTTTTTGCGGATACTAATATAGTTTGCCAGGCTCAGCTGTGACACCAGATTTAGGGTGATTGCTATTTTGGCAAGTGAATTTCACCCCAGAACAAAATATATGTTTTTGCGGATACTAATATAGTTTGCCAGGCTCAGCTGTGACACCAGATTTAGAGGATTGCTATTTTGGCAAGTGAATTTCACCCCAGAACAAAATATATGTTTTTGCGGATACTAATATAGTTTGCCAGGCTCAGCTGTGACACCAGATTTAGAGGATTGCTATTTTGGCAAGTGAATTTCACCCCAGAACAAAATATATGTTTTTGCGGATAATAATATAGTTTGCCAGGCTCAGCTGTGACACCAGATTTAGTGGATTGCTATTTTGGCAAGTGAATTTCACCCCAGAACAAAATATATGTTTTTGCGGATAATAATATAGTTTGCCAGGCTCAGCTGTGACACCAGATTTAGTGGATTGCTATTTTGGCAAGTGAATTTCACCCCAGAACAAAATATATGTTTTTGCGGATACTAATATAGTTTGCCAGGCTCAGCTGTGACACCAGATTTAGTGGATTGCTATTTTGGCAAGTGAATTTCACCCCAGAAGAAAATATATGTTTTTACGGATACTAATATAGTTTGCCAGGCTCAGCTGTGACACCAGATTTAGGGTGATTGCTATTTTGGCAAGTGAATTTCACCCCAGAAGAAAATATATGTTTTTACGGATACTAATATAGTTTGCCAGGCTCAGCTGTGACACCAGATTTAGAGGATTGCTATTTTGGCAAGTGAATTTCACCCCAGAACAAAATATATGTTTTTGCGGATAATAATATAGTTTGCCAGGCTCAGCTGTGACACCAGATTTAGTGGATTGCTATTTTGGCAAGTGAATTTCACCCCAGAACAAAATATATGTTTTTGCGGATAATAATATAGTTTGCCAGGCTCAGCTGTGACACCAGATTTAGTGGATTGCTATTTTGGCAAGTGAATTTCACCCCAGAACAAAATATATGTTTTTGCGGATAATAATATAGTTTGCCAGGCTCAGCTGTGACACCAGATTTAGTGGATTGCTATTTTGGCAAGTGAATTTCACCCCAGAAGAAAATATATGTTTTTACGGATACTAATATAGTTTGCCAGGCTCAGCTGTGACACCAGATTTAGGGTGTTGCTATTTTGGCAAGTGAATTTCACCCCAGAAGAAAATATATGTTTTTGCGGATACTAATATAGTTTGCCAGGCTCAGCTGTGACACCAGATTTAGAGGATTGCTATTTTGGCAAGTGAATTTCACCCCAGAACAAAATATATGTTTTTGCGGATAATAATATAGTTTGCCAGGCTCAGCTGTGACACCAGATTTAGTGGATTGCTATTTTGGCAAGTGAATTTCACCCCAGAAGAAAATATATGTTTTTGCGGATACTAATATAGTTTGCCAGGCTCAGCTGTGACACCAGATTTAGGGTGTTGCTATTTTGGCAAGTGAATTTCACCCCAGAAGAAAATATATGTTTTTGCGGATACTAATATAGTTTGCCAGGCTCAGCTGTGACACCAGATTTAGAGGATTGCTATTTTGGCAAGTGAATTTCACCCCAGAACAAAATATATGTTTTTGCGGATAATAATATAGTTTGCCAGGCTCAGCTGTGACACCAGATTTAGTGGATTGCTATTTTGGCAAGTGAATTTCACCCCAGAACAAAATATATGTTTTGCGGATAATAATATAGTTTGCCAGGCTCAGCTGTGACACCAGATTTAGTGGATTGCTATTTTGGCAAGTAAATTTAACCCCAGAACAAAATATATGTTTTTGCGGATACTAATATAGTTTGCCAGGCACAGCTGTGACACCAGATTTAGGGTGTTGCTATTTTTGGCAAGTGAATTTCACCCCAGAAGAAAATATATGTTTTTGCGGATACTAATATAGTTTGCCAGGCACAGCTGTGACACCAGATTTAGGGTGTTGCTATTTTGGCAAGTGAATTTCACCCCAGAACAAAATATATGTTTTGGAGGAAACACTAATATATTTTGCCAGCCACTGCTGAAACCACTGATGTATGGTATTGCTATTTTGGCAATTGAATTTAACCCCAAACCAAAATATCTGTTTTGGCGGACACTATTATATTTTGCCAGCCACTGCTGAAACCACTGATGTATGGTTTTGCTATTTTGCCAATTGAATTTCACCCCAGAAAATAATCTATCCTTTGCCAGACAGCAGACAGTATTATGCTTGTCTAGCCAAAGCTGGAACACCAGATTTAGGGATTGGTATTTGGGCAATTGTATTTAACCCCTTAATAAAATATAGAAATTGCTATCCTGAGTTTCTAGGGGTGACAATTAGCACAGCCAAGCCCCTGATGGAGGATATAGCAAAAAAAAAATAGTATTGAAGCATTGATGGATGTGTGGCAGCTTGTTCTGGAGCACCACAAGTCACAAAATGGCCGCCGATCAACCCAGAAAATAAGTGACAGAAAAACGCTCTGTGCAGCCAAAAACCAGCAATCAAGTAAATAGCAGAAGTTCACTGATTCTCAGCTGCAGATCGATCCGTTCATTAGGTGCTGTTGCTGACTTTTCCCTGCCTATCTCGCCCTCACAGAAGCTGCATCCTCTCCCTACACTAGTCAGAGCAGTGTGACGTGCGGCGCTACGTGACTCCAGCTTAAATAGAGGCTGGGTCACATGCTGCACTTGGCCAATCACAGCCATGCCATTAGTAGGCATGGCTGTGATGGCTTCTTAGGGCAAGAAGTAAGACGCTAGCTGATTGGCTGCTGTGCAGCCCTTCAGAAAGCGGTAAGAAATCGACGAACACCGAACCCGAACCCGAACTTTTTTGAAAATGTCCGGGTTCGGGTCCGGGTCCCGGACACCCCAAAATTCGGTACGAACCCGAACGATGCGCGAACTGTTCGCTCAACACTAGTCACTACTTTCATTATCACATTCAAATCAGTTTTAGAAAATGAATTTTACATGGCTGGATAAACCTCCAGACCAGATCTCAAAATTAATCCAGATTCCAGATCAGCCCCCAAATTCATACAGACCCCAGATTAGACCTCAAGTCAGCCCCAAATCCATTCAGACCCTAGAACAACCCCCAAATTCATACAGATCATCCCACAAATTTATACAGGCCTCAAATTTATTCAGACCCCTGTCGCCCCCTATAACCCCCTATGTGCAATACATCCTGGCGCTGTGCGCTGCCAAGACATAATGCAGCACTAGTGCCGCCACAGTATCTCCCCTCATACACTGAGCACCCCCATCCTCCACAGCATCTCCCCTCATACACTGAGCACCCCCATTCCCCACAGCATCTCCCCTCATACACTGAGCACCCCCATCCCCACACAGTATCTCCCCTCATACACTGAAAACCCCCATCCTCCACAGCATCTCCCCTCATACACTGAGCACACCCATCCTCCACAGCATCTCCCCTCATACACTGAGCACCCACATCCCCCACACAGTATCTCCCCTCATACACTGAAAACCCCCATCCTCCACAGTATCTCCCCTCATACACTGAGCACCCCCATCCTCCACAGCATCTCCCCTCATACACTGAGCACCCCCATTCCCCACAGCATCTCCCCTCATACACTGAGCACCCCCATCCCCCACACAGTATCTCCCCTCATACACTGAAAACCCCCATCCTCCACAGTATCACCCCTCATACACTGAGCACACCCATTCCCCACAGCATCTCCCCTCATACACTGAGCACCCCATCCCCACACAGTATCTCCCTCATACACTGAAAACCCCATCCTCCACAGTATCACCCCTCATACACCGAGCACCCCATCCTCCACAGCATCTCCCCTCATACACTGAGCACCCCATTCCCCACAGCATCTCCCTCATACACTGAGCACCCCCATCCCCACACAGTATCTCCCCTCATACACTGAAAACCCCATCCTCCACAGTATCACCCCTCATACACTGAGCACACCCATCCTCCACAGCATCTCCTCATACACTGAGCACCCCATCCCCACACAGTATCTCCCCTCATACACTGAAAACCCCCATCCTCCACAGTATCTCCCTCATACACTGAGCACCCCTATCCTCCACAGCATCTCCTCATACACTGAGCACCCCCATTCCCCACAGCATCTCCCCTCATACACTGAGCACCCCATCCCCACACAGTATCTCCCTCATGCACTGAAAACCCCATCCTCCACAGTATCACCCCTCATACACTGAGCACACCCATCCTCCACAGCATCTCCCTCATACACTGAGCACCCCATCCCCACACAGTATCTCCCCTCATACACTGAAAACCCCCATCCTCCACAGTATCACCCCTCATACACTGAGCACACCCATCCTCCACAGCATCTCCCCTCATACACTGAGCACACCCATCCTCCACAGTATCACCCCTCATACACTGAGCACCCCATCCTCCACAGCATCTCCCCTCATACACTGAGCACCCCCATTCCCCACAGCATCTCCCTCATACACTGAGCACCCCATCCCCACACAGTATCTCCCTCATACACTGAAAACCCCCATCCTCCACAGTATCACCCTCATACACTAAGCACACCCATCCTCCACAGCATCTCCCCTCATACACTGAGCACCCCATCCCCACACAGTATCTCCCCTCATACACTGAAAACCCCCATCCTCCACAGTATCTCCCCTCATACACTGAGCACCCCTATCCTCCACAGCATCTCCCCTCATACACTGAGCACCCCCATCCTCCACAGCATCTCCCCTCATACACTGAGCACCCCCATCCTCCACAGTATCTCCCTCATAAACTGAGCAACCCCATCCTCCACAGCATCTCCCCTCATACACTGAGCACCCCATCCCCACACAGTATCTCCTCATACACTGAAAACCCCCATCCCCACACAGTATCTCCTCTCATACACTGAGCACCCCATCCTCCACAGCATCTCCCCTCATACACTGAGCACTCCCATCCTCCACAGCATCTCCCTCATACACTGAGCACCCCCATCCTCCACAGCATCTCCCTTATACACTAAGCACCCCATCCTCCACAGTATCTCCCCTCATACACTGAGCACCCCCATCCTCCACAGCATCTCCCCTCATACACTGAGCACACCCATCCTCCACAGCATCTCCCTCATACACTGAGCACCCCCATCCCCACACAGTATCTCCCTCATACACTGAAAACCCCATCCTCCACAGTATCTCCCCTCATACACTGAGCACCCCTATCCTCCACAGCATCTCCCTCATACACTGAGCACCCCCATCCTCCACAGCATCTCCCCTCATACACTGAGCACCCCCATTCCCCACAGCATCTCCCTCATACACTGAGCACCCCCATCCCCACACAGTATCTCCCTCATACACTGAAAACCCCCATCCTCCACAGTATCACCCCTCATACACTGAGCACACCCATTCCCCACAGCATCTCCCCTCATACACTGAGCACCCCATCCCCACACAGTATCTCCCTCATACACTGAAAACCCCCATCCTCCACAGTATCACCCTCATACACCGAGCACCCCCATCCTCCACAGCATCTCCCTCATACACTGAGCACCCCCATTCCCACAGCATCTCCCCTCATACACTGAGCACCCCCATCCCCACACAGTATCTCCCTCATACACTGAAAACCCCATCCTCCACAGTATCACCCCTCATACACTGAGCACACCCATTCCCCACAGCATCTCCCCTCATACACTGAGCACCCCCATCCCCCACACAGTATCTCCCCTCATACACTGAAAACCCCATCCTCCACAGTATCTCCCTCATGCACTGAGCACCCCTATCCTCCACAGCATCTCCTCATACACTGAGCACCCCCATTCCCCACAGCATCTCCCTCATACACTGAGCACCCCATCCCCACACAGTATCTCCTCATACACTGAAAACCCCCATCCTCCACAGTATCACCCTCATACACTGAGCACACCCATCCTCCACAGCATCTCCCTCATACACTGAGCACCCCATCCCCACACAGTATCTCCCTCATACACTGAAAACCCCCATCCTCCACAGTATCACCCTCATACACTGAGCACACCCATCCTCCACAGCATCTCCCTCATACACTGAGCACACCCATCCTCCACAGTATCACCCCTCATACACTGAGCACCCCATCCTCCACAGCATCTCCCTCATACACTGAGCACCCCCATTCCCCACAGCATCTCCCTCATACACTGAGCACCCCCATCCCCACACAGTATCTCCCTCATACACTGAAAACCCCCATCCTCCACAGTATCACCCTCATACACTGAGCACACCCATCCTCCACAGCATCTCCCCTCATACACTGAGCACCCCATCCCCACACAGTATCTCCCTCATACACTGATAACCCCCATCCTCCACAGTATCTCCCCTCATACACTGAGCACCCCTATCCTCCACAGCATCTCCCCTCATACACTGAGCACCCCCATCCTCCACAGCATCTCCCTCATACACTGAGCACCCCCATCCTCCACAGCATCTCCCCTCATACACTGAGCAACCCCATCCTCCACAGCATCTCCCTCATACACTGAGCACCCCCATCCCCACACAGTATCTCCTCATACACTGAAAACCCCCATCCCCACACAGTATCTCCTCTCATACACTGAGCACCCCATCCTCCACAGCATCTCCCCTCATACACTGAGCACTCCCATCCTCCACAGCATCTCCCCTCATACACTGAGCACCCCCATCCTCCACAGCATCTCCCTTATACACTAAGCACCCCCATCCTCCACAGTATCTCCCTCATACACTGAGCACCCCCATCCTCCACAGCATCTCCTCATACACTGAGCACACCCATCCTCCACAGCATCTCCCTCATACACTGAGCACCCCATCCCCACACAGTATCTCCCTCATACACTGAAACCCCCATCCTCCACAGTATCTCCCCTCATACACTGAGCACCCTATCCTCCACAGCATCTCCTCATACACTGAGCACCCCCATCCTCCACAGCATCTCCTCATACACTGAGCACCCCCATTCCCCACAGCATCTCCCCTCATACACTGAGCACCCCCATCCCCACACAGTATCTCCCTCATACACTGAAAACCCCCATCCTCCACAGTATCACCCCTCATACACTGAGCACACCCATCCTCCATAGCATCTCCCCACATACACTGAGCACCCCCATCCCCACACAGTATCTCCCTCATACACTGAAAACCCCCATCCTCCACAGTATCTCCCTCATACACTGAGCACCCCTATCCTCCACAGCATCTCCCCTCATACACTGAGCACCCCCATCCTCCACAGCATCTCCCCTCATACACTGAGCACCCCCATCCTCCACAGTATCTCCCCTCATACACTGAGCAACCCCATCCTCCACAGCATCTCCCCTCATACACTGAGCACCCCCATCCCCCACACAGTATCTCCCCTCATACACTGAAAACCCCCATCCCCCACACAGTATCTCCTCTCATACACTGAGCACCCCCATCCTCCACAGCATCTCCCCTCATACACTGAGCACTCCCATCCTCCACAGCATCTCCCCTCATACACTGAGCACCCCCATCCTCCACAGCATCTCCCCTTATACACTAAGCACCCCCATCCTCCACAGTATCTCCCCTCATACACTGAGCACCCCCATCCTCCACAGCATCTCCCCTCATACACTAAGCACCCCCATCCTCCACAGCATTTCCCCTTATGTACTGAGCACCCCCATCCTCCACAGGATCTCCCCTCATGTGCTGAGCCCACCCCCTCCCAGCCTCTTCCCTCATGTACTAAGCACCCCCCTGCTGCCCCACCCCTCCCCTCCCTTCCCTTGTCCCCCTCCCCTCCCCTCCTCATACACTGATCCTCATGCACAGGCTCCAACACATTTACATTATAGTTTGTACTCACTGTGAAGAAAGTTCCTCACAGGTCAGCTGCCTGATTCCTCCCCAGATAAGCCCCTTCTCCTCCCTCATATCGTTCCACACAGCCCTCAGTGCCTTGTCCTCTTCTCACACTGGCCCCGCCTCCTTGCCTGACGCGCTCACACAGACCCTCCCTCATCCTCACACACTGCACAGGCTGCTCTATCCCCGAAAATACTGCAGCCATAGAGAAGAGGGCCAGTGGTGAGTGTACAGATAGTGCTGGGAGTGCTGTACTCACTGTTCCTTCAGCCTCCTTTACTAATGAGCACTTTCACAATGGAAGCGCTCATTAGTTGTGTCCTGGCCCTGCTGCTGATCAGCTGAATACACCAGTGACCAGCGCCCCCTTTTGCTTGTTGATGTGATGCACCCCATGCGGTGGCACCCCTCGCTCGGCTCTAAAAACGGCCCTGTATGTGAGGACTAATGTTGGTGTGTTTTTGTTCTGGGATTAATTTTTTAGTGAGGATTCATTTACCAAAGAGAAATTCCATGCAGGTCGTTTTTTTGTGCTATTGCTTGTGCTGCTTTGCGGTATACTTGTTCTCATGATGCAGTCTCAGTCAACTTTCTGGATCTTACTATTAGAGGTATTACGGGAACCATCATTGAGACTGCGAACTACTGCAAATCCACTGCTGGTAATACTATCCTCCGGGCTAACTGCCACCATCGTATTCATACAGTAAAGGCTTTACCAGTTGGAGAATACATAAGAGCCAGACGTAACTGTAGCAATGAGGATTCTTTCCAAACTGAGAGCAAGATTTTATTTGAACGACTTTCAGTTAGAGGCTATCCTGGTTGGATGCTCAAACGAGCACAAACAATAGCACAAGAAAAGACCTGCAGGGAATTTCTCTTTGGTAAAGAATCCTCACAAAAAAATGAATCCCAGAACAAAAACAAACCAACATTAGTCCTCACATATAGCAACCAATTAAATAAGATCAAGAATATTTTCTCCAGGTGTATTCCGGTGCTATTTGAGGACCAGACTCTGTATTCTTTACTGAGGAATGGACAGAGAGTGGTCTCAAGACGATCACCGTCTCTTGTGACCTCCCTGTCTCCATCCCTCTATTTATCTGCTACCAAACAAAAACCCACCTGGCTTAAATACGCCGGTTTTACTAAATGCGGCGGCCATCCATGTAGAGCCTGCAGTTACAGATGTAGCAGGGTTAGCACTCCCACTGTTAACTCAAATTTCTTAACTTATTTCATTATCTTGAGAAAAAAGCCATTGAAAAGCAATTGAAGGTGTTTGCTTAGATTAGATAACCAAACTCAGAAATCTCAGAAAAAAGGAGTGCTAACCATGCTACATCTGTATATCACTACCTGTAAGGTTTTTCATATTTCCACCAACATGGAACAATTTCCGATCAAATCATATATTAACTGCAATACCACCGGTGTAGTATATGTAATAGAATGTACAGAATGTCAACTGTTGTATGTAGGATGCACGTCCCGGAAATGTAAAATGAGATTATTAGAGCATCTAAAATACATAACTAACAGTGCATATGTGAATGTCTTCAATGCAGCTAAACATTTTATTTCTTTCCACAATAGAAGTCTAACAACCTTTTCAGCCTATGCTATCGAACGTGTTGTCCCCCCATACAGAGGTGGTGATCTAAAAAGATTAATCACACAAAGAGAAGCATACTGGATACTCAAACTTAATACCAGATCTCCTGCTGGATTAAATCTTAAAAAAGAACTGATGTACTTTTACTGAGCTGAGCTTATATCGCTAAAAACTATGTACCATGTGTATACTTTTGTCTGTTTTCACTATTTTTTATTTTTTTATACTGATTTGATTGGAACCTGTTCACGCCCTGCGTTTTTTCCAGGGCCAAAAATATATATAGTTTTATACTTTTTTTTTTATACCTATATGAAGTTGCATATTGCTGTCTATGTTGAAAATCTACAGTATTCTTATATTGAAGCCTTTAGACTATTCCAGTCAATCAGTATTTTTATTACTTTTTTGTATCATGAATAGAACAGACGCCTGCCTTGCCTTTTAGTGTGATTACGGCTTTGTATGCACTTGAGCATACCCTCCTCCCTAAAATTGGGGGATGGGTTTCCTGGATAAAGGTATATATAGCCGCTCTCATAGAGGCAAGACATGCCAGTCATGAATAAGAACCTACCTGTTCGAAACGCATAGATTGAATCAGGACCTGTGAAAAAGTTTTATTGCCGTCTTCTTGTCACTGAAATAAAGAAAATCTCACTCAAGAAAGAAGTGGTGCTGGAAAATCCTTCTTTATTGCTACTACCAAGGTCTTACCTTCACATCCGTGCACCTGGGGTGGAATATCTGCATCATTACAAAACAAGGGTGAGCTGGATACCTACCTTATCTACTCCCTGGATCCATACTTGCTCAGCTGCTCTTTAACCACCGGTAGAAATGAATGGAGCATGTGGGGAGTTATAGTTTCACAACAACCGGAGTGCCAGAGGTTGCTGACCTCTGCTGTAGGCCATTATGATGGCTCAGAAACCATCCAGTGTCCTAACAGAGCTCTAATTTAATCTTCTCATTTCTAGACTGTGACCCTATAGAAATGTTATTGTAAGAAAATATTTGAAGAATAAATATATATGCCTCAGCATTGAAATTGCAACACTAGGAAGGTAAAGTTGTGGAATTATAGAAATCACAGGATTAATAGACATATTAATAATATGCCCAAAAAAACATAAAAACTAAAACAAATGGAAACAAAATATTTAAAACACCTTGATTTATAATGATTAAAGTGAGGGATCAAATGCAATAACTATATCATTCATTTCTTTATCATCAGTAATTCTGAACTAATATTTTAATAAATACAATATTTTGATACAACACATACTAGGTGTGCGAGAGTGTCAGCTTTATTTTTTATTCACTTATCTATTGCAATACTTGGCATTGTGGATAGCCAATAAGCTACAGCACCCACGGGTTTCATTTTTGCAATAACAATGTGCCAGGTTATTACTGATTGTCTGAGGAATGTTCTGCCATGGTGAATGTACTTCGGCACGCAAAACATAAAGATCAGCTGCTGGCAGCTCAGTTTGCAATTGCAGACTGATGATGTTCCAAATGGGGGACATATCTGGAGACTCATCAGGCTATGGTAGCACATTTAGGTCACAGGGGCTGCTCACAATACTATGAGCAACATGTAGGCTGGTGTTGTCCTGTTGAAAAAATGGCACCTGGGACACATTGGAAAAATAGCGGGGCCACTGGTTCCATGAGAAAATCAAGGTAACACTGAGCTGTTTATGTACCTGAAATGAAGACTAGAGGAGTCCAGATACCAATAATTATGCCACCCTACACCCTACACTAAGACTGGTGGTATGTTCCCTTAAGGCATATTGATGGTGTTGCCCACATGGTCTCCAGCTCATTCTTCAGCTATCATTGCCTCCAAGACAAAAGCAGGACTCATTGCTGAAGAGAATAGACCTCCTTTCCAGCCTCCATTGCCATCTTTCTGAGTATCATGATAGCCTTTGAGAGCAGTGGCATGAGGTCAGTGGAACACCTGTTGCTTAATGTCTGGCTTGTAGACCAATGTTGTGCAAATGTCTTCTGATAGTTTGTGTAGGCACTTTTTGTCACCCTAGGCTAGGGATGTGATGTCCAATTTTATTTGCAGTACAGAATAGATCACTGTGTGCCATTCTTCTAATCAGATGATCTGACCATGCAGGGATGCACCTTTTGCTTTCAATCCAGTTAATCATTGTTCTTCCAACCACCAGAAAATACAACGTTAAACAGTGCTGACATCTTGGCCTAGATGCGTAGCGATAATGTGATATGATTTTTGAGGTTTCATGTGGAAAAGGAACTTTGCTTTCAATCTGGCTTTTATGGCTCTCCTTCATCCCACAGATTGGAGCTAAATACTTGAAAATGTGATCATCTGCCCATCTTATGACACCTGCTACTTTCTCGAGTTGGATAACCTTACGGTTGGACCTTCTTGTTGCAATTACAATATTGAGTATTGTTGTATGTAGATGAATTTGCTGTACAATAATTCATATGCATTGCAAAGGATAAAATCTGCGGTAAAAAAGTTGATAGGCTGCAGACTTAAAAGTGTGGATAACATTTCTTAAAACTCTAAGCACTTGCAACGATATCAGTTGCTGTTCACATTTTTGTTTCACGTTTAACATATGCTTTGGGGAATAATAGAATTCCTACAGATAGTGTTGATCGAGCACCAAAGTGCTCGTGCCGAACACATCGGGATGCTAGAGTGCTCTACTGAGCACCCGAGCACAATGGAAGTCATTGGGAGAACCCCAGGCACCACTGCTTGGAAGAGGTGAGGGTGTCGGGACTAGTGATGTCCTGAACTATTCGCCGGCGAACAGTTCCCAGCGAACATAGCTTGTTCGCGTTCACCGCGGCAGGCGAACATATGTTCGGAAGCTGCAGTGTGTTAGTGAGAGCAGGGAGAGTGCAGCTGCTACTGCTGTGCTGATAAATTCATAGTGAAAGCATTAGCTAGGCCAGTGTTCTGTGTCCACAGACTCATCTGCTGTAAGGACAGCGTCACAGCACCACAAAAAGACCTTTTTAGGGCTGCTAAATTAGTCTGCTTTTACTTATTTTTTCTCCATATATATATATTGCAGTTGCCTGGCCTGCCCGTGTGTGAGAGGCTGCAGGCCCACAAACTGTAGTGTGCCACTGCCAGTGATCACCACTCATACCGTGTGGAACAGGACTTTGCATAACAAAAAGGCATTTAATTTTTACACTTTAATCTAATTTCAGTTGACTGCCTGCTGCCAGTGTGTGTCAGGTCCACAGACTGTAGTGTGCCCACTGCCAGTGCCCCCCACTCATACCGTGTGGCACAGGACTTTGCATAAGGAAAAGGCATTTAATTTTTACACTTAATCTAATTTCAATTGCCTGCCTGCTGCCAGTGTGTGTCAGGCCCACAGACTGTAGTGTGCCCACTGCCAGTGCCCACCACTCATATCGTGTGGCACAGGACTTTGCATAAAAAAAAAGGAATTACATTTTTACACTTTAATCTAATTTCAGTTGGCTGCCTGCTGCCAATGTGTCAGGGCCACTTCCACAGACTGTAGTGGGCCCACTGCCAGTGCCCACCACTCATACCGGGTGGCACAGTAGCTTGCTGATAAATCAGGCATTAAATTTTTACCCTTTAATCTAAGGTTAGTTGCCTGCCAGTGTGTATCAGGCCCACTTGCATTGACTGTAGTGTGCCCACTGCAAATGCCCACCACTCATACCGGGTGACACAGTAGCTTGCCGATAAATAAGGCATTTCATTTTTACCCTTTAATGTAAGGTTAGTTGCTTGCCAGTGTGTGTCAGGCCCACTTGCATTGACTGTAGTGTGCCCACTGCCAGTGCCCACCACTCATACCGGGTGGCACAGTACCTTGCACGCATAATACCACTAATCAAAAGAAAAATGACAGGCAGAGGCAGGCCACTCGCAGGGGCCGTCGTGGTGCTGTGATTTCCTTTGGCCCTAGAATAAAGCCCAGTGTTCAGAGGCCACATTCCCTGAACTCGAAAAATTCTGAGAACATAGTTGACTGGCTTACACAGGACACCCAATCTTCTACAGCTTCCGCTCGGAACCTTGATGCACCATCCTCCTCCAGCTCAGCTTCGGGCACCTCTCAAGTTACCACTCGCCCACCCGCCGCCACCACCAACACTAGCACCACAGCTGCTTCATTTGATCTGTCAGAGGATTTATTTTTATTTACACCAGTTGGAAGAAATGAGTGATGCGCAACCATTATTGCCAGAGGATGTAGATAACAGGGAAATGTCTCAGTCAGGCAGCATTACACACATGGATTTATGGTGTGATGATGATCATGTTGTACCTGCTGCTGCTTCCTTTGCTGCTTTGTCAGATACAAATGAAGCGGTTGATGATGACGATGTGTCCGTGGATGTCACGTGGGTGCCTGCTCGAAGAGAAGAAGAGGGGGAAAGTTCAGAAGGGGAGACAGAGAGAATGAGTAGACGAGTTGGAAGCAGGAGGAGGTCGTCGCAAGGAGCTAGTGGCACAGTCAGACAGCATGTATCGGCACCCGGGGTCAGCCAGACAGCACGCCAATCAACGCATGCTGTTGCCACCACCAGAATGCCGTCATTGCAAAGCTTAGCAGTGTGGCATTTTTTTTGTGTCTGCCTCCGATAACAGCGATGACATTTGTAACCTGTGCCAAAAGAAACTGAGTCGAGGGAAGTCCAACACCCATCTAGGTACAACTGCTTTGCGAAGGCACATGATCTCACATCACAAACGCCTATGGGATCAACACATGAGTACAAGCAGCACACAAACTCAAAGCCACAATCCTCCTCCTGGTCCAACATCTTCAGCCACGTCAACCACTGCTGTCCTCCTTGCCCCCTCTCAACCACCTGCCTCTCACTTTCAGCAGTTCCTGCTCATCTGCCCACAGTCAGTTGTCTGTCAAGGAAATATTTGAGCGTAAGCCAATTTCAGAGTCACCCCCTTGCCCGGCGTCTGACAGCTGGCTTGACGGAACTCTTAGCCCACCAGCTTTTACCATATAAGCTGGTGGAGTCTAAGGCCTTCAAAAAATTTGTAGCTATTGGGACACCCCAGTGGAAGGTACCCGGCCGAAATTATTTTTCACAAAAGGCTATCCCCAACTTGTACTTTATTGTGGAAAAGGAAGTCATGACATGTCTGGCACACAGTGTTGGGGCAAGGGTCCATCGGACCACTGATACCTGGTCTGCAAAGCACGGTCAGGGCAGGTATATCACGTACACTGCGCATTTGGTAAACCTGCTGACGGCTGCCAAGCAGGGAAGGGAATGCATGGCTCTGCACTGGAGTTGCTGCCACCTCCTCTACTTCTTCTACTCCACCCTCTTCGCTAACCTCCTCGGCTGAGTCCTCTTCTGCTGCTGCGTCTTGCTCCACATCATCAACTGCACCCCCCCCCCAGCTCCCCAGGGGCTATTCCACATCCCGGATACGACAGTGTCACGCCGTCTTGGGGTTGACTTGCCTGAAAGCAGAGAGTCACTCCGGACCAGCACTCCTGTCCGCCCTGAACGCACAGATGAATCAGTGACTGACCCCGCACCAACTGGAGATCAGCAAAGTGGTGTGTGACAACGGAAGCAATCTGTTGGCGGCATTGAATTTGGGCATTGAATCTGATTGTACAACGCTTTGTGTGTAAGTACCCAGGCTCACAGGACGTCCTCAAGCAGGCCAGGAAGGTGTGTGGCCATTTCAGGCGTTTCTACACGGCCATGGCGCACTTTTCCGATATTCAGCTGCGAAACAACATGACAGTGAGGCGCTTGATTTGTGACATCCTGACACATTGGAATTAAACACTCCTAATGTTCGACCGCCTGCTCCAACAAGAAAAAGCCGTCAACGAGTATTTGTATGACTGGGGCGCTAGGACAGCCTCTGCGGAGCTGGGTATTTTTTTGCGACGTTACTGGACGCTCATGCTCAGGCTCATGCATCCTTTTGAGGACGTGACAAACCTAGTCAGTCGCACCATCAGCGACCTCATCCCATTTGTTTTCTTTTTGGTACGTGCTCTGTGAAGAGTGCTGGATCAGGCTGTAGATAAGCGTGAAGAGGAAGAGTTCTGGTCACCATCACCACCAGAAACATCCTTATCATCATCGCTTGCTGGACCTGCCGCAACGCTGGAAGAGGAGTCAGAGGAGGAATGTGGCTTTGAGGAGGAGGAAGACCAACCACAGCAGGCATCCCGGGGTGCTCGTTGTTGTCACCTATCTGGGACCCGTGGTGTTGTACGTGGCTGGGGGGAAGAACAGACCTTCAATGACATCAGTGAGGACGAGGAACGGGACATGAGTAGCTCGGCATCCAACCTTGTGCAAATGGGGTCTTTCATGCTGTCATGACTGTTGAGGTACCCTCGTATAAAAAGGCTAAAGGAGAACGACCTGTACTGGTTGACCACGCTACTAAACCCTTTAGCAGAGGCTAAAATGTTTCCAAATTCCCAGAAGTCGGAAAGGATGCAGTACTTCCAAAACAAGTTAAAAAGTATGCTTTACACAGCGTATAAGGGTGATGTCACAGCACAATGGGAATCTAACAGGGGAAGAGATGAAAGTAATCCTCCTCCTACCATGACCATGCCGGCAAGGACAGGACGCTTTACAGTGGTGTTGTTGATGGAGAACATACAGAGCTTTTTAAGTCCTACGCATCGCCACACCCCTTCGGGGTCCACCCTCAGAGAACGACTCGACCGACAGGTAGCAGACTACCTTGCCTTAACTGCAGATATCGACACTCTGAGGAGCGATGAACCCCTTGACTACTTGGTGTGCAGGCATGACCTGTGGCCTGAGCTATCCCAATTTGCGATAGAACTTCTGGCATGCCCCGCTTTAAGTGTCCTGTCAGAAAGGATTTAGCGCAGCAGGAGGTATTGTCACTGACAGGAGAAGTCGCCTAGATCAAAAAAGTTTACATTACCTCACCTTTATTAAGATGAATGAGGCGTGGATACCGAAGGGACTGACAGTGGAGGATGCATTTGACAAAAAAAGGCCTGATTAGATGCCTTGGGCTAAAATTGGTCCCCACGCTGCTGTATTTAATCTCTGCATGCCGGATGACTTGCGTGACTTCTCTGCCACCAACTAGGGTTCAAGGCCCAAATGTTTTAGTACACTTTCTGCCGGGAAAACATCAATATTTCCGACTGCTGCTACAGCAGCGGCTGCAACAATAAACCTAATTTTTCAGGCATGTGTATATGCCTAATTTTTCTGGCCTCCGATGCTGCACTGTGCCTGCAAAAACAAAACAAAAAAAAAGGCACATAAATGTGTCAATTCCCCTTCGTGATCGTTACCTTGTTGTGGTGAAGGGGCTTGCGTATCACAATGAAGCGATCACCTCTATGAGTGTGTTGGCAATGTTGGCACACCCCAGATGATAACTGCTTCATTGTGATCAGACCAAAAGCGATCGGCTGGATAATTTTTCATAGAAAAAACATTAATTTGCTTTGTGAATTTTCTTTTTTTCAAGTTGTATGGGTTTCTAGCACATAAAATAAAAAAATCTTAATTAAGTCTCTTAATAGTTCATTAGAAATAATGCCGTCAATTAAAAAAATCCTCATCATTCAATTCCAATATAACTTAGGCTTTTCACCCGATTAAAGAAATAAAACAAACAAAACAGTATAGTGTATTAACATTGTTACACTTTCCTTTTTAATATATACTGTGAGTCTGTGACAGTGCAAATACAATTTGGTCTAAATGTACAGACTGATGAGAGAAACAATGTACAGCTGTCTACACTCTTCGAAGGTGGAAATGCAAAAGGTCAGACCAATTGTACAGGAATCATGGTTATAAATAGGACAGTCTCAGAACCTCACTTTGTATCCAGAAACTCCAAATCATTGTATGAAGAAGCACAACTACTGAAGGAAATCCATGAATTAAAATCTACTGGGTTTTACTAGGAACATATATAACTAATAATAGGGGTGTATCTTGATGTCAGTGTTAAAATGAACTGTAATTCCCTTAGATCAAATAAAAAAATTTTATTTATAAAGAGTTTCAGATTTGGTTTCTGTAGATCAAGCACTTTTTCAGTGACAATGTATGAACTACAGAACTCATTCCCTTGGCAAAGCAAGTACAGAGCTCAGAACAGTATAGCTGGCAACTCAATGTACTTCAGAGGAACAAAATTATTATTTCATGATGTCGTAATGGTTCTCTCTGTAGTGCCCCAAATTAGAAGGAAGAGGACAGAGCAAGCTTTTATCTGTATCTCAGTAGAAGATTGGCACACTAACACATACAGAGCGACACGGGATAAACTTCGCAATTTATTACAGCTGTATATACTATTAAAATGGATTACAAAAAATACACATAAAAAATAAAAATTGATAAAAAAATATGGACAATATAGCTAATATGCACAATAGGGTACTAGTGATGTCTCGCAATGTCTTTGGTCCACAAATGTCCACAAATTATGCAAATACCCTGAGGTCCTAATCCTTCTTTGTTGTTGTGCAAAACTTTTTGTGACCAAAATTAGCGCATTAGCGTCTTTTTTGATATCCTCGAGGTAATTGTAGGTACCTCGAGGACATCAAAAAAGACGCTTTGCAAAATTCGCCTTAATCTGCTGGAATTTCAGTACTGTGAGTATAATCCATGTGACATACTGATTCATCACTGAGACGCCGACGAAATAGAAGCAGGGACGCCGGTCTATAGTCGGCCACGACAACTAACACAAGAAACTAAAAACCAGCTGAGAACATAAGAAGGTAAGCCCACAAACGTGGGTCACCAGTATTGACTTTTATGCGCAATTTGCGAATATCTTCAGGATTGATTTTTTATGCAAACTTTTGCGAATATTTTCATTTTTTAAATATTGGATCTAGGGTGGTTGAAAAATGGGTTGGCTGCATTTAGAAGTGGATTAACGTATCTGTTTGTTGCCAAGCTTACTCTCATCCACTAGAAAAGTCCAAATTACCATTCTGACATACCTGTGGACTTTACGCATTCCTACTGCGGCTTAAACTATCGCTACCTGCGCCATTTAGCTATACGAACATCCTATCATCTACTAAAGTAGAATCCATTACTTTTGCGCTAATTTGGGTCACAAAAAGTTTTGCACAACAACAAAGAAGGATTTATACCATATAAAGACCTTAGGGTATTTGCATAATTTGTGGACATCTATTTTCGTATTTAATTTTTTATGTGCATTTTTTGTATTCCATTTTAATAGTATATACAGCTGTAATAAATTGCGAAGTTTATCCCGTGTCGCTCCGTATGTGCTAGTGTGCCAATCTTCTACTGATATTAGCTAATTGGAGGGTGAATCAACATAGATTGTGCACCTTCCGTGTATGTGAGGCTAGTGAGCTATTTCCATCAACCTATTGAAAGCTATCATCCCCCTTTTTTCTGTATCTCCCCATGCAAGGATTCAATTCAATCTCCCGAACGTGCGCACAAGGTCAGTCATCACTACAACAAGATTGACGCACACACAGATTAATACAATTTCTGCAATCAGTTTGTCAACTTTTGACAACTCTTTGCGGTTGTTTAAAGTCCATTCAATACACGTCCCCTGGTAGGGGACATAACAGGGATTAAACTGATAGGAATAGTACTTCTTAACACACCACTCATATAGGGTGGCACAGTACATTGCACAGCGCACGTGCCGTGCCCCAAGTTGGAAGTAAGAGGACCGACCAAGCTTCTTTTTCCATCGCCCGGTTCCTAAAATCTAATCGATACACGTCCCCTGATAGGGGACGTAACAGGGATTAAACTGATAAGAATAGTACTAGTTAACACACCACTCATATAGGGTTGCACAGTACATTGCACGGCGCACGTGCAGTGCCCCAAATTGGAAGTAAGAGGAACGACCAAGCTTCTTTTTCCATCTCCCGGTTCCTAAAATCTATTCGATACACGTCCCCTGATAGGGGACGTAACAGGGATTAAACTGATAAAGATAGTACTACTGATTACTAAACACACCACTCATATAGGTTGGCACAGTACGTTGCGCAAGGAAGAGACCTTCAATGACGTCAGTGAGGACAAGGAACGGGACATGGCTAGCTTTATATCCAACCTTCTGCAAATGTGGAGTTTGCGGTTGTGCAAATGGACTGTTTGTTTGCAGTGCGTTAAACGGGGAGTTTGGTCTGTCACAGTTAGGTCTATCACTGTGAAGCGGGCGTAACCCTTACACTACCTGATCGATACAACATCATACCTGATCGTATACACACACTGGATGTTTTAAAGCACGTTATTCCAAACAATTTAGGAATGTTAGGTGATTAGTCCCTTTATGGTTTAAAACCGACTCTGCGTCCACTACGTAATTTTCCATGGGCGTTTTGCCATGGATCCCCCTCCAGCATGCCACAGTTCAGGTGTTAGTCCCCTTGAAACAACTTTTTCATCACTACTGTGGCCAGAAAGAGTCTCTGTGGGTTTTAAAATTCGCCTGCCTATTAAAGTCTATGGCGTTTCGCCCGGTTCGCCCGTTCGCGAACATTTGCGTAAATTCGCATTCGCCATTCGCAAACTGAAAATTTTATGTTCGCGACATCACTAGTCGGGACTGTAGTTTCGCTTAGGAGTCCCTGCTCTGTCTCCATATATAGCTATGTCTATATATGGAGTCAGTGCTTGGGGACACCCCAGTATATTTAAATCTAATTTAGGCCTCATGCACACGAACGTATTTTGGGTCCACGTCCAAGCCGCATATTTTCCCTTAAATGGGGCCGCAAAAGATGCGGACAGCACTCCGTGTCCTGTCTGTGTCCTTTGCTCCATTCATTGGCCCCACAAAAAAATAGAGCATGTCCTATTCTTGTGGACAAGAATAGGCATTTCTACAATAGGCCGCGTTCCGTTCTGCAAATTGTGGAACACCTACAGTAGTGTGCATGAGGCCTTAGCCTGTATTTCAGAAAAGCTTCTGCTGGGATTCAAACTCAGGACCTTCTGCATTACAGGCAAGGCACTTAACCACTCAGCTATCATAGCTGCATAGCCAGTTATGTTTAAAAAAAAAATGACATCTTCTGTATAGGAATACTTACTATTAGTGAGCTACCCCTAGTGGTAGTAGTAAGTATTCCTATACAGAAGAAGTCTCTTTTTTTGTTTTACAGTAATTGGCTATGCAGCTATTATGGCTAAGTGGTTAGAGTTTTGGACTGGGAGCTGGGAGTTCAAATCCCACCACAAACTTATCAGAAATAGAGATTAAATGTATATATTTTATATTTTTTTAGTAATTATAAAAAATGTATGGCACAAAATAAATGTGTAATTACTAATATATATATATATATATATATATATATATATATATATATATATTTATATATATAGATAAAATCATACTTCTGATATATATGAATGCATAATATGTGGAAAATTACTACTAATGTTTTAGCCATAATACATCTACATATATTATATATTCTTAAAATGTAATAATATGTGTAAATATTTACAGCACCGGCTTTGCAGATAAGGTGGGTGCAGGCTCACCGGAATAGCCAGTTCCAATAATGCAATCAAAAATAGAGCAGCACTCCAAAATAAAATGAAAAAACAAGGTGTTTATTTACCCATAGGTGTACAAGCGACGTTTCGGTCCCAACTGGAACCTTTCTCAAGCAGTGCTTGAGAAAGGTTCCAGTTGCGACCGAAACGTCGCTTTTACACCTAAGGGTAAATAAACACCCTGTTTTTTCATTTAACTTTGGAGTGCTGCTCTATTTTTGATTATATATATATATATATATATATTTAAATTTAGTTTAGCCTCTATTTATGTATTTATGTGATGGGAATCGAACTCACAGGGTCCAAATCAGAGCCCAGAATTCTTACTACAGCATAGCCAATTCCAGAAAAAAATTAGACTTCTACTGTATAGGAATACTTACTACTACCACTAGGGGGATCTCACTACAGTCTAACGCTACAGATTTTCTGATTGCACATCGGATGGAAAATCTGCAGCACTTCTTTTACATATAGCCAAAGTTTAAGCAATAGAGGTTTTTAAAGGGAATCTGGCACCAGATAGATCCTATCTTGGGTATATTTGCACCTACTCATCAGGGTTAATATTTAAATAGTACAATATATGGAAAGTGCCTCTAATCTTGATTTGCTGAGGGGCAACACATGTTCTTAGCCATTGTTGGGCCATTTAGCCAATAAGGTCTACAACCACCTTAATTTGCACACAGTATACAATTTTAAACATTGACTAAAATTGGAACTTAGGCCAAGTGACACGCTCTTTTTAATGAACCCTCACTTACAGAAATAGTCGTTTTGATTTGCCAGATTCACGTTATACGAGGGATTTACTTTTTAGAGAAAAAATGGAAACAAAATTGTTTTAAAGTTACTTCATTTCTATTATGAGAAAATTCAATCAACCATAGCAAAAACTAGATCCCAGATCTCAGTTTTACAATATAGCATTTCTATCCAACACCGCTGTATCTTAGAATTAGCTCTAATTTTTAAGTGAGTAAATTGTTGAGTGAGATGCAAAGTTCTGTATAGCATTGGTTCATTATTTTCTAAAAAAAATTTACTTTTTAAGACAAATAAGATAAAATAGCTGAACTTGCAAATTCTGAATTTCAACCTGCCAAGTCTTTGTCACCAAGGGACATACGTCCTGCTCCACATTTTTCTATTGAAATAAATAAGCACACTTGGCCAATTTGAGCATGCATGTTAATAGGTGCATAGGAAGAAATTTGTATTGACCAAACCTGTTGGCCAATATTTAAAGGATAACTTTAAAAAAGTATTCATAGAATAGAAGTGTTTTAGACAGTTTTTATTTCAGCGGTAATATACCATCGAAAGTTAAATACAAAATATAGTCCTTTTTAGCACAGAGAGACAAAACTCTATAGTTCACAAATTGTTAGTTTATTGCTGCTGTGAGGAAAAGATGTTAACTGTTAATATAATGGTAGATTAGAAGAATTGGGGTTACAGTATAACAGCTCTATTATTATATTGATAGGCATAGCTAAAAATGACCACAGAAGAGCATTGCACTTACCAGTGTAATGTGTGATACTCTGAGTCACTCATCCCGCCTCCCCTTTTGGCCACAGTGAACGGAGTAAAAAAGTCAAGTGAGACTGTCTGCTGTTCTAAAACTATGAACTACTATATATTTTTTTTCTTTATAAGGCGCTCCTGATGATAAGATGCACCTAGGTTTTAGAGGAGGAAAATAAGAAAATATTTTTCATCAGACCTCAGATCAGACCCCCATATCAGTCCCCAGATCAGACCCCTAACAGATCTCAGATCAGACCCCTAACAGATCTCAGATCAGACCCCCATCAAAGCTAAAATAAGTAAATTAACTTAGATATTCTGCTCAGCCGCTACTCCCATATGCTGTACTCCATGGTCCCTGTTCTTCACTCTGTTCCACCTAACTGCGCACAATATGATCTTCATAATTCTAGACAAGGTAACCACAGTTGTGCCAGTCTAAAAATGAATTTTCCTTCATCGAACCATAAACTTTCTGCTGTAAATAAAAATAATGAAAATCTTGTGAGCAAACTCTGACTATTTGTTATTACAGGCTAGTCTTCACTGTATAGGTTAAGTGAAATCATTAGGTAATTTTGGAGATCATTAAGTAAACATAGCATAAGTACAAGCAGCTGTTAAAACACTGAGACATAAGGTTTTACATATTTATGTAAATTTTTAAAATAATTCTGAGAGTAATTTTGCACTGGTGTACAGTTACATTCTAATAATGTTTTGTCAAATGCATTCATTTGGATTCTTGCATTATAGATCATATATTTTTTTGCAAGTTCCCCTCGACTTTATTATGTTAAACTAATCAAGCATCTACTTGTATAGAATTGGTTTTAATCAACCTTCTCACAAATTCTGAATATATTCATAATTTTGACTGTATAATGTAAATATTGTACTATATTTTCTCTCTCTCACTTGAATTTACTTTAAGTGAATTGGATGAACAAGCGCTTTCATTCGGAATATTCTTGTACTCTATGTGTATATAGAATGTATGCACTAAAAGATTGATTAGAACATCAGAAAATGCAGTAAAATTCAGTATTCCATTAGCACTGCAAAGAAGTTCCTTCTGGGCTTTCAAATCTGTTGGATTTATATTTGGTGTTTTCATGCCTTATTGTTATGAAAAAGGATCACATGCATTATTCTGTAATGTTTGTATTAGGAACAAGGCAGCACACTAAAATACTGTCAAGATGAATTATAGCATCAAAGACTTTACAAACTAATTATTGGATCAAGGTCCTTTAAAGGTCAATGTGAAATATAGTATGTCTACTTATAAACTTCTTCTTGAGTAAGTTTATATTATTTCTGAATGCAGGCAAGCTGATCAATGGCAATATGTATGTACTGTATACACATTAGTAGTGTTTCGTTTTTAAAAGGGTTTTCCAGAGGGGCAACATTTTTTTGTAAAGTGCTAGACTACTGTAAAAATAAAGTAACAAATATAGCAGAAAAATACAATCCACTGTCATTGTGATTCTTACTAGGTCCTCACTGGTCTCTACGAAATGATCCGGGCCTGAACACTTCACCATATCGCAGGAGTTCACTGCTCAGACAGTCACTGGCCTCAGCGGTGAGCTGCCTCAGCCAATGATTGGCTAAACAGTGATCATCTGCCATTTCTTGTGTGTTGAGTTTGGACCAGGAGGTGGTAAATCAGTGGGGACCCAATTACCATCGGAACAGCAGCTACGTGTATACAGTCACGGCCACACATTTTGAGACTGACATATTTCAGTCATGTTTTCAGAAAGCTTGCTGCTTCAGTGTTTTTGATCTTTTTGTCAGATGTTTCTATGGTATACTGAAGTACAATTACAGGCATTTCATACATTAACATTTATTGACAAATACATCAGGTGTACGCAAAGACTCAATAGTTTCAGTGTTGACTCTTTACTTTCAAGACTTCCGCAATTCACCTTGGAACGCTGAATATCAGCTTCCTGGCCAAATCCGGACTGATGGCAACCCATTCTTGCTTAATCAGTGCTCGGAGTTTATCATAATTTTTGGGTTTTTCTTTGTCCACATGCTTTTAGAGTATTAACCACAGGTTCTCTATAGGATTGAGATCTGAGCAGTTTCTTGGCCATGGACCCAAAATTCCAATGTCTTGTTCACTGACCGACTTAGCTATCACTTTTGCCATGTGACATGGTGTTCCATTATGCAGGAAAAACATTATTCATTACAAAATTTCTCCTGAATTGTTGGAGAAAGAGATTACTCTTGGAGAATGTTTTGATACAATTTTTTATTCATGTCAGTGTTCTTAAGCATATTTGTGAGTAAGCCCACTGCCTTGGATGAGGAGCAACCCCACACATGAATAATCTCAAGATGTTTTACTGTTGGTATGACACAGGACTCATGATTGCGCTCACTTTTCTTCTCTGGATAGTCATTTTTTTAGTTGTCCCAAATAAGCTAATGGAGACTTCATCTAAGATAAATTTACCACAGCCCTCTCCAGTGCAACCCCTGTACTTCCTGCAGAATATCAGTCTTTCCTTGATATTTTGTTTGGAGAGAAATGGTTTCTTTGCTGCACTTCTTTACACCAGCACCTCCTCCAAAAGTCTGATAAATGGTAAACTTAGGTACCATCACTGAAACAATTTTAGCAGATTATTTTGCTGTAGGGCTGGAATGCAATGGAATTGTTTTCTATTGTTAATGTTCATGGAAAGGAATGGCTTTTCAATTAATTGCAATTCTTCTGATCACTCTTCATAACAATCTAGACTTGCTACAATGCAAACTATACCATAAAAACTGAAGCATCAAACTTTGTTAAAACTTAAATTTGTGTCAGTCTCAAAACTTCTGGCCACAACTGTAGATTCTTTCATTTCTTTAACTCCATTCTGTGCATTTTAAAAAACATTTGCCTCACAAGACAAACCCTTTAAGTATGGGATTTAATAAAATTCTCTGCATGTCATACTCTACTCACATATTTTTTTATGGAATGAGGGTATGCAGATCTTAGCAAGCCACCAGATGGAAGGTAGCTATCATATAAGTCAATGTTTGACCTTTTAAACAGGCCTTGAGATAGGTCTGTATAATAATTTAGCTAACACCTCATCGGCAGACAGCTGTTTCAGAGGGATTCCCCCTCATCACTGCAGAGAAGAGTGTACTGGCTTAACTGGGTGGGTAGGTGGCCTAAGTCAGGATTAGGCATACTAATGCAATACCATATTATCATGGCTGAAGTGAATTGAGCTATTTTCCAGTTTCCTGCACAATGGTTGACTAGCAGCATCACCATGCAAGGAAAAAAGGCCATTTCCATCTGATGGATTCATGGGGGCTTGACAAACTAATTCCCATAGCCCCAAGTGGTCTCCAAAAACCTCAATTATTAACACTTTTTGTTTGCCACTATTATACAGGAAGCAGTAGCCTAGTGTTCGTATTATACAAACATCTATTTTTTATATTGCCTGTATATTAGCATTTCCACATGTGCATTGGTAAGCATTTTGGTGGCGGTGCCCGCGGTGTTAGGTCTCGGTCTCTGACCCCTGTTCACATAGCAAGCGTAGAATAAACCGTAGCACTCCTGTAGTCAGTGTCAATTCTTCTTTATTAACCCAGTATGTGAGATTTTGACTTCACATAAGTCTTTCTAATGCTTGACCATATTACTGACTAGAAGATCATCTACAGGCAGAGTAGATTTCAGAGAACTGCAAACTTTCCCTTGCAAAGTGTTGTCAGTAAGTTCAACCTGAGATGCTGAAAGAATTTTATCATAGGATCTACTGGTAGTTCTCACCATTTTAGATGTTAAAATTGTAAAAACATGATATATGGTTTACAAAGTATAGATAACTGGTACCAAGAAATGTTAATGTTTTGCCTGCATGGATTCAGAACAAAACATTTTCCTTCATCTAAATATAATGTCTTCATTAAGCTTTATGGTAATAACAGTCCCTTTATTACATTGACCTTGTGTGTGTTTACATATGTCAATTAAATCAAGTATCAAGTGTCTCTTTTCTAGACTAAACAGAAGTCAGCTCTTAAAGATAATGATTCCATGACATGTTTATTTAATACATTTTCAACACTGTTATATAATTTTATAAAATTGTGGACTCATGCCAGAATTCAATATTATAATGTAAATGCTCTCACAAATGACTGATTCGTATTTTCCAGCTGGTTCTTGTTAAAGGGTTTTCTAAGATCATAATATTGATGACATTTTCCCAGGGCATTTTTATAAGATTGGTTGGGGTCTATTCTTGTGTTGAAGCCTTTAATTTATCTTACGTCTACATGTGCCCTATTTACTTACTATTGGCAGTGCCAGATATTGTAGCTTCCTCCCATTCAATTTAATGGAACAAAGCTCCAGTACTTCGCACCATTACTAAGTAGACAGTGTGCAGGTAGATGGACCACTGTAAAAGATGAAAAGGTCACAGTGCTCACCTGAGCTATTCAGCCCCTTCAAACTGTTCATCAGTGGTGATGCAGAGGGTTGTTTTTCCATCAGTCTGATATTGATGGCATAAAATGTCCAGTTTTTCAGCTCCTGCAAGCAAATGCAACTTCTGGGTTGTAAGGCTTCTGAGTTATATAGACTTCTGTGAGCCACTATTGTAGTTCTGAATGTTTCTGTGGCATTCCGATTCTGTGAAAATATGCTCATCATATGCCATAATACAGAGCTATTCTCCTCTGAAGCACTGTTTCTGTAGTATAGTAGTCTATAGAGCAAAATAAAGTGGTATCCAAAGTTCCAATGACTCCATAATACAGAGCCTCGGGGCTCTCTATGACATCATCTCCCACATATGGTTGACTATGTGCAAGAGGTATTAACTAAAGTGAAACAGACTAATTAAAGGTGCTATGGTGCCAGAGCTCTCAATGACAATGCCCAGGGACTTTCTTTTTGGCCGGTGTGCAGAAAGGTTCTTTTTAAAAAGGCCTATGCAAGACTATACGAACGAGCCATCCTATTAAAATGAATAGGACGGCTTCGGAGTATTTACACCTACTCACTGCTGCAGATGCGACAGCCAGCAGGTAAACAATGAAGAGGAGGCAGTGCTGGCACAGAGCACGCCTTCTCTTCAAACAGCTGATAGGCGGGGGTGCCAGCTGTTGGACCCCTGCCGATCTGATAGTGATGACCACTAAGGATAGGTCATCAATAAATATAACTTGGACAACCCCTTTAATTCATTTAGAGGTCTGGTTAAGGTTTGAATGTATTCAAGTGTCTGGTCTGAGGTCTTAATTATTTTTGGGGTTTAAACATTTGCTGTGTGGTCTAGAATTTTTTAGATTTCTAGTAATGGGGCACCTAGAGCAACAGGCACACAGCAGGTATGATATTGATGGAAGCAACAGGGTGACAGAATTAGAAAAAGGACATTTATGATACTATAGAGGATGGAATGGGCTGCAGGAGTGAGGGCTCAAGGAGGAGTCAACAAATTCTACAGTAACCAGGAGAGGTTATCATAGCGTCTAAACTGGATGGAGAAGAAAAGGAAAGTGAATTATACTAATCACGGAAGATGCCACTTGCAGATTTTTTTGCAGACCACCTTTGAGAACTAGTACCGATACTTTTATGGCCACTGAGTGTTAGCAATATTAGCTTTGTATGGTATTTTTTAATTCAGCAACAGTATGTAGAGGGAATGCATTAACTTATTGAGTAGCTACCTTACATATGGTAGCATTAGAGACAGAGCTTGCTAAGAGCTCATTTTCATCCCTTTCTTCCCAGAATTCCAGAGAACTGTTGTTTGCCTATACGACTCCATGTGCCATTTAAGGCGCTCTCTATAAGGAGATATTGTATTCCCCAAGTCCTGACCTAGGCCTCTCACTCAGTCAGTCGCGTGCCTAGGGTGTTCGGCACCCAGGGCGGGTCCTTTCTCTGGCACCACTTGACCACATACCTCTTACATCTAGGGACTAGGGACATCTCCTGTCATGTAGACCTTCTCTTTCCTCTTCTCCTCCGTTAGACCGCCATGACAAATTCTTTCAGCCACATCTCGTCTCTACAGAGTTTGTAGAACAGACACGTTAGATTTCTCAGTTTTTCCATCAACCTCCCCATCCTGGTGCCACCCCCAATACTGTGCCTGTGGTGCTCCCCAATGTCCCAGGTACTATACTGCTGAAAAAATAGTGACCCAAGTAGACATAATTGGGGTCATTTATCAAACTAGTGTAAAGTAGAACTGGATTTCCAAAAGAGCTGTCAAATATGAAAGGTGGAATCTGATTGGCTGCTATCAGCAACTAAGCTAGTTCTACTTTACACCATTTTCATGAATTACCCCAAATGTTCCTATAGTGTCTACAGCAGCTATAATGTCCCCTAGAGTGCCCCCAGTAATAATAACACCCTATATTGTGCTCCAGGCAATAATCCCTGTATAGTGTCTCCAAAAATAATAGAATTGCCCCTACAGAGCTTCCCCAATAGCAACGCCCCCACACTGCCTCCATAGAGTAATTTCCCCCACAATACCCCGCATAGAAATCCCCCCACAGTAATTTGCCCCCACATAGTAATTTCCCCCACACTACCCCCATATAGTAATTTGCAGCACACAGTAGTTTACTTCACACAGTAATTTCCCCCACACAGTAGTGTCCTCCACACTGCCCCCACACAGTATTTTCCCCCACACAGTAATTTCCCTCACACTGCCCCCACACAGTAGTGTCCCCCACACTGCTCCCACATAGTAGTGTCCCCTATACAGTAATTCCCCCCACACTGCCTCCATACAGTAGTGTCCCCCACACTGCCCTCCTACAGCAGTTTTCCCCACACTGCCCACCTACAGCAGCTGTCCCCCACACTGCCCCCCTACAGTAGTGCCCCCCACACAGTAGTGTCCCCCACACAGTAGTTTCCCTCACACAGTAGTTTCCCCCACACAGTAGTGTCCCACACAGTAGTGTCCCCCACACTGCCCCCCACACAGTAATGTCCCCCACACTGCCCATTACACAGTAGTGTCCCCCACACTGTCATCATATAGTAATTTGCCCCACACAGTAGTTTCCCCCATACTGCCCCCATTTAGTAATTTGCTCCCCACATAGTAATCCCTCCCATAATTATTGCCCCCACACAGTATCCCACCATAATATTTTTTCCCCACATGTCCTCCTGTGTCCCCCAAAGTTACTTGACACATAAAATAAAAAAAATAAAAAAACTTAAAAGCTAAATAGTCTCCTATGTCCAAGCGCTTGCTCGCAGAGGAAGGTGTGCACAATTCACTGTGTTGCTGCGTCCAGGCACAGGCGCGCGCAATGACGTCATCACGCATGCCTGCGCTGGGATTTCACTACCGCATAGGCCTCAGGCCTGAAGCCTATAGTGGTGATTGCCGACGGGGCAGGGAACTATGCGCTCCCGTGCCCCGCCGCAGTATGTGGGCGGCAGCGCTCCAGCAATGAGCGCTTTCATCTGTATTGATAGAAGTGCTCATTGCTTCTCTGGCACCCCCCTGAGAGCTGGCAACTGGGGCGGACCGCCCCCCTACCCCCCATCCCTCATCAGGGCACGCCACTGCATCCAGTTAAGCCAGTACTCTCTGCTCTGCACTGATGAGGGGAAATCACCCAGAAACAGCTGTCTGCAAATGAGATGCTGGCTTAATTATGATCCAAGTCTTGTCTCAAGGCCTTTTAAAAAGTCAAACATTGACTTATAGGATAGCTGCTTTACATCTGGTAGCATTAGAGGCAGCGCTTTCTAAAAGCTCATTTGCATACCCTAAGTGTCATATAGTCAACTTACATACACACTGTTCAACAGTAGCTAGAAAGTGGCCAACCCCTTTAAGTGATATAAGTCTGTTCTGCTGAAAAGTTAAGAAAGTAGAATACATGGAGTGACTTAATTATATCCTTGTACTACTCTACAGGTTAATAATTGTAACCTTGCAGATTTTTTTCTTTGTTTGAAAATCTCTGTTTTATATTATTGACTACAGAGAAAATGTGGGCATTTAATATAGATGCATTTTACATTCTAATGTTGACATTTATCAAACTGGTGTAAAGTAGAACTGGCTTAGTTGCCCATAGCAACTAATGGGATTCAACCTTTTATTTTCCAAAGGATCATTCAAAAATGAAAGGTGGAATCTGATTGGTTGCTGTGGCCAACTAAGCCAGTTATAATTTACGCCAGTTTGATAAATGACCCCATAAGTCTTTTGAAGTAATAATATAAAACCACCAAATATATTGTAATATTTTATATCCTTTAATTAAGCAAGGAAATATTTTTCAATGTCTTCAAGTGATATTACACATTCTCACCAGAAGTGACACAGCCCTTAAAGGGAAAGTGTCATCAGAAAATGACCTATTGTTTAAATCACATTTTTAAAGAATTTTTGATGATGTTATTTTTAATTTTCTACGTCACTATCTATATTTAAACAAAGACCATAAAATCCTACAGTTTTTGAATTGACCACTAAGCCTATTCATAGGCTCTACTTATTGGGCTGTACAAATTACTTTACTGCCGTTAACTTATTCTAATCCTGCCTGTAATTATATCATCTCGGTGTACAGATAAGGATCTTCCATTCAGAATAGGTGATTGTCAAAGCTCATCTATTCTTTCCTTGTACAATGACCTCTGCACAGGTCACAGAGCATGCCTAGAAAACTCTCCCATAGAAGTCAATGAGGTCCCCTCCTGACCATTGTGTCTATGGCCAATGCCTTAAAGCAATTTTCTTAATGCTTCCTTCATGCTGCTAAGAACAGATCAGACAAGATGGCTGCCCCCATAATCATGTTCAGAAAATAGAATTTGTAATCAGAAATACATTAGAAAAAAAGGATATGTGTTGATGTCTGTTTTTAACTGGCAGACAAAATTTGGACAGTATAGCGCAGAGCACTATGGACATTTCCTGACATTATTCTATGTTGCATTTATAAAAATTCATATGACTGCTAGTATGTGTTGTCCGTTAATAACCAGGTCATTAAACTTAACAATGTCAATATCAATATCATCTTTTTACCTACTTGAACTATTATTTTTACCTTATGTAAAAATATAATAACATTTTGGATGAGGAAATATGTCATTGTATTATTAGGACTATGGCTATTCTACCTAGATTCAAGTTTAGAACTGTTTAGGACTTTAAGGAATATACCTTCTTATAGATTTATATCTATATATTATAACCTAATTTGTGAGCAGTGAGCACCAGTCAGGAAATAAGAACTGGGGATTCAAGGTAAATTATACAGGGGGAGGAAAATGTGAAGGGTGAAAGTACCACATATACAATAATTATAGTGAACGGAGACATACGACTTTATGGCTCTGCCATCTATGTGCAGCTCCTTTCCTTTATATGTTTTATGCATGATCTGACCCTATTCAAAATTGAACTTTACCAATGACTGTTATCACAAGTAACGCTTTATGGAGTATGATATTGTATTTTTAATATCTATATATGTGTTCCTGGAAAAATGAGATTCAGGCATTCTGTAAAATGTCAAGCTATTATATGCATTCAGTACTTTTACTATTGTTTTTAAATAACTGCATAAAATAAACAAGTTTTTATAGTTGAAAAAATTAATATACTGTATTCAAAATATAGAAAAGTAAAATGAGATAAGTGTGTTTTTTTAATTGATCAATTTAACGTGTTTGTCCTAATATTTGAATTTAACCTCTTTTCATAGGATCGGAGATTAGTATCTGATCAATGAAGGTTTGAACACTGGGAAGACTATGAGAATGGGGACCTTTGTCCCGCTATATGAATGGATCATCATTTGAGTTGCATGTGTGCAACTATTTCATTCACCTCTATGGGTCTGCAGTGTTCTAGTACTCCCTTAGAGATCCTGGGACAACTCTTATAAGTGGGAGCAATATAGGCCATAGAAGGAACAGGCACAAATAAATCCAATTCCCTGTGAATCCTCAGCAGAATTTATGTATTTTGTCCACACAGTGGGAAGGTGATTACAGTGCATATTGTAGTAGTTCTGTTTTCTCTATGACATCTTGTTCTGCTATACTCTTCAACTGCCAGAACATTGAAGGTGCACCTTTATTTATTCATTCCCAACAGATAAACAACTATAAAATAATGGGTCATTCTAAGTTAGATTATAAAAGTTCTTCTTTCCTAGATATTCTACCATCAACTGAGAGTGGTATTATTGCAAAGTGGAAGTGTGTCGGAACCAGAACAACTCAGCCAGGAAGTGGCAGACCACATAAAATTACAGAACGGGGTCACAGAGTGCTCTTGGAATGAGTTGACTCAAACAAATGGCACCATGATATTTCTCATTAATAATCTTAAAAGATCATTCAGGAAAGAAGTAATAGGAACTGGAGAATGAACTGTCAGAAAGACAGTCCAAAAGATTTACCACTGAGTGACTCTGCAGCTGGCAATGTAGTATAAAGCATAGCATATGCAGAAACCAAACAGCAAATTTTTTAATAAAAACCTATATCAAATGTTTTTAGACCAAAGTACATATAAATCAGTAATAAACAAATGACTCTAACAATGTCTATAAAATAAATGAAAACACATCTATGGTGTGAGACCTTTAAAGAAGGGCAAATAAAAAAATATATAAAGGAACAGATTAGCAGAAGTTGTCAACTTTTGCAAAACCATATCCCTTGTTCTTAATATACATATCAAAGTACAACAATATTACAAATAAAACAAAAAATAATGTATATTATTCAAAGTTACAACATGGGATTGTAATGGAGTAAATAAAAAATAAAATGTATGTGTGCTAATGTATACAAAAACACAATTCAAAGCAGTGATTAGATAAGAAAAATTCAATTTTCAGATGAAAAATAAGCACTCATGTGAAGTGTTTAGTAAAGATGTGAGTGGAAAAATATAGAAACACTGTGTACCAGACATCTGCTTCTTTACTAGCGGCTTATTAGCATAGCTCTGGCAAACAGTGATCACTGTGCTCCAGAAATCTGGTCTCCATGAATGTCAATAACCTTCTTTGTCTGTCCCTTCCCTGAAAAATGTGCAAGATGATTATTTACACTTTAACCCTTTAACGACTGCTATAGAATATTTTAATGGTAGCTTGCAGATGCCTCTTAAACAGGGGGGCTCTTCAGAAGACGATTAAAGTGCCAAGCCCTGTATAAACCTGATACTTTAGCTGTTGCATCAGGCACTGATCAGCGACCAATAACCTTTGTCTTCGATTGCATAAAGGCTATTAACACCTTTGGGGCCATTTTTTATGATTGCATATTACACATATTGGCTAAAGATCATTTTTTCAATTGGTTGTTGATTTTTTTCATTTTTTTTTCAAACAGGGTAAAATCTGAGTCTAGTTTCAGAGTTTCCTAGATTAAGTTTTTGCACATGTTGTGGTTCTGATGGCTATATATAGCACCACCTTATATCTAAATTCCTGACAGCTCATAAAGACTCACTATAGCCAAATTTTTATTGAATGGATATGAATATGGCTTTAATTTATTTGATGCCACAGGCAATGGTGACCTCTGTGACTGAGGTTGATTGAGAGAAGGGGCTCTCTTTTTCAGCCCATGGTGATGCAATTGCAGGGATTGATGCCTTACTATGGCAGCCAGGAGCCTAACAAAGTCCACTAGGTCTTACATAAGCATACATAAAGCCACATCACATTATAGCATCAATCAAGCAACTGCTTCTCAAAGTCCCCTAGGGGTTACAAATCAATCATTAAATTATTAATTTAATAAAGTTTTACTACCAAAGTCTCCTCTTAAAAACAAAAAAAAAATCATCACAATATAGGAAAAAATATTTATATTTGGTATTGCTATAATTGTAATGAATAGTAGAATAAAGTTGGTAAACTGCAACTGAAAAAAAATAAAAAAAAAGCTATGAAGTTTTGGGTTTCATTTTCCAAATAATTGGCTCAGTGAAAAAAGCTCTCATATAGCTACATTGACAGCAAAATGACAAAAAAGCTATACATTTTAGAAAATCCAAAACATATGAAAGCCCACACATTTGGTTTCATGATATATGTACTGACCCTATAGAATCCCCTTCAGAAATCTGCTATTTTTCATCTTAAAGGGGATCTCCTGGAAACAAAAAAAAAACAAAAAACAAAAACTGAAAACAATGAAAAAATATGTTAATGTTAAGAAATTCCTAAATGCCTTTAATAGTTAATAATATGTCATTTTGTTTAGGGGGCAATCTGTAGAGAAATTTAAATGGCCGCTTTCATATTCTTTCACGTGAAATAGGTCATAATGACAGCAGTATGTTTGAGTTAAAATGCAGAGCAGAGATCAAGAACTGTATGCATGCTCATTCTCTGCTTTAGCAGCTATGTAAAACACTGTAGTGTCTACAGATCACAACTGTCATCTGTGCCTGCCTCAGAGCTCATCTCTCACCTTCTACTCATTGGAATGAAGGACCAGACGCATACACTTGCTGGGAGTGTTTGCTAATGATACTCCTCCCCACAGCAGAGTGTCCGTCTCATCCATTATTCCAGTTAGTAGAAGGTAGGAGGTAAGCACCAAGGCAGGCACAGATGACAGCTATGATCTATAGCATTTACCAGGCTGATAAAGCAGAGAACGCGCTTATATATAGCTCCTAACAGGTGTCCTGCTGTCACTAGGATGGATTTCATGTGAAGGAATCTGACAGTGGCCATTTTATTTTCTCTACTAATCACCCTCTAGACTAAATTAATCATTATAAACTAAAAGCACTTAAGAATTTATTCATGTTAACATGCCCCAAATTTTGCAAATCCGACGTGTCATTTTATATGGGAATAAAGTTGAAATGCTTTTACTTGTCCAAGCAATTCTGAGAATGTTTTCTTGAAACACATTGTACTTCATGTTAGTGGTAAATATGAGTCAATATGTTTTATCTTTATTCATAAAAAAAACAAAAACAAAATGTATAGAAAGTTTTGAAAAATGTTCAAAAGTTTTTTAAATTTGAATTGCTCTGCTTTTAAGACAGATAGTGATCCCTCATAAAATAATTATTAATTAACATTCACCATATGCCTACTTTAAGTATGCATCATTTTGTAAATGTCATTTTATTTTTTAGGACTTTGGAATGCTTAGAATCTTAGAAGCAGGTTTCCACTATTTACTTTTTAAGGACCAATTACTTTGTAATAGAAACCACTCATAAATAACTTCATTTTACAAACTTCAACCCTCAAATAATTCAAAACTATTGCACTTCCGCAAGAATTAAAGGAAATATAATATTTTCAATTTTTTTTGCAGATTTTTCAATTTAACCACATCAGCCCCCCTAGCTTAAACACCCTTAATGACCAGGCCACTTTTTACAATTCTGCACTACACTAGTTTACCCGTTTATTGCTCCGTCATGCAACTTACCACCCAAATGAATTTTACCTCCTTTTCTTCTCACTAATAGAGCTTTCATTTGCTGGTATTTCATTGCTGCTGACATTTTTACTTTTTTTTGCTATTAATCAAAAATTACCGAAATTTTTGCAAAAAAATGACATTTTTCACTTTCTGTTGTAAAATTTTTTTAAAAAAATACATTTCTATATAAATTTTTCTCTAAATTTATTGTTCTACATGTCTTTGATAAAAAAAAGTCCAATAAGTGTATATTTATTGGTTTGGGTAAAAGTTATAGCGTTTACAAACTATGGTGCAAAAAGTGAATTTCGGCATTTTGAAGCAGCTCTGACTTTCTGAGCGCCTGTCATGTTTCTTCAGGTGCTAGAATGCCAGGATAGTATAAATATCCCCCAAATCACACCATTTTAGAAAGAAGACACCCCAAAGTATTCGCGGAGGGGCTTGGTGAGTTCATGTATCATTTCATTTTTTTTCACAAGTTAGCGGAAAATGACACTTTCTGAGAAAAAAAAAAAAGTTTCAATTTCTGATAACTTCTGGCAAAAAAATAAAAATCTCAGACGGACTCACTATGCCCCTCAGTGAATACCTTGGGGTGTCTACTTTCCGAAATGGGGTCATTTGTGGGGTGTGTTTACTGTTCTGGCATTTTGGGCGGGGCTAATTGTGAGCCGCCATGTAAACCTAAAGGTACTCGTTGGAATTTGGGCCCTTTGTGCATTCAGGCTGCAAAAGCGGCACTTATGTGGTATCGCCGCACTCAGGAGAAGTAGGGCAATGTGTTTGGGGTGTATTTTTACATATACCCATGTTGAGTGAGAGAAATATCTCTGTAAATTGTCAACTTTGTATAAAATTTTTTAAAAGTTGTCGCTTACAGAGATATTTTTCACACAAAGTATGGGTATATATAAAAATACACCCCAAAACACATTGCCCTACTTCTCCTGAGTACGGCGATACCACATGTGTGCCACTTTTTGCAGCCTGGATGCGCAAAGGGCCCTAAAACCAATGAGTACCTTTAGGATTTCACAGGGCATTTTTACGCATTTGGATTCCAGACTTCTTCTCACGCTTTAGGGGCCCCTAAAATGCCAGGACAGTATAAATACCCCACATGTGACCCCATTTTGGAAAGAAGACACCCCAAGGTATTCTGTGAGGGGTATGGTGAGTTCATGTAAAATTTTATTTTTGTCACAAGTTAGTGGAATATGAGACTTTGTAAAAACAAAATTAAAAAAAAAAAAACAATTTCCGCTGACTTGTGCCAAAAATAAAAATTCTGTGGACTCACCATGCCCCTCACGGAATACCTTAGGGTGTCTTCTTTCCAAAATGGAGTCACATGTGGGGTATTTATACTCACCTGGCATTTTAGGGGCCCTAAAGTGTGAGAATCCAAATGCATAAAAATGGCCTGTGAAATCCTAAAGGTACTCATTGGTTTAGGGCCCCTTGCGCACTCAGGCTGCAAAAGTGTCACTCATGTGGTATCGCCAGTACTAGGAGAAGTAGGGCAATGTGTTTTGGGTGTATTTTTACATATACCCATGCTGCGTGTGAGAAATATCGCTGTAAACGACAACTTTTACATTTTTTTATTCAAAGTTGTCAATTTACAGAGATATTTCTCTCACCCAGCATGGGTATATGTAAAAATACACCCCAAAACACATTGCCCTACTTCTCCTGAGTACGGCGATACCACATGAGTGACACTTTTTTGCAGCCAAGATGCGCAAAGGGGCCCAAATTCCAATGAGTACCTTTTAGGAGGGCATTTTTACGCATTTTTCTTCTCACGCTTTAGGGCCCCTAAAATGCCAGGGCAGTAGAAATACCTCACATGTGACCCCATTTTGAAAGAAGACACCCCAAGGTATTCCATGAGGGGCATGGCGAGTTCATAGAAGATTTTTTTTTTTGGCACAAGTTAGTGGAAATTGATTTTTTATTGTTTTTTCTCACAAAGTCTCCCTTTCCGCTAACTTTTGACAAAAAGTTTAATTTTTCATGGACTCATTATGCCCCTCAGCGAATACCTTGGGGTGTCTTCTTTCCAAAATGGGGTCACATGTGGGTATTTATACTGCCCTGGCATTTTAGGGGCCCTAAAGCGTGAGAAGAAAAATGCGTAAAAATGCCCTCCTAAAGGTACTCGTTGAATTTGGGCCCCTTGACATCTTGGCTGCAAAAGTGTCACATGTGGCATCGCTGTACTCAGGAGAAGTAAGCGATGTGTCTTGGGGTGTATTTTTACATATACCCATGCTGGGTGAGAGAAATATCTCCTGTATATTGACAACTTTGAATAAAAAATGTAAAAAGTTGTCGTTTACAGCGATATTTATCACACAAAGTATGGGTATATATAAAATACACCCTAAAACACATTGCCCTACTTCTCCTGAGTACGGCGATACCACATGTGTGACACTTTTTGCAGCCAAGATGCGCAAAGGGCCCTAAAACCAATGAGTACCTTTAGGATTTCACAGGGCATTTTTACGCATTTGATTCTCACGCTTAGGACCCTAAAATGCCAGGTCAGTATAAATACCCACATGTGACCCCATTGTGGAAAGAAGACACCCCAAGGTATACTGTGAGGGGTATGGCAAGTTCACAGAAAAAAATAATTTGGCACAAGTTAGCGGAAATTGTTTTTTTTTTTTTTTTTACAGTCTCATATTCCACTAACTTGTGACAAAAATAAAATTTTGCATGAACTCACCATACCCGTCACGGAATACCTTGGGGTGTCTTCTTTCTAAAATGGGGTCACATGTGGGGTTTTTGTACTGCCCTGGCATTTGAGGGTCTCCGCAATCATTACACGTATGGCCAGCATTAGGAGTTTCTGCGATTCTCCGTATATTGAGCATACGGGTAATGAGATTTTTTTCCGCTCAGCCTCTGCGCTGAAAAAAAAATGAACGGCACAGATTTTTTCATTCGCATCAATGTGGATGAAAAAATCTCTGCCAAAATCAGTGACTGCGGTGCGGTGGGCTGAGCGCTAACTAACTAACTGGCGGTGATGAGGGACCCTTATGCCCCATTCACACGTCCGCAATTCTGTTTGCGGAACGGAATTGCGGACCCATTCATTTCTATGGGGACAGACTTTGTCCCGCTCGGATCCGGAATTACGGATCCGCGCTTCCGGGTCTGCACTTCCGTTCCGCAAAAATATAGAACATATCCTATTCTTGTCCGCAATTGCGGACAAGAAAAAGCATTTTCTATATAGTTCTGGCAATGTGCGGATCTGCAAAATGCGGAAAGCACATTGCCGGTGTCCGTGTTTTGAGGATCTGCGGATCGGATCTGCGGATCGGATCCGCGATCCGCGGATCCGTGAATCCACGGATCCGCAAAACACATATGGACGCCTGAATGGAGCCTTACAAGGGGTGTGATCAATGACAGGGGGTGATCAGGGGTCTAGATGGGGTGATCAAGGGGTTAATAGGTGAGGTGGGGGTGGGGGGTTAGTGTAGTGTTTGGTGCAACTTTGTTGTGTTACCTGGTCCTCTGGTGGTCGATCCCAGAAAATGGGACCACCAGAGGACCAGGTAGCAGCTATATCAGACGCTGTTCATAAAACAGCATCTGATATAGCTGTTTGATGCGATTTTATTCGCATCTACAGCCTGCCAGCGATGGATCATCGCTGGCAGGCTGTAGCCGAACTGCCGTGCCGCGCTTCTCTGTGAACGCGCGTGCTCACGCGCGCGCTTTCACAGGAAATCTCGGCTCTCACGAGATGACACGCCGACGCGTCAACTCAGAGCTACAGGACCGCCCGCAGGACGCATCCCTGCGTTAGGCGGTCCTGTAGTAGTTAATAAATTTTTCCTGTAAAACAGCAAGAGTTAACAATAAAACAAACCTCAATATTTATTGCCCTGATTCTGTAGTTTACAAAAACGTCCCATATGTGGTTGTAAACTTCTGTATGGGCACACCAAAGGGCTCAGAAGGGAAGGAGTGTCATATTGGAAGGCATATTTTTAGAAAATATTTTTTGGGTGCCATTTCGCATTTGAAGAAATCTTGAGGTACTGCTACGGTAAAAAACCGCCAAAAGTAAACCCATTTTGGAAACTACACAATGAATTTTCAAGATGTGTAATGAGCATTTTGACCCCAGATTTTTTTCTAAAATTAATGTATAGCAGATGGTGCAAAGTGAAAATTGCTATTTTATATATCATTCAGTGCACAATATCTTGCACCTAAAAGTCAGCCCTCTTTTCATCATGCTGTGTTTCCTGCTTTTAGAAACCTCCTACATGTGGCCCTAATCTTTTGCTTGATCATATGAGAGAGCTCAGGACTATAAAATCACAATGCATATTTTGAGGCCTAATGTGATGATTCATATCTCTTTTTATATGAGTTGTACTAGGTACACAAATGCCATAAATGTAGACAAACTGTAGTCAGGTACAGAGCTCGGCTATCTCCGGAATTCCCTATAGAAATTAATGGAGCGGCCACACACATGCCGGATCGTAATACCGTTTAAGTCAACTTACAATGATCTGTAATTGTTTAATTTTATAAACTTTATAGCTGAAGAGGGCAGTATGTTTTAATTTATATTCTTTTATTGATGATATTTTATAAAGTTAATTCCATTAAATTTAATATCCAGAGGGTAAAAAAAAATCGGCAATCTGGTTTGGAGTTGTCTGGGAGTAGCAGCTAGATAAGCAGAGTTTGCAAACGCATGAGTGTATCGCAAGTGGGTGTTTGTCTAATCAGCTAATAGTATACTGTGGGGTACATTTTGTGCATATTGGTTTGCTGAGTAGTTCAGTCTTTAAGTGTTGCACAGGTGAATAGTTAGGGGTGTGGGTATCTAATAAGGAGAACTTAATTTGCTAGTGTTGAGGCCATCTCAGTCCTTTGAATCCAGAGGGAAAAAAATCTGCAATTTCTTTTGAGTTGTCTCGAAGTAGCAGCTAGATAAGCAGACCGGAAATGCGAATTTGCGAGTATGCGAGTTTTGGATTGCATGTCTGTGTTTGTCTTAAGTGTGTGAATTAAGATAAGTGACTAGAACTTTAGGAGGGGACAACATTAAAGGGATATTCCAGTAAAGTAACTTATTTTTATTATTTTTTTAAATGCATTAAGTCTAAAAGGTGTGACCCAACCAGAACCCATACCTGTGTAGGTGCTTTATGGGGTAGATAAGGGGGAGGGTGGATAACAGTCAGAAATCAAGGTAGAGAGAAGAGTGCCTAAGAGGCTAGCCCTGATCTGACACACCCCAACAAGTTTGCAAGGTTAGCAGATAAGGGGGATGTCAATTCAGGGATAGCACTGCTGCATCAATACACTTCCTCTGCCAGCCCAGGGAATATCAGCTCCAGTAAGCAGGGGACAAGGAGAGCAGGGCAGGCCAGGCAAGTGCTGATAGTGGGATACTTAATCATTAGGGGTACAGATTGGTCGATGTGTCACAAAGACCAGGATTGTTGAATAGTGTGTTGTCTTCCTGACACTCAATTACTTGGGGGTACAGTTAGGTCTATCTGTCAAAAGTTATTTTAACATATGTCTGTAATAATATTACTGTATTTTAACACTTTCCCTGACAGGAGCACTAATTACTAGATATTGACAAAAGGTCTTCCAGTCAGAGGAAAATCCAAATTACAATTTGAATTCAGCATTCAGCTGTACTGTAACCATTTAAATGTATTGAAATTATTATTTATGAAGATATTGTTTGTGCCTGCGATATGTACTAGGAGATGCAACCTAAGAAATACCCTTGTGTGACGTTCCTATAGTCATAACATTTTGTCCTGGATATTACTCTGAAAAGTGAAAGGACCCAATAAATAAAAAAGTTAAAAATAATTCTGAAGGGTTTTGTTTAATGATCATCTTTTACAGTCCCCCCCTTCCTAAATGTAACTTAAAAAATACATTTGTAATTTACTTACAACAAAAAAATGTCTATGTGGGCTTATTTCTCCCAGGTCACATCATCATTGCAGCACTGGATTTTTTAGAAAGTAATGAATTGCAGGACATTAGTCATGTGGCCCTGGTTGAGAAATACACTCCCCTAAAATATCAGTGACTAGGGATGAGCAAATCGAAAGCGAATTAGGTACAAATAAATTCAAGCAGAATAAAAAATGTTCATTTTGCCCTGAAAAGCCACGTAGGACTCACTGAGGTCTTCTAGGATTGTATAAAACTCCACTTAAAGGGATTGTGAAATGAGTAATGTAAAAATAAATATCAGAACAAGACAGTCTATAACACATTTAAAACCATCCCTGTAGCTTACATGGATCCAGAGATCTCCGCATTCACTGCCCTGCTAGATTTAAATCAAGCTGGCAGCTCAAAAGAGTGTCTTTTCTGCTGCAGCTCAGAAGGCATGTCTTTTCTGCTGGAGCTCTCCCTATCACAGCTCAGTAGGCAGGTGAAAGATGAACCTGTGGCCATCTAAGTGAGCCAGACGAAAAAATAAGAAAAAGAACAAAGATCAGGTGGAGCAATACAGATATATTTTATTGAATAACTCAGTGGCTATGCTAAATTTTTAATTACATATAATTACAAAAGTATTCAGATCCAAGTACTAGTTTAAAAAGAATACTTTTCGTGGGACAACCCCTTTAACTCTTCACCGGAATTATAGCTCAGGCAGAAGGGTAAGGCTCTTTTAGCTTCACAAACCTCTGGATTAGTAGCAGCCAGAGACATTGTTGGCATTCCAACAATGACAAGCTGGCCTTCAAGTCTTTCTTAGAAGACAAGAATGACAGCATTAGCACTAAATCAGCAGGAGATATCACTGTTAGAAATCAAGTTGGGTATAAACAAAAAACTGTTTTTACTTTCACTTTTAGCTGCATTGCATCCTGGTTTCTAACAGCAATATCGTTTTGTATATGGCATCTATACACTACAATTAATATCACCCCCCTGAAGAGCCCTATGTGGGCGAAAAAGAGTGGGGTAGAAGCCATTTTTGTACGTATTGATCTGTCGCAGGTTATAGGGCAAGTTAAGGGCAATTGAAGGGAGGTTTGAGGACAGGGAGACCCTACCATTAGGAGTTGTCCCTGGGCTGAGGTTACATAGGGCCAGAAGTAGGGAGAGATACCCACCTGAACCTAGGACCCTCCTACTCCATAGTTCCGCATCAGAATATGTTAAACCTCCTCATCGAGACCCACTAGACCCTATACCCTCGACAGGGGACAGTAACACTTTGTGTCTCTGATTTTAGAGTCATATGAAATGTGTCTGCAGTATTGGTGACTGATTTTTAGAAGCACCCGTTATATTTTATTTACCTATTTGAATTATTAAAAGTTAAGTTTTAACATAAAGGATTTTCTCTGCTAAAAAAAGTATTCTTTGTATATTAATATGAGATCCTAGATATCTTTAAGTATCATAACCCGAGTAACTATTATTAGTGACACATACTGTATGCGCGGACTGTGTCTTTAATAATCTGGGACACATCTAATGTCCATAATCTGTGGTGTTCTTTAACTAACACTGTATAACATCTGCAAACAGTTTCTGTATTACAAATTCCAATAATCTGGGCATAATCTAGTGTCTATAATCTGTGGTGTTCTGTAACCAATACTGTAGAACATCTGCAAACAGTTTCTGTATTACAAATTCCAATAAACTGGACCACATCTAGTGTCCATAATCTGTGGTGTTCTTTAACCAATACTGTATAACATCTGCAAACAGTTTCTGTATTACAAATTCCAATAATCTGGGCCTAATATAGTGTCCATAATCTGTGGTGTTCTGTAACCAATACTGTAGAACATCTGCAAACAGTGTTTGTATTATAAATTCCAATAACCTGGCCTAATATAGTGTCTATATTCTGTGGGTTTCTGTGACATATACTGTCCTGCATCCGAATACCGTGTCTTTAGCGTACAGTAAAACAATCTGCTCCACATCTAGTGGCAAAACCATTAATATGAAGAAAGCAAGCACTAAGGGAAGTGGACGTGATGCTAATGGTGCACACAGAAGCCGTTACCCTGGGCGCAATGAAACTGTGCCTGCTGCTAGTGCACCAGAAAAAAAAAACATCCACCGTACCCAGCTTCATGTCCAACTTAGCTGGGCGGCGCATGACAACACTGTCCAAGTTGGACCAGTGCGAACAATTAGTCGGTTGAATTGCTGAAGATAATGCTTCCAGTCGGATAAGCACCACCCTCTTGTCCAGTCTCTGTAGCCAAGAGTCTGGTCAACCGAATACTCACAGTCTCAAGAAGATGACGTTGGTGAGCGGCAATCATTCGTTCACGAGGTGGATGATAATGAGACACAGTTGTCAATCACTGAGGTCGTGGTTAGGTTAAGTCAGGAGGATGAGCAGAGTGAGGAAGTAGAATTGGAGGTGGTGGACGATGAGGTCACTGACCCAACATGGGAAGGTCAAAAGCCGAGCGAAGACAGCAGTACAGAGGGGGAGCGATCCGCAGCACCGCAACAGTCTGGAAGAGGCAGTGGGGTTGCAAAATGAAGAAGTCGGCCCACACCAAAAAGGCCCGCATCCGTTACACCGAGAACCCCCATGCATAAATGTACCTTGCCAAGGGGTAGGTATTCTGTAGTATGTCGCTTTTTCTCGAGGAAAGTGCAGATGACAAAAGAGTGGTAGTTTTAAACCTGTGCCATACCAAAATGAGCAGGGGCGTGAACACTGGCAACCTCACCACCACCAGCACCACCACCCAGGCGTTCGGCCCTCTAATAAGTGGGCCGAACGCCTGGGTCCACAATCTGGGTCTGCAGGTCACACCACTGCCTCCTCTTCCCCTGTGTTACGCACTGCTGGCCAATCCCCTGTCGAAGGTGCTGGCCCGGATGCCCCTCGTCTTGGACCTGGACCTTCACATGAACCATCAGCAACAACATTCACTTCCCTGTCCCAGCGCAGCGTCCAAATGTCGATAACACAGGCATTTGAGCACAACCGCAAATGAGGCCCTCCCTTATGTGTTTCGGAGTGTCTCTTGCTTGTAATTTTTGGCAGCACTTGCACTTTATATAGAATTGAATATACATGAAAGAATGTTTCCTAACAATTTTTCCTGTGAAATAGATTTTTTTTTGGGGGGGGTTTGTGCGTATTTTTGTCAGTCTGTAAAAGTGGCGTACAACTCGGACAACATGGTTCCCAGCAGCGACCTGGTAGTCCAAGATGCATCCAGACATCGACCCCATGCTGTTCCTGATCCATTTCGGTGGTGTTTCTGTCACTTTCTGACCTTTTTCAATGGACCAGAGCAGGGGTTGCCTGGTGGTCTCATTGTGACTTCCATTGTACTCGGCTGCTTGGCCGAGCACACTAATATAGCAATGTGTTCGGGCTCAACACCCGAATACTTTGGTGCTCGCTTATCACTAATAATTAGGTGTTCAGTAGCTAAGAAAGCATACAAAAGAAAAGCGCACCATAGGGTAGTTTGTTCTAGATTATCAAACTAGTTGACAAAAATGGAGGCTCACCTTAGATGTTTGTGCCAGAGATAGGCACAACACTATTGTGAATTTGTGGAAAATAAGTATTCGGTCGTCGGGTGTGCAGACGTAGTGTTCTTAACCTCTCCCGGACCGCCGCACGCAGGATCGCGTTCTCGCGGCGGCCGGGCTCTTCTGATCGGACGCATCTACGCGTGATCTCGCGAGACGCGAGATTTCGCATAGATGCGCCCGCGCATGCGCACATCGCGCATGGCAAAAGGCGCAGGAGGAGTTAGTCATCAGCCTGCCAGCCAATCGGCAGCGCTGGCGGGCTGATGACTTTTAAAAAAACGAATGAGAAGCCATTTAACCCATCATATTTGTAAATATGATGGATTAAATGGCTTCTGTGCTCTCTCCTGGGTCCTTTTCGTCGGTTGGAGCCAGGAGAGAGCACACCTTACTGTGAGTACACCCAAGCACCACACACTAGCCCCTGATCAGCCCCCCATCACCCAAATTAACCCCTTGATCACCCCTTTCAGCACCTGTCAATCATCTAGTGAAAGGGAAAAAGTGATCAGTGTAAACTGTCACTTTTTTTTTTTCACTTGGATTGACTGTTAGGCTTAGCTTAGTTTAGGCCCCTTTGGTAGGTAGTTAGCGTTAGCGCCCAGCCCACCGCACCGCAGTCACTGGTTCGCTGATTAGCGTAGAGCTAATCAGCGCTTGTACTTTTATAGTATCTGTAAGTGATCAGAACTGATCACGGTCAGATATATAATAGTACTAGTGTCACTTTAGTTCGCCCTCCACCCCAAACGCAGTGTTTGCCCGATCAGACCTGATCGGTCGCCCACACCTGCGCTCACCCACGCTCGCCCCGCCGCAGTGACAAAAATTTTTTTTTTTGTAATCACTGCACAATCCTTTCACAAGCGCTGCGGCGATAAAAAATCAGTTTTGATCTTTTTATCAATCGCAGCGGCTTCTGTACTTCGCTACACTCTCAATTGTAAGACAGGCTTGCTTTTTTCTTGGTAGTCTCAGGAATACCCCTAAATTTAGACGGCCAAATGTCAAACAAGGGGTATTCCTCTGAAGAGGCCTACAGGATTCTGACCCAGTCGGATGAGGAATGGGAACCCTCATCTGACGAATCTAGCGGGTCAGAATACGAACCTGTAGAGAGCAGTGGCTCTCTGACTCAAAGTTCTGACGAGGAGGTGGAGGTCCCTGATAGAAGCAGGCGCATCCGGCCCCGTGTTGCTAGACCGCAGGTTGCGCAGGATCCGCTTCAAGGGCAGCAGAGTGGGGCTGGCGCTGCCGGATTACGTGGTGAGGCATACACCAGCAGCGCAGCCCGTCCTGGACCTTTCTACCAGCACTGCCGTACAACATGGTGAAGTGGCGAGCACCAGAAGGGCAGTAGAAGCTGGTACGGTGGCACGTGCAGTAGTTTCCCGTCGCAGCCACCGCGCAGACAGGCCCGTAGAGCCCCTAGAGTCCCTGAGGTGCTGGCAAATCCTGATTGGCAGCCCCCAACTTCAGCCGCACCATTAGTTCCCCTTTCACCGCCCAGTCAGGAGTTCGGGTGGAAACAGCTCAGATAGGATCGGCGCTGGGGTTTTTTGAGCTGTTTTTCACTGCGGAGCTCTATGACCTAGTCGTGGCAGAAACAAACAGATATGCCACTCAATTTATCGCCGACAACCCGGGAAGCTCTTATGCCCAGCCTTTCCGGTGGAAACCAGTCCAAGTTTCCGAACTTAGAACTTTTCTGGGCCTTCTCCTCAGCATGGGCATAACCAAAAACATGAATTGCGGTCATATTGGTCCACGAACCCAATTCATCACATGCCCATGTACTCTGCTGCCATGTCCAGGACACGTTTTGAGACCATCCTGCGTTTCCTGCACTTTAGTGACAACACCACCTCCCGTCCCAGAGGCCACCCAGCTTTTGACCGGCTCCATAAAATTCGGCCCCTCATAGACCATTTCAACCAGAAATTTGCAGATTTGTATACCCCTGCACAAAACATCTGCGTAGACGAGTCCCTAATACATTTTACCGGGCGCCTTGGCTTCAAGCAGTACATCCCAAGCAAGCGCGCCCGGTATGGGGTCAAATTGTATAAGCTCTGTGAAAGGGCCACAGGCTATACGCACAAATTTCGGATCTATGAGGGAAAAGATCAGACCCTGGAGCCGGTCGGTTGCCCTGACTACCTGGGGAGCAGTGGGAAGATAGTCTGGGACTTGGTGTCACCCTTATTCGGCAAGGGGTACCATCTTTACGTGGACAACTTTTACACAAGTGTGGCCCTCTTCAGGCATTTGTTCCTAGAACAGATTGGCTGCTGCGGCACCGTGCGACCTAGTCGCCGGGCTTCCCCAACGGCTCATTACCACCAGACTTACAAGGGGGCAGAGGGCTGCACTGTGTAACGAAGAACTGCTCGCGGTGAAATGGAGAGACAAGCGTGACGCTTACATGCTCTCCTCCATTCACGCAGACACGACAGTCCAAATTGAACGGGCAACCAGTGTCGTTGAAAAGCCCCTCTCGGTCCACGACTATAACCTCCACATGGGAGGGGTGGACTTCAACGACCAGATGTTGGCCCCTTATTTGGTTTCCCGAAAGACCAGACGCTGGTATAAGAAGGTGTCTGTATATTTGATTCAATTGGCTCTATATAACAGTTACGTTCTCTACAGTAAGGCTGGGAGAACGGGATCCTTCCTCAAATTCCAGGAAGAGATCATCGAGAACCTCCTGTACCCAGGAGGTTCCGTGGCCCCATCCACCAGTGTAGTTAGCCGTCTACACGAGCGGCACTTCCCTAGCGTTGTGCCGGGTACCTCAACCCAACCGCCACCCCGAAAAAGATGTCGTGTCTGTAGCAGGAGTGGAATAAGGCGTGACACCCGCTATTTCTGTCCTGACTGTCCTGACCACCCTGCCCTATGCCTTGGAGAGTGTTTCCGGAAGTACCACACTCAGGTACACTTAGGGACCTAGGGACAGCACTACACAGGTAGTTTTTTTCCACTCAGGCTCTAGGGTCTCTCAGGACACTAGGTTTTGAGAGACCCTAACACATAGGGATGGTGCTGGTGTGCTACAGCAGAAGTGTGAAATGGTAGAAACGTCTCCTTTCACTTGGGATAACGCTGTATAATGTACTTCGCACCATCTCTGTGTGATTTACACTTTACACATTGTCCCATGGGAAAGGAGAGGTTTCTGCTAGGAAAATAAAGAGTGACATGGAAAACAAAAAAAAAAAAATTAAACAGGTAGCAAGAAAAAGAAAATCTTGAGTTAGTTCAGGTTTTTATGTTCATGTTTTATAAAAGTTTTAAAATGTTCTGGTTTTATAAAGTTTGCAACGTTCAAGTCATGTGCCTGCTGCCTGTTTTTTCTTCTTCCCCCCATAACCACCCTTTATTTTCCAGGTATACCAACAGACCAACGGACCAACCGACGAAAACGCCGCAGCACTGATGTGCATTCTGAGAGAAGCATTGCTGCTATCAGAAGACACGTGAAGTCAGTGTATGCGGCGCTGCAAGACGAGATTTCTCCTCTGCAGGACAGGCACGTTTGCCCTGGCATGTGAGCTGAGGAGAGGTGTTGGAGTTCATATGCTTTGGCAAACACTTTGTATCAAAAATCTGGCAAAGATAGTCTTCCTCCACACCGATGGATTGATCGATGTGAATGGAGAAATCACGCTTGCCAGGACATAGGAGCTGAGTGGGTATGGATGTTTGGGCGGAGCCCCTATGTCCTGGCAATCGCCAGGCCCCTCTTTTTTTTTCTTGCATATTTTTTGGCAGAGATTTTTTCATCCACATCGATCGATGCGAATGAGGAAATCTGTGCCGTTCATTTTTTCTTTCAGCCCAGAGGCTGAACGGAAAAAAAATCTCATTACCCGTATGCTCAATATAAGGAGAATAGCAGAAACTCCTAATGCTGGCCATACGTGTAATGATTGCGGAGACCCTCAAATGCCAGGGCAGTACAAAAACCTCACATGTGACCCAATTTCGGAAAGAAGACACCCCAAGGTATTCGCTGAGGGGCATATTGAGTCCATGAAAGATTGAACTTTTTGTCACAAGTTAGCGGAAAGGGAGACTTTGTGAAAAAAAACAAAAAAATCAAATTCCGCTAACTTGTGCAAAAAAAATCTTCTATGAACTCGCCATGCCCCTCACAGAATACCTTGGGGTGTCTTCTTTCCAAAATGGGGTCACATGTGGGGTATTTATACTGCCCTGGCATTTTAGGGGCACTAAAGCGTGAGAAGAAAAATGCGTAAAAATACCGTCCTAAAGGTACTCATTGGATTTAGGTCGACTGTGCAGCTTGGCTGCAAAAGTGGCACACATGTGGTATCTCTGTACTCAGGAGAGGTAGGGCAATGTGTTTTGGGGTGTACTTTTACATATACCCATACTGGGTGTGAAAATATCTCTGTAAATGACAACTTTTAAAAAAAAATTATACAAAGTTGTCATTTACAGAGATATTTTTCACACCCAGTAGGGGTATAGGTAAAAATACGCCCCAAAACACATTGCCCTACTTCTCCTGAGTACGGCAATACCCCATGTGTGCCACTTTTTTGCAGCCAAGATGTGCAAAGGGCCCTAAATCCAATGAGTACCTTATAGGATTTCACAGGAAATTTTTTACGCATTTGGATTCCACACTGCTTCTGACGTTTAGGGGCCCCTAAAATGCCAGGGCAGTAAAAATACCACACAAGTGACCCCATATTAGAAAGAAGACACCCCAAGGTATTCCGTGAGGGGTATGGTGAGTTCATGTAAAATTTTATTTTTGGCACAAGTTAGTGGAATATGAGACTTTGTAAAAAAAAAAAAAAAATATCCATTTCCGCTAACTTGTGCCAAAAATAAAATCTTCCATGAACTCACTATGCCCATTAGCGAATACCTTGGGGTGCCTATTTTCCGAAATGGGGTCACTTGTGTGGTATTTTACTGCCCTGGCATTTTAGGGGCCCCTAAACGTCAGAAGCAGTTTGGAATCCAAATGCGTAAAAATGTCCTGTGAAATTCTAAAGGCACTCATTGATTTAGGCCCTTTGCGCATCTTGGCTGCAAAGTGGCACACATGGTAGCATCAGCAGAAGTAGGGCAATGTGTTTGGGGTGTATTTTTACATATACTCATGCAGGGTGTGAGAGTATCTCTGTAAATGACAACTTTTTAAAAAATTTTAAACAAAGTTGTCATTTACAGAGATATTTTTCACACCCAGTAGGGGTATATGTAAAAATACACCCTCAAAACACATTGCCCTACTTCTCCTGAGTACGGCAATACCCCATGTGTGCTACTTTTTGCATCCAAGATGCGCAAATGGGCCCTAAAACCAATGAGTACCTTTAGGATTTTACAGGGCATTTTTACGCATTTGGATTCTCACGCTTTAGGGGCCCCTAAAATGCCAGGGCAGTATAAATACCCCACAAGTGACCCCATTTCGGAAAGAAGACACCCTAAGGTATTCTATGAGGGGTATGGTGAGTTCATGTAAAATTGTATTTTTGGCACAAGTTAGTAGAATATGAGACTTTGTAAAAAAAAAAAAAAATCCATTTCCGCTAACTTGTGACAAAAATAAAAACTTCCATGAACTCACTATGCCCCTCAGTGAATACCTTAGGGTGTCTACTTGGAAATGGGGTCATTTATGGGGTATTTCTACTGTCTGGGCATTGTAGTACGTCAGGAAACAGGACAGGTGCTCAGAAAGTCAAAGTGCGGAAATTCACTTTTTGCACTATAGTTTGTAAACGCTATAACTTTTACCCAAACCAATAAATATACACTTATTGCATTTTTTTTATCAAAGACATGTAGAACAATAAATTTAGAGAAAATTTTTTAGAGAAATGTAGTTTTATTTGACAAATTTTCCAACATAAAGTGAAAAATATCATTTTTTTGCAAAAATTTCATCAAAAAAAGTAAAATATCAAAAAAAGTAAAAATGTCAGCAAGAAAGAAATAGCACCAAATGAAAGCTCTATTAGTGAGAAGAAAAGGAGGTAAAATTCATTTGGGTGGTAAGTTGTATGGCCGAGCAATAAACGGTGAAAGTAGCGTAGTGCAGAATTGAAAAAAGTGGCCTGGTCTTTAAGGGTGTTTATGCTAGGGGGGCTGATGTGGTTAATCAGGAGGAGAAGCCCAATCTCTCGAAAGGCATATAGTAGAAATGTTGCAGAATCAAGATAGGGCGCAAGCAACCCCGGGCAAGACACTTGTAGCACAGATTAATAGTTTCTTCTTTATTTAAGTGATGCTCATCAGATAAAACAACACGTTTCGGGGATTTTGCAAAATTTCAGGTATTTATACATTAAAAAACTGCCAAAAAGAGACACCTGGGTCAACCCCATTCAGGGTCTTTTTTTTTTTAAAAGATGCCAATGTCTATTTAGGACAGATTATGGTTTTGGTTATAGGTTGTAATGAAATTCAATGAGTAGTTACTCTCTTTAGTGAAAGTTTTTAATTTAGGCAACAAGGATTCTGATTGTGTGAGTTCAGATGCTTGTTTTTTTGCTTCAGCAACAATTTCATTGGGGTATCCTTTTTCATTGAATCTAGAGGATAGGATCTTGCTTCAAAGTCATCCGCTACGGTACAGTTTCATCTAATCCTCTTAAACTGACTATACGTAATATTACATTTCCATTTTTTGCAGTGGGTACTTCTAAATTCAAGATAGCTATTGACTTTTTTTAAAGAAAGTCCATGTCAGGATTTTATTCCCCTGGGTAAATATTTCTAAATCCAGATATTCCATTGTGGTGAAACCAACCTCGCCACTGGGTTTTCGAGGGGACAGATTGCCAGCCTCTTGCCCCAGGATTATGGGCCCTCTCATCAGCCCATGCTAAACTTAAACCCCATGGCGATTTGACTGTGTTTGTGGCATCTGAGCGCTGTTTGGATATATTGAGCACTCAGATCCAAGCCATCTGGGGATATGTTAAATGTCTGTGTGTACTGTAAAGGGTGGGACATTGTATATTGAATAGTGATGTCTGTCCTATTGTCCCCACGTGTGTATTGACAATTTCCATTTGTCCTGAGAGATAATTGAATTACTCCTTGGTTGTCTCCAGGACAGAAGACATTGTGCATTCTCCTGCCTGTGATGATTACATCAACCCGTGTAGGGTAATTGTATCACAGGCAGAGGGGAGGGATATGATGGGTGTGTTTCTATTGTCCCATTGTGTGTGATTGGCTTATCTCCTGTGTCTCAGTCTTACTTCTGGTCCCCTAGGGGAGTGTCCACCAGGCAGGAGACCTGGATAAATACCTGGCAGGTAGCCCTCAATAAATTTAGAATTCCTGTTTAACCATCAATACGGAGCCTTGTCTCGTACTTGGGGGGAATTGCTATGTCAGAACGTTCTCTTGCCTGTTCCAGGAAAGGAGGACTTCGTATGGTTCCAGTTCGGTGGACTTGAGTGGTTGTGGGTTGCTGTGCTCTTCTCCAGGGGAATTGCCCGAACGGTATTAACCCTCGCTATACCGGGTTACACCGTAACAACTGGTGGCAAGCTGCGGGATCGTTCCTACAGCCAGAAGGACAGCGACAGAAGGCACCATGGATTTTACAATTTGAGGGCAACGCGTGTTCCAATACAGCGACCCTAACAGCACCGGGATGGAACCAGCAGTGAGGTATGATGAGGGTGTCATGGATGACCGAGATGCAGTCCGCAAAGGCATCTGGTACCAGGCACTGGGTATTGTGGAAAATCTGCGGGACGAGAGGCTCCCCAAGGATGAGCAGCGACAGCAGAAGCGAGTAGCCCTGCGGATGCCCTTCCTAGGACAGCAGCCCCTGGAAGAGTGGTAGAAGACCTAAAGCACCTGGTAAGGCGGGAGATGTGGTTGGAAGATGCCTACCAGGCACTCTGGTGGTATGAAGCTCGGTACCTACCCTGGACAGCCGAGCATGACAAGCCAGAGGGAGATGAGTTTGATGGTCCTGGCTTGTTATGGGAGACTTTTTCAGAGCTGGAGTTTGGGAGCCCTACACAAGCCTGGTTCAGGGACCTCTTTGAGTGGCGGGAGAGCATGTATGACTGGGACGACATTCACAAAATTGAGCAAGACCTGGTCCACCTGGTGACCCGGGAGATGGAGCTGGAACAGGACTACCAGCAGCTGTTCCACTCCAGTGAGAGGGCTCAGCGAGAGAGTAGAGTGTCAGACCCAGGTCCAGAGCCCTTCAGCTGGGAGGATATTGTGGAGGTTTACTGGAAAGAAACCCAGGTGGCTGGTGGAGATGGGACCGAGGTCTCTCCACCGGTCCTGCAGGGAATTGGGAGCCCAGTCTCCATTCCCCAGCGGCAGGCTGAGTTACAGGGGGTAGAGACAGTCGATCCTGTCCCCCAGCGGCAGAGCCAAGTGCAGGGAATTGGGAGCCCAGTCTCCATTCCCCATCGGCAGAGTGTCCAGCAGGGAATAGAGAGCCCAGTCTCCTTTCCCCAGCAGAAGGACACTGTATTGGGAGCGGAGACAGTCAGTCTCCCTCCCCAGAGGCTGGAAGTATGCATGGGAGAGGAGCTTGTTACCCTCTCGCCCCAGCGGCAGGCTAAGTTACAGGGGGCAGAGACAGTCGGTCCTGGCCCCCAGCAGAAGAGTGACTTACTGGGAGAGGAGAGCCTTGTCCTCCCTCCCCAGAGGCAGAGTGTCCTGCAGGGTATAGAGAGCCCAGTCCCATTTCCCCAGCAGCAGGACACTGTATTGGGAGCAGAGACAGTGGGTCTCCCTCCCCAGCGGCTGGAAGAATGTCTGGGAGAGGAGCTTGTTACCCGCTCTCCCCAGCGGCAGCTTAACGCACCAGGGGGAGACAGTAAGCCCCACAACAGTGGAGATGGGACCAAGGTCTCTCCACCAGCCCTACAGGGATGCTGGGTAGTCGGCCCAGAACCCCAGCAGCAGGCGGATTTTCAGGGAGTAGGGACAGTCAGTCCTGCTCCCCAGCAGCAGTATGTTTTGCAGGGAGAGAAGAGCATTGTCTCCATTCCCCATCGGCCGTGTGATTTACAGGGAATTGGGAGCCCATTCTCCATCACCCAGCGGCAGTTTAACGCACCAGGGGGAGACAGTAAGCCCACCAATAGTGCAGATGGGACCGTGGTCTCTGCACTCACAGCACAGGGGGTAGGGACAGTTGGTCCTGTCCCCCAGCAACAGGGCCATTTAGCCAAAGGGGAGACAGTCGGTCTCCCCCCACAGCAGCATTGTAGTCTATCTAAAGGGAAGACAGTCGGTCTCCCCCTCCAACAACCAGGCTCCAACCAGGCTAACTCTGTGGTAGCACTGGCACAAGGGCAGAGTACCGCTGGTCTCTGCCCACTCAGCAACTCACCAAGGCAGTCTACCAGTCCCCCACACAGCCGCAGTGAGGCACATGGACATAGACAGGTTTATCCCTTGCTCAGGTGTAGTAACCATTTATTGTGGGTGGGCTGGACTGCTGTTTCTGTTTTGTGGGTGGGCTGCTGGACTAACAAGGGCACCGACTGTCAGAAGGTCAGATACCCTGTTAGTCTGTTTGGAAAAGGGGAGATGTGTGGTGAAACCAACCTCGCCACTGGGTTTTGGAGGGGACAGATTGCCAGCCTCTTGCCCCAGGATTATGGGCCCTCTCATCAGCCCATGCTAAATTTAAACCCCATGGCGATTTGACTGTGTTTGTGGCATCTGAGCGCTGTTTGGATATATTGAATGCTCAGATCCAAGCCATCTGGGGATATGTTAAATGTCTGTGTGTACTGTAAAGGGTGGGACATTGTATATTGAATAGTGATGTCTGTCCTATTGTCCCCACGTGTGTATTGGCGATTTCCCTTAGTCCTGAGTCTCAGTCTTACTTCTGGTCCCCTAGGGGAGTGTCCACCAGGCAAGAGACCTGGATAAATACCGGGCAGGTAGCCCTCAATAAAGTTAGAATTCCTGTTTAACCATCAATACGGAGCCTTGTCTCGTACTTGGGGGGAATTGCTATGTCAGAACGTTCTCTTGCCTGTTCCAGGAAAGGAGGACTTCGTATGGTTCCAGTTCGGTGGACTTGAGTGGTTGTGGGTTGCTGTGCTCTTCTCCAGGGGAATCGCCCGAACGGTATTAACCCTCGCTATACCGGGTTACACCGTAACATCATTCTTGTTTTGTGGACCCCATGAACAACACTTCCCACTCATTATTGTTCAGATGTGTAATGAAATCTTCTATGGTAGTGCTTCCCGCTCCTCAAATGATAATCAGATCATCAATGTAACTTTTGAAGAAGATTATGTTATCCGTCCAGAAGTTAGTGTGATAAAAAGAGATGGCCCGAACTATCCGCCGGCGAACAGTTCCCGGCGAACATAGCTTGTTCGCGTTCGCCGCAGTGGGCGAACACATGCGATGTTCGGACCGCGCCCTATACATCATCATTGAGCAAACTTTGACCCTGTACCTCACAGTCAGCAGACACATTCCAGCCATTCAGCAGCATACCCTCCCTCCCAGACCCTCCCATCTCCTGAACAGCATCCATTTTAGATTCATTTGGAAGCTGCAGTCTTAATGAGAGGAGGGAGAGTGTAGTTGCTGCTGATTTAATAGGGAAATCGATAGCTAGGCTAGTGAATTCAGTGTCCACTCCAGTCCTGAAAGACTCATCTGATCTCTGCTGTAAGGACAGCGTCCTGACAGCACCCCAAAAAGCCCTTTTTAGGGCTGCAACATTAGTCTGCTTTTTTTTTTCCTCCATATATATATTGCAGTTGCCTGGCCTGCCTGTGTGTGAGGAGCTGGAGGCCCACAGACTGTAGTGTGCCCACTGCCAGTGCGCATCCCTGTCATCCCATGTGGCACAGGACTTTGCATTAAAAAAAAAGGCATTGAATTTTTACACTTTAGTGTAATTTCAGTTGCTTGCCTGCTAGTGTGTGTCAGGCCGACTTCCACTGACTGTAGTGTGCCCACTGCCAGCTCCCACGCTGTCATCCCGTGTGGCACAGGACTTTGCATCAAAAAAAGGCATTTCATTTTTACACTTTAGTGTAATTTCAGTTGCTTGCCTGCTAGTGTGTGTCAGGCCGACTTCCACTGACCGTAGTGTGCCCACTGCCAGTGCCCACCCCTGTCATACCGTGTGGCACAGGACTTTGCATCAAAAAAAGGCATTTTATGTTTACACTTTAGTGTAATTTCAGTTGCTTGCCTGCTAGTGTGAGTCAGGCCGACTTCCACTGACTGTAGTGTGCCCACTGCCAGTTCCCACCCCTGTCATCCCGTGTGGCACAGGACTTTGCATCAAAAAAAGGCATTTCATTTTTACACGTTAGTGTAATTTCAGTTGCTTGCCTGCTAGTGTGTGTCAGGCCGACTTCCACTGACTGTAGTGTGCCCACTGCCAGTGCCCACTTCTGTCATCCCATGTGGAACAGGACTTTGCATCAAAAAAAGGCATTTCATTTTTACACGTTAGTGTAATTTCAGTTGCTTGCCTGCTAGTGTGTGCCAGGCCGACTTCCACTGACTGTAGTGTGCCCACTGCCAGTGCCCACCCCTGTCATACCGTGGGGCACAGGACTTTGCATCAAAAAAGGCATTTAATTTTTACACTTTAGTGTAATTTCAGTTGCTTGCCTTCTAGTGTGTGTCAGGCCGACTTCCACTGACTGTAGTGTGCCCACTGCCAGTTCCCACCCCTGTCATACCGTGTGGCACAGGACTTTGCATCAAAAAAGGCATTTAATTTTTACACTTTAGTGTAATTTCAGTTGCTTGCCTGCTAGTGTGTGTCAGGCCGACTTCCACTGACTGTAGTGTGCCCACTGCCAGTGCCCACCCCTGTCATACCGTGTGGCACAGGACTTTGCATCAAAAAAGGCATTTAATTTTTACACTTTAGTGTAATTTCAGTTGCTTGCCTGCTAGTGTGTGTCAGGCCGACTTCCACTGACTGTAGTGTGCCCACTGCCAGTTCCCACCCCTGTCATACCGTGTGGCACAGGACTTTGCATCAAAAAAAGGCATTTAATTTTTACACTTTAGTGTAATTTCAGTTGCTTGCCTGCTAGTGTGTGTCAGGCCGACTTCCACTGACTGTAGTGTGCACACTGCCAGTGCCCACCCCTGTCATACCGTGTGGCACAGGACTTTGCATCAAAAAAAGGCATTTAATTTTTACACTTTAGTGTAATTTCAGTTGCTTGCCTGCTAGTGTGTGTCAGGCCGACTTCCACTGACTGTAGTGTGCCCACTGCCAGTTCCCACCCCTGTCATACCGTGTGGCACAGAACTTTGGATCAAAAAAGGGCATTTAATTTTTACACTTTAGTGTAATTTCAGTTGCTTGCCTGCTAGTGTGTGTCAGGCCGACTTCCACTGACTGTAGTGTGTCCACTGCCAGTGCCCACCCCTGTCATACCGTGTGGCACAGGACTTTGCATCAAAAAAGGGCATTTAATTTTTACACTTTAGTGTAATTTCAGTTGCTTGCCTGCTAGTGTGTGTCAGGCCGACTTCCACTGACTGTAGTGTGTCCACTGCCAGTGCCCACCCCTGTCATACCGTGTGGCACAGGACTTTGCATCAAAAAAAGGGCATTTAATTTTTACACTTTAGTGTAATTTCAGTTGCTTGCCTGCTAGTGTGTGTCAGGCCGACTTCCACTGACTGTAGTGTGCCCACTGCCAGTTCCCACCCCTGTCATACCGTGTGGCACAGGACTTTGCATCAAAAAAGGGCATTTAATTTTTACACTTTAGTGTAATTTCATTTGCTTGCCTGCTAGTGTGTGTCAGGCCGACTTCCACTGACTGTAGTGTGTCCACTGCCAGTGCCCACCCCTGTCATACCGTGTGGCACAGGACTTTGCATCAAAAAAAGGCATTTAATTTTTACACTTTAGTGTAATTTCAGTTGCTTGCCTGCTAGTGTGTGTCAGGCCGACTTCCACTGACTGTAGTGTGCCCACTGCCAGTGCCCTCCCCTGTCATACCGTGTGGCACAGGACTTTGCATCAAAAAAAGGCATTTAATTTTTACACTTTAGTGTAATTTCATTTGCTTGCTTGCTAGTGTGTGTCAGGCCGACTTCCACTGACTGTAGTGTGCCCACTGCCAGTGCCAACCACTGATACCGGGTGGCACAGTAGCTTGAAACTTGCCGATAAATAAATTAATTTTTAGACAGTAGTCTAAATTCAGTTGCTTGCCTGCTGCCAGTGTGTGTCAGGCCCACTTTCACAGACTGTAGTGTGCCAACTGCCAGTGCCAACCACTGATACCGGGTGGCACAGTAGCTTGCCGATTAATAGGGCATTTCATTTTTAGACAGTAGTATAAATTCAGTTGCTTGCCTGCTGCCAGTGTGTGTCAGGCCCACTTTCACAGACTGTAGTGTGCCCACTGCCAGTGCCAACCACTCATACCGGGTGGCACTGTACCTAGCACGTGTAGTACCTAATCTAAAAAAAAATGACAGGTAGAGGCAGGCCACCCTGCAGGGGCCGTCGTGGTCGTGGTGCTGTGATTTCCACTGTCCCTGGAATAATGCCTAGTGTTCAGAGGCCACGTACCCTGAACCCGAAAAATTCTGAGGACATAGTTGACTGGCTTAGACAGGACACCCAATCTTCAACAGCTTCCGCTAAGAACCTTGACGCACCATCCTCCTCCAGCTCAGCTTCGGTCACCTGCTCTCAAGTTACCACGCTCCCGCCCGCCTCCACTACCACCACAGCCACCACAGCCGCTTCACTTGATCCGTCAGAGGAGTTATTTACACATCAGTTGGATGCAAGTAGTGATGCGCAACAATTATTGCCAGATGATGTAGATTTCAGGGATATGTCTCAGTCAGGCAGGATTACACACATGGACGTACAGTGTGATGATGATGATGATGATTTACCCGCTGCTGCTTCCTTTGCTGAGGTGTCAGATACAAGTGAAGCGGTTGATGATGACGATGTGTCCACGGATGCCACGTGAGTGCCTGCTCGAAGAGAAGAAGAGGGGGAAAGTTCAGTGAGGGAGACAGAGAGAATGAGGAGACGAGTTGGAAGCAGGGGGAGGTCGTCGCAAGGAGTTAGTGGCACAGTCAGACAGCATGTATCGGCACCCGGGGTCAGCCAGACAGCACACCAGTCAATGCATGCTGTTGCGACCACCAGAATGCTGTCATTGCAAAGCTCAGCAGTGTGGCATTTTTTTTTGTGTGTCTGCCTCTGATAACAGCAATGCCATTTTTAACCTGTGCCAAAAGAAACTGAGTCGTGGAAAGTCCTACACCCACCTCGGTACAACTGCTTTGCGAAGGCACATGATGTCACATCACAAACGCCTATGGGATCAACACATGAGTACAAGCAGCACACAAACTCAAAGCAACCATGCTCCTCCTAGTCCAGCATCTTCAGCCACGTCAACCACTGCTGTCCTCCCTGCCCCCTCTCAACCAACCGCCACTCCGCCTCTCACCTTCAGCATTTCCTGCTCATCTGCCCACAGTCAGGTGTCTGTCAAGGACATGTTTTAGCATAAGAAGCCAGTGTCACAGAGTCACCCCCTTGCCCGGCGTCTGACAGCTGGCTTGACGGAACTCTTAGCCCGCCAGCTTTTACCATACCAGCTGGTGGAGTCTGAGGCCTTCAGAAAATTTGTCGCTATTGAGACACCACAGTGGAAGGTACCCGGAAGAATTTTTTTTTCAAAAAAGGCAATCCCAAACCTCTACAATATAATTGAAAAGGAAGTCATGGCATCTCTGTCATACAGTGTTGGGGCAAGGGTCCATCTGACCACTGATACCTGGTCTGCAAAGCACGGTCAGGGCAGGTATATCACGAACACTGCGCATTGGGTCAACCTACTGACAGCTGACAAGTATGGAATGCGTGGCTCCGCAGCGGAGTAGGTGACACCGCCACAACTTGCAGGCATACCTACTGCCACCTCCTCTACTCCTACTCTATCCTCTTCGATATCCTCCTCGGCTGAGTCCTCTTCTGCTGCGGTGTCTGGCTGCACATCAACAAAATCCCCCCAGCTCCCCAGGGGCTATTTCACATCCCGGATACGACAGTATCACACTGTCTTGGGGTTGACTTGCCTGAAAGCAGAGAGCCACACAGGACCAGCACTCCTGTCCGCCCTGAACGCACGGGTGGATCAGTGGCTGACCCCGCACCAACTGGAGATCGGCAAAGTGGTGTGTGACAATGGAACAAATTTGTTGTCGGCATTGAATTTGGGCAAGTTGTCACATGTGCCGTGCATGGCACATGTGTTCAATCTCATCGTACAACGTTTTGTGTCTAAGTACCCAGGCTTACAGGATGTCCTCAAGCAAGCCAGGAAGGTGTGTGGCCACTTCAGGCGTTCCTACACGGCCATGGCGCACTTTTCCGATATTCAGAGGCAAAACAACATGCCAGTGAGGCGCTTGATATGCAACAGCCTGACACGTTGTAATTCAACACTCCTAATGTTTGACCGCCTGCTCCAACAAGAAAAAACCGTCAACGAGTATTTGTATGACCGGGGTGCTAGGACAGCCTCTGTGGAGCTGGGAATTTTTTTGCCACGTTACTGGACACTCATGCGCAATGCCTGTAGGCTCATGCGTCCTTTTGAGGAGGTGACAAACCTAGTCAGTCGCACCGAAGGCACCATCAGCGACCTCATCCCATTTGTTTTCTTCCTGGAGCGTGCCCTGCGAAGAGTGCTGGATCAGGCTGTAGATGAGCGTGAAGAGGAAGAGTTGTAGTCACCATCACCACCAGAAACAGCCTTGTCATCATCGCTTGCCAGACCTGCGGCAACGCTGGAAGAGGAGTATGAGGAAGAGGAGTCAGAGGAGGAATGTGGCGGCTTTGAGGAGGAGGAAGACCAACCACAGCAGGCACCCCAGGGTGCTCGTTGTTGTCACATATCTGGGTCCCATGGTGTTGTACGTGGCTGGGGGGAAGAACAGACCGTCAATGACATCAGTGAGGACGAGGAACGGGAAATTAGTAGCTCTGCATCCAACCTTGTTCAAATGGGGTCTTTCATGCTGTCATGTCTGTTGAGGGACCCACGTATAAAAAGGATGAAGGAGAACGACCTGTACTGGGTGACCACGCTACTAGACCCCCGGTATAAGCAGAAAGTGGCAGAAATGTTACCATATTACCAAAAGTCGGAAAGGATGCAGCAGTTCAAAACCAAACAAAAAAATATGCTTTACACAGCTTATGAGGGGGATGTCACAGCACAACAGGAATCTAACAGGGGAAGAGGTGAGTGTAATCCTCCTCCTACCACGGCGGCAAGGACTGGACGATTTACAGATGTGTTGTTGATGGAGGACATCCGGAGCTTTTTCAGTCCTACTCATCACCACAGCCCTTCGGGATCTAGCCTTAGAGAACGACTCGACCGACAGGTACCAGATTACCTCGCCTTAACAGCAGATATCGACACTCTGAGGAGCCCTTCACTACTGGGTGTGCAGGCTTGACCTGTGGCCTGAGCTATCCCAGTTTGCGATAGAACTTCTGGCCTGCCCTGCTTCAAGTGTCCTGTCAGAAAGGACCTTCAGTGCAGCAGGAGGCATTGTCACTGACAAGAGAAGTCACCTTGGTCAAAAAAGTGTTGATTACCTCACCTTCATAAAGATGAATGAGGCATGGATCCCGAAGGGACTGACAGTGGGGGATACGTTTGACTAACAAAAGGCCTGATTACATGCCTTGGCCTCAAAATGGTCCCCACGCTGCTGTATTTAATGTCTGCATACCGGATGACTTTCGTGAATTCTCCACCACCAACTAGGGTTCAAGCCGCAATGTTTTAGTCACTTTTCTGCCTGGAAAACATCAATTTTTCCGGCCGCTGCTACAATAGCGGCTGCAACAATGCCATTATTTTTCAGGCATGTGTACATGCCTAATTTTTCTGTCCTATGGTGCAGCACTGTGCCTGCAAAAACAAAACAAAACAAAAAGGCACATACAAGTGTCAATTCCCCCTTGGTGATTGTTACCTTGTTGTGGTGAAGGGGCTTGCGTATCACAATGAAGCAATCATCACCTCTATAAGTGTGTTGGCAATGTTGCCACACCCCAGATGATAAGGCCGTAGCTTCATTATGGTCAGACCATAAGTAAACATTAATTTACCTTTTTGTTTTGTTTTTATGTTGTATGGGTTTTTAATGCATAAAATAAAAAATCATAATAAAGTCTCTTAATAGTTTATTAGAAATAATGCAGACAATTAAAAAAATCCCCATCAATTCCAATACAAAGCAAGTACAGAGCTCAGAACTAAATTATTTCATGATGTCGTAATGGTTCGCTAATTCGACAATGGTTAATCAATTCGACAGACGTCCCCGGATAGGGTACGTAACAGGGATTAAACTGATAGGAATAGTACTAGTTAAGATACCACTCATATAGGGTGTCACAGCACATTGCTCTGTGCACGCGCAGTGCCCCAACTTGGGAATAAGAGGACCGACTAAGCTGCTTTTTCCATCTCCCGATTCCTGAAATCAATTCAGTTTGGTGTATGAGAGTTTGGTCTGTCACTGTGAAAGCAGTCGAAGGTACCCGGCCTAAATTTTTTTTCACAAAAGGCAATCCCTGATATGGGATGTAAAAGGGATTAAACTGATGAGAATAGTACTACAGAAAATACCACTCATATCGGGTGTGACAGTAAATTGCACAGCGCAGACGCAGTGACCGTGGATTAAAACAAAGGGGAGGGAGCCAGCATTTTTTTAACCATCTCCCCGTTCGAAAAATCAATTCAATAAATGGCCCCCAAATTGGGGACGTTAGAGGGATTAAACTGATGAGAATAGTACTACAGAAAATACCAGTCATATCGGGTGTGACAGTTAATTGCACGACGCAGACGCAGTCACCGTGGATTAAAACAGAGTGGAGGGAGCCAGCGTTCTTTTAACCATCTCCCCATTCGAAAAATCAATTCAATAAATGGCCCCCAGATTGGGGACGTTAGAGGGATTAAACTGATGAGAATAGTACTACAGAAAATACCACTAATATCAGGTGTGACAGTAAATTGCACGGCGCAGACGCAGTCACCGTGGATTAAAACAGAGTGGATGGAGCCAGCGTTTTTTCAACCATCTCCCCGTTCGAAAAATCAGTTCAATAAATGGCCCCCAGATTGGGGACGTTAGAGGGATTAAACTGATGAGAATAGTACTACAGAAAATACCACTCATATCGGGTGTGACAGTAAATTGCACGGCGCAGACGCAATCACCGTGGATTAAAACAGAGTGGAGGGAGCCAGCGTTTTTTTAACCATCTCCCCGTTCGAAAAATCAATTCAATAAATGGCCCCCAGATTGGGGACGTTAGAGGGATTAAACTGATGAGAATAGTACTACAGAAAATACCACTCATATCGGGTGTGACAGTAAATTGCACGGCGCAGACGCAGTGACCGTGGATAAAAACAAAGGGGAGGGAGCCAGCGTTTTTTTAACCATCTCCCCGTTCGAAAAATCAATTCAATTCACCTTTCGGGGACCCTTGGTGTTGTACATGGCTGGGTGGAGGAAGAAACCTTCAATGACATCACCGGGACGTGGCTAGCTTGGTATTCAACCTTGTGCAAATGGGGAGTTTGCGGTTGTGCAAATGAACTGTTTGCGGTTGTTTGCGGTGCATTAAAAGCGGAGTTTGGTCTGTCAATGTCTGTGAAGCGGGCGTAACCCTTATCGATACAACCCCGTAACCCTGATCGATACAACATCATACCTGATCGTATACACACACTAGATGTTTTAAACCACGTTGTTCAAAAAAATGGATTGTTAGGTGATTTATGCCTTTTATGGATTAAAACCCAACTCTGCATCAACTATGTAATTTTCCATGGAAGTTTTGCCATGGATCCCCCTCCGGCATGCCACAGTCCAGGTGTTAGTCCCCTTAAAACAACTTTTCCATCACTATTGTGGCCAGAAAGAGTCCCTGTGGGTTTTAAAATTCGCCTGTCTATTGAAGTCTATGGCTGTTCGCCCTGTTCGCCCGTTCGCGAACATTCGCGGAAGTTCGCGTTCGGCGTTCGCGAATGGAAAATTTTATGTTCGCAACATCACTAGTGATAAATGTACATTTCCTCGAACATACCCATAAACAGATTTGGCAAAGCTCGGTGCAAAACGAGTGCCCATAGTGGTACCCTGTACTTATCTGTAAATCTGATCTTGAAATTGGAATGTGTTATATGTGTCAATATGAATTTAATGCTTTTAATAATGAACTCTTTTTGTTGTATTGGCATAGACTGATCTTTAGTCAGAAAATCTGATACACATTTTATCCCTAGTTCATGTGAAATAGTAGAATATAGAGCTGACACATCTAGAGTCAGCCAATGATATGAATCTTCCCATTTTATATCTTTTAGTTCCATTATAAGTGAGGTAGAATCTTTAATATATGATTTCAAGTTCGTTACATACTGTATTTTGTAAAAAGATATCAATATAATGGGATAGATTTCAGGTAAGTGATAGAACTCCGGAGATGATTGGTCTACCTGGGGGATTGTCAAGACTCTTATATATTTTGAGGAGATGATAAAAAGTGCCTAGTGTGAATTCTGTGACCATTAGGTATTTGTTCTCCTTTTTATCCAAAATCTGGTCTGCTTATTTGATTAGTATTTAAAAACCCTTTCTGTCCTGTTAGGAAGAACCATCTTTGAGAGGTATATAATATTCAGTATTGGAAAGAATCCTTAATGCTTATTTAATATAATCATCCCTGTTTTGTATAACAATGCTGCCCTCTTATCTGCATTCCGGATAATTATATTCCTACAGTATTAGTTGAAATTTCTTTAGGGCTGATTTTTCATAGGGTCTAAGATTGTGTTTCGGGGCAGAATCTAGGTTTATTTGACAAAACTTGTCTGATACAACAGAATAGAAACACAACAATAGCTGATCTCAGGGAGACCAGCTACAAAAAACACCGCGGAGCCTCACTTAAGAGTCTCAACACAGCAATCCGAAGTGCAAAGTTCCCTGGGAAACAGGAATATGCAAAATAAATGTGGAGCCCCAGTTATGGGTCTACAACACAATGAAAGCCAGATATCCCTCAAAGGAAGGAAAACCAAGCGAAGGGGTGTCTCCATTACAGAGATCACCAAATCCACCATATTAAGTGACCCCTATGTCAAGATCCCGCTTTTTTACAAGCTTTAACCAGTCCCCGACCGCCGTACGCAGGATTGCGTCCTGCGGGCGGCCGGGATCTTCTGTTTGGACGCGCCGGGGCGTCATCTCGCGAGACGCGAGACTTCCTGTGAACGCGCGCGCGCGTGCGCTCACAGTGAAGCGCGTCTCGAGAGTTGGACTACAGCCTGCCAGCGATGATCAATCGCTGGCAGGCTGTAGATGCGATATAAATCGCATCAAACAGATATATCAGACGCTGTTTTATGAACAGCATCTGATATAGCTGCTACCTGGTCCTCTGGTGGTCCCATTTTCTGGGATCGACCACCAGAGGACCAGGTAACTCAGTAAAAGTTGCACCAAACACTACACTAACCCCCCACCCCCCTCACCTATTAACCCCTTGATCACCCCATCTAGACCCCTGATCACCCCCTGTCATTGATCACACCCCTTGTAAGGCTCCATTCAGACGTCCATATGTGTTTTTGCGGATCCGTGGATTCACGGATCCGTGGATTCACGGATCCGCGGATCCGATCCGCGGATCCGATCCGCAGATCCTCAAAACACGGACACCGGCAATGTGCTTTCCGCATTTTGCAGATCCGCACATTGCCAGAACTATATAGAAAATGCTTTTTCTTGTCCGCAATTGCGGACAAGAATAGGACATGTTCTATATTTTTGCGGAACGGAAGTGCAGACCCAGAAGCGCGGATCCGTAATTCCGGATCCGAGCAGGACAAAGTCTGTCCCCATAGAAATGAATGGGTCCGCAATTCCGTTCCGCAAACAGAATTTCGGACGTGTGAATGGGGCATAAGGGTCCCTTATCACCACCAGTTAGTTAGCTACTTGTTAGGTAGCTAGCGCCCAGCCCACCGCACCGCAGTCACTGATTTTGGTAGAGATTTTTTCATCCACATTGCGAATGAAAAAATCTGTGCCGTTCATTATTTTTTTTTTTCAGCGCAGAGGCTGAACGGAAAAAAAAAATCTCATTACCCATATGCTCAATATACGGAGAATCGCAGAAACTCCTAATGCTGGCCATACGTGTAATGACTGCGGAGACCCTCAAATGCCAGGGCAGTACAAAAACCCCACATGTGACCCCATTTTAGAAAGAAGACACCCCAAGGTATTCCGTGAGGGGTATGGCGAGTTCATGGAAAATTTTATTTTTTGTCACAAGTTAGTGGAATATGAGACTGTAAAAAAAAAAAAAAAAAAAAACAATTTCCGCTAACTTGTGCCAAATTTTTTTTTTCTGTGAACTCGCCATGCCCCTCACAGAATACCTTGGGGTGTCTTCTTTCCACAATGGGGTCACATGTGGGTATTTATACTGCCCTGGCATTTTAGGGTCCTAAAGCGTGAGAATCCAAATGCGTAAAAATGGCCTGTGAAATCCTAAAGGTACTCATTGGTTTTAGGGCCCTTTGCATCTTGGCTGCAAAAAGTGTCACTCATGTGGTATCGCCGTACTCAGGAGAAGTAGGGCAATGTGTTTTGGGGTGTATTTTTACATATACCCATACTGGGTGTGAGAAATATCGCTGTAAACGACAACTTTTTACATTTTTTATTCAAAGTTGTCAATATACAGAGATATTTCTCTCACCCAGCATGGGTATATGTAAAATACACCCCAAAACACATCGCCCTACTTCTCCTGAGTACGGCGATGCCACATGTGTGACACTTTTGCAGCCAAGATGCCAAAGGGGCCAAATTCCAACGAGTACCTTTTAGGAGGGTATTTTTACGCATTTTCTTCTCACGCTTTAGGGCCCCTAAAATGCCAGGGCAGTATAAATACCCACATGTGACCCCATTTTGGAAAGAAGACACCCCAAGGTATTCGCTGAGGGCATAATGAAAGCGGGATCTTGACATAGGGGCCACTTAATATGGTGGATTTGGTGATCTCTGTAATGGAGACACCCTTCGCTTGGTTTTCCTTCCTTTGAGGGATATCTGGCTTTCATTGTGTTGTAGACCCATAACTGGGGCTCCACATTTATTTTGCATATTCCTGTTTCCCAGGGAACTTTGCACTTCGGATTGCTGTGTTGAGACTCTTAAGTGAGGCTCCGCGGTGTTTTTGTAGCTGGTCTCCCTGAGATCAGCTATTGTTGTGTTTGAGTGGTCTCCGAGGCATTGCTCCCGGTTAGCCAGAATCCTACTCCACACTGATGAGGGGCAACACCCCGAAACAGCTGTCTGTGGATGGATACCTAGCTTAGGTTTTCCCTGTCACATCCTAAAGCTTGTAAAAAAGCGGGATCTTGACATAGGGGCCACTTAATATGGTGGATTTGGTGATCTCTGTAATGGAGACACCCCTTCGCTTGGTTTTCCTTCCTTTGAGGGATATCTGGCTTTCATTGTGTTGTAGACCCATAACTGGTGCTCCACATTTATTTTGCATATTCCTGTTTCCCAGGGAACTTTGCACTTCGGATTGCTGTGTTGAGACTCTTAAGTGAGGCTCCGCGGTGTTTTTTGTAGCTGGTCTCCCTGAGTTCAGCTATTGTTGTGTTTGAGTGGTCTCCGAGGCATTGCTCCCGGTTAGCCAGAATCCTACTCCACACTGATGAGGGGCAACACCCCGAAACAGCTGTCTGTGGATGGATACCTAGCTTAGGTTTTCCCTGTCACATCCTTAAAGCTTGTAAAAAAGCGGGATCTTGACATAGGGGCCACTTAATATGGTGGATTTGGTGATCTCTGTAATGGAGACACCCCTTCGCTTGGTTTTCCTTCCTTTGAGGGATATCTAGCTTTCATTGTGTTGTAGACCCATAACTGGGGCTCCACATTTATTTTGCATATTCCTGTTTCCCAGGGAACTTTGCACTTCGGATTGCTGTGTTGAGACTCTTAAGTGAGGCTCCGCTGTGCTTTTTGTAGCTGGTCTCCCTGAGATCAGCTATTGTTGTGTTTGAGTGGTCTCCGAGGCATTGCTCCCGGTTAGCCAGAATCCTACTCCACACTGATGAGGGGCAACACCCCGAAACAGCTGTCTGTGGATGGATACCTAGCTTAGGTTTTCCCTGTCACATCCTTAAAGCTTGTAAAAAAGCGGGATCTTGACATAGGGGCCACTTAATATGGTGGATTTGGTGATCTCTGTAATGGAGACACCCCTTCGCTTGGTTTTCCTTCCTTTGAGGGATATCTGGCTTTCATTGTGTTGTAGACCCATAACTGGGGCTCCACATTTATTTTGCATACAACAGAATAGAAGGTATCAATGAAGTTATCTTTATGATGTACAGGGTAAAAATTAGAAGCTGGCTTTAAACCAGATGGCAGAACGGAAGGGGGAGCTGGCTCTTTGTCATTTGCCCGTTACATATGTGTTTCATTTACTGAGTGTTCCTGAATTTTAAAGTGTCTTTTTATCATTTATTTTCTTATAAACTTATTGAAGTCCAGAAATAAATCAAATTCGTTTATTTTGGATGCAGGGCAAAAAGATAAGCCTTTTGTTAGCAGAGAAATTTCGTTCTTCTTCCTAAGTTTATGTGTGGATAGATTGAGGATACCTAAGGTTTGAAGTGTGGGAAAGTCTGCTTCACTAATAGTATTTACTGTTTTCTTTTTGTTTTTGTTCCTACCACCCCTACATCCTCTTCTGTATTTTTTCTTTTCATTGTTTTTTGTTCTAATGGTTGGAAGCAATTCAGAATGTTTGTGGTTAGAGATGAGGGAATTTTTTTTTCGATCCGAATTTATTTGCGGCGAATCGCATTAAAAAAACGTCTATTTAGAGGCTGCAGAGAGCCTATATAAGGGTGTAGAACACTGTGCCTTGCAGTAACACGCATAGGGAGTCTGCTTTGGTAGTGAACTAATACCGTAAGTCAGTATGACATGCAGATGACAGGGGTCGCTCCTAGAATCACTGCATACTTCACTTATTTGGGCAGTAATGGGGCTAAAACTGACCAAATAACTCAAGTTTCAACTCAGCCTTACAGGTAGATGTTAGCGTCAAGAAGAAGAGCACTCCTTTTACACCCTCGTCAGCTGATTCCACATAGATGTCTACAAAACCTGTTCTATTAAACGCTTAAATTAGCTCCCCCCTGACAGAGTGGGGAGGGTGTCAGCAGTAAGTTTGTGTTGACGTCACTGATTATTTTACCCTTCCTCTGATCCGTCAGAACAATAACCCACAAAAAACGGATCCTGTCTGGTGAGCATCCGCCTTCACTCGGTCAGCATTTGCTCAATAATCCATCAGTATTGCAAATGCCAAAAATAAAAAAAACAGTAGTGGATCCAAAACAGAGATGACACATGAATTGAATATTTGCATGTCTTCTGTGTTTTGTACCCACTCCTGCTTTTGGCTACCAAATAACAAGCCAATACTGATGGGACCATACAGGCCTTACAGCTGCTACACAGACAGGATCCGTTTTGTGTCTCATTTTTCCTTGCTTCTGACAGATCAGAAGAAAGATCAAATAAATGATGATGTCAACCAGGCCGAAAGCCAAAATAGTGGGCTAGTCATGAAGTAGGGATGGTGGGAACATCATGAGAAGTCCACAAAGTGAACCTATGACATAGTTGTGAGGTGGAAGCAGCATGAGGAGACCACAAAGTGGCCCAATTACAGTAATGTTTTTTTTTCAATCGGAACCCAAGATACCATTAACGATGAAAGAAAATATAGCACTATGTTCTCTATCTTCGTTAATTCTAGCAAGCCAACCAATAGGAAAGTTATATCCTGTTTAAAGTTTCATTCGCAGTACACGAATATTACGTAATACTTTATATATTATACTTTATATATAATATTACGAAACTTTGAACAGGGTATAACTTTCCTATTGGTTGGCTTGTTAATATTAACGAAGATAGAGAATATAGAGCTATATTCGAATTTGTTATCTTTGTTAATTCTAGCAAGCCGAATAAACTTGCCTATACACAGCTCTAAGTTGGATACGCAATGCAAGAATATTAAGTAATATTACTTGCATAGAGCGGGGTATATGCAACTTACTTTACTATTGTTTGGCTGGGTAGAAAGAATTAAAGAATATGACGAATACGAATATAGCACTATATTCTCTATATTCGCTAACTCTAGCAAGCCAAATAGAATAATGACTCAGTATTCTATTTATTGCAAAAAATAGGTAAAATAATATTCTCGCATTGAGCATCCAACTTAGAGCTGTCTATAGGCAACTTTCCTATTGGCTTGCTAGAATTAGCGAAAATAGAGAATACAGCGCTATATTCATATTTGTGATATTCGTTAATTCTTTCTACCCAGCCAAACAATAATAAGTTGCATATACCCCACTCTAAGTTAGATGCGCAATGCGAATAATATTACTTAATATTCTCGCACTTCGCATCCAACTTAGAGCTGCGTATAGGCAAGTTTACTTGGCTTGCTAGAATTAACAAAGATAACGAATACGAACATAGCGCTATATTCTATATCTTTGTTAATTCTAGCAAGCCAACAAATAGGAAAGTTATACCCTGTTCAAAGTTTCATTCGCAGTACGCGAATATCCGCATACTGCGAATTAAACTTTGAACGGGGTATAACTTTCCTTTTGGTTGTTGGCTTGCTAGAATTAATGAAGATAGAGAATATAGCGCTATATTCGTTATCTTCGTTAATTCTATATAGCCAACCAATAGGAAAGTTGACTTTATACCCCGCTCAAAGTTCAATTCGCAATTCGCGAATAATTAAATCACATATTATTAGCGATAAATAGAATAATGATGAATATTCGATTTCGACAAATATATGACGAATATTCAATCAAATATCGCGAAATCGAATATGGCACCTCCCGCTCATCACTATGTGCCAGAATTATCCCAGTGGCTGATGGTAGGTTGGCGTCCAGTCTAAGGGGATAACGTATAGAGTTATGCGAACACCTGGAAGTTCGGGTTCGACAGGTTCGGCGGAACATCACAAAAACGTTCGGGATCGGGATCCGAACTTAACCCGAACTTGACCCCGAACATGAACCCATTGAAGACCTGAACATTTTGGGCACTAAAATGGCTGTAAAATATCCCTGGAAAGAACTAGAGGGCTGCAAAAGGCAGCAAAATGTAGGTGAATGCCCTGCATCAATGTGGATAGGGAAATGACTTAAAATAACATAAAATACTGAAAAATAATAAATAACGTTCTCAACCTTAGTCCAAATAATTGACAGTGGCCCCTGCCACCCAGCAAACAGAGGATGTGGCGGCAATGCCACCACATCTGTCTTCGTCACCAAGCATCTCCACTGAATCCCATGGAAGTGTTCAGCTATCAGCTGTCCATCTCCGAAACACTGGAGAAAAAGAGAAATAGAAAGAGGAAGTAGCCCCCTACCCACCTGCGATCCCTGGCTCTGAATGCCTTGATTGAAAACCTTATGGCGGTAACTGTCCCACAATACGTGGATCCCAGCCGCCACTACTTTTGCAGGCGAGCAATCCCCTCCCTGCACAACCAAGTGGCAGACAAAATCAGGTGTGCACTGCGCAACACCATCTGTGGCAAGATCCACATAACAACCAATACATGGACCAGTAAGCACAGGCAGGGACGTTATATCTCTCTTAACAGAACACTGGGTAAATGCAGTGGCGGCTGGGCCTGAGGCGCATAGCATTTTTGCAAATGTCCTTCTGCCCCAGAGGATTGCAGGGCATTTCTCTTTGCCTCCTCCTCCTATTCGGCTACTTCCTCCTCTACCACCCCCTCATCCGCTCAGTGTAACACCTTCACCATCCACAGCAGCACAGCCAGGGGGAAACAGCAGCAGGCTGTTTTAAAACTTGTGTGTTTGTGGGACAAACCCCACACCGCGCAGGAGCTGTGGACAGACATGGAACATCAGACCGATGATTGGTTGGTGCCACTGAGCCTCCAGTCCAGCCTGGTGTTGTGCGCTAATGGGCGAAATATAATCGCAGGTCTGGGCTTAGCCGGTTTGACGCACATCCACTGCCTGCCACATGTGCTGAATTTGGGGTGCAGAAATTCCTGAACACCAGACAGTGAAAATCAATTCAGTTAATAATACACACACAATACCCCCCCCCCCCTTTCACTCAAACCACTAACAAAATATTTACAAATTTACTTAAAAATATATTAAAATAGCTGCAGCTAAACTAACTATCAAAACAAACAAAACTATGTTCACGCCTTATCCTTAACTTAAGGCTAGTGACATGCAAGTGGCTCTGAGGGTGGGTTCGTGCACTAACATAGGCCCCGGCCTTGAAAACAATTGTCCAGCCAGGGCACAGTTCTGGAGGAGGAGTAGGAGGAGTAGGAGGAACCGTGTTCTCAGCAGAGTGGCACCCAAGCCAGCTCACGGGCATCCTGGTCACCACCAGCACCTCAGAAGGCTGGGTTAGCATTGGAGAAATGTGGTAAAGCTTTGGCATCATGCCACAACAACCTGCACCACCAGCAGGTCTGGAACATCTTAGCAGGAGGCAGCATTTCAGCAACATGGTGGAAGAGTATACGTACTGACTGATTGTTTTGCCCAGGGGCGTATCTACAGTGGAAGCAGGGGAAGCTGTTAACCCGAACAGCCTCACACCCTACACACTCAACCCCCCCACCCCCCTTTCACTCAAACCATTAACAAACTATTTACAAATTTATTTAAAAACATATTAAAATAACTAGAATGCAGCTATATTAACTATATAAACAAACAAAACTTTATACACGCCTTATCCTTAACTTAAGGCCAGCCAAATACAAGTGGCTCGGAGGGTGGGTTCCTGCACCAACATAGGCCCTGGCCTGTTACACAATTGTCCAGCCAGGGCACAGTTCTGGAGGATAAGGAGGATGAGAAGGATTAGGAGGAACGCTGGGGGATACAAAGGACACAGACGATACACCTCCCTCAAAGAGGACAGCTTGTCCTTGCCTCTGGGCAGCCTGGCACACATGAGCGACTACATGCTCCAGTGCATGCGCCACGACTGCCGAGTTACTGCCATATTCTAACTTGTGCTGATTACTGGGTGGACACCCTGCTGAATCCCCGTTACAAGGACAACGTGCCGTCCTTAATTCCCACACTGAAGTGTGATAGGAAGATGCGCCCACCAGTAGACACGCTGCTGATGGCATTCACACCTGACACCAGGGACTTGGTGGAAGCACATGTTGAAGGCAGAGGAGGAGGAAAAAGAAGTCTCCAACGCAGCTGGGTCACCACCAACACCTCAGAAGACAGGGTTATCATGGGCGAAATGTGGAAAAGCTTTGTCATCACGACACAACAACCCGAACCACCAGAAGATCTGGATTTGGTCTTAGCAGGAGGCAGCATTTCAACAACATGGTGGAACAGTACACGTACTGATGGGTCTGCCCAGGAGCATAGCTAGAGGGGAAGCAGGGGAAGATACTGCTTTAGGGCCCTGACCTAGAAGGGGCCCATCCAGGAGGAGGAGGAGGCAATTTATTTAAAAAAATAAAAAACATGTTGTTGGCGACTACCTTTGGCTTCACAGCCCAAAAAGGCTTTATGTCATGCAAGAATGTAACCTCCAACTGTAAGTTCCCTGATAGTTAGGCAGTACAGGGGTTTGTACCTGGCAAAAATTTAAAAGAGGATTATTCACATTTTCGGTCACTGTCACCTATGCATAGTAGGGCTTTGTACCCGGCAAAAATGGTAATATTGCACCCAACAATTTAAATGAGGATTATTCACATTTTCGGTCACTGTCACCTATTCATATCAGGGCTTTGTACCCGGCAAAAATGGTAATATTGCACCCAACAATTTAAAAGAGGATTATTCACATTTTCTGTCACTGTTACCTATGCATAGCAGGGCTTTGCCCCCGGCAAAAATGGTAATATTGCACCCAACAATTTCAAAGAGGATTATTCACATTTTTGGTCACTGTCACCTATGCAGTGCAGGGTTAATTGACAGCAAATAATTGGAATATGTCAACCCGTGAACTCCCAGACGGATTAACTATATTATTGTCCCTGGCACATATGCAGTGCAGGCCTCAAAGGTAATTCCTGTTCTCAACATCATATTCAGCCCAGTCTTCACCCCTGCCCTCTTTGTTGGGCTGCACACCGCAGAAAGCCGCAACGGTTTGCACCTGTGTTTCGTCATCATCAGAGACGTGCTGCCATGGTCTTTCCCTGTCCCCGTCCTCAAAGCTAACTGGTTGGGCATCCGTGCACTCAATCTCTTCCACTTCTAGGGCAAGAATATGGTTATGGCCCTGGGAAACCCTGCCAGCAGAGTCATAAAGAAGCATAGGAGACTGCTGCATTAAAATGGCAATAGTCAATAATTAAGTTCAACAACAGTAAGGCAGTGCCCGTGTCATAAACAGAATACATTTCTTTAGGTCACACAGCAGTATAACGGAGCAATTCAGTACAACTACTTCACTATCACCAAAAATTAGATTTTTCAAACCAACAATGTAAAAACAGAAGTTAACGGTTTTATTTAACTGTCAGATATGCAGCGTACACCGCAAATGTGCTATCCACCACAAAACTAGTGTGTTTGCAACCAACTATGTAAATGAGGAGTTCAAAAGGTTACTTTAAATGAGTGAAATACAGAGTAGGCCTCAGATCTGCTATGTAGTGTTGAGCGAACAGTTCGAGCATAGTTCGGGTTCGTACCGAATTTTGAGGTGTTCGGGACACGGACCCGAACCGGAACATTTTCAAAAAAGTTCGGGTTCGGGTCCGTTGTTCGGCGATTTCTTCCCGCTTTCTGAAGGGCTGCACAGCAGCCAATCAGCTAGCATTTTACTTCTTGCCCTAAGAGCCCATCACAGCCATGCCTACTAATGGCATGGCTGTGATTGGCAAAGTGCATGTGACCCAGCCTCTATTTAAGCTGGAGTCACGTAGCGCCGCACGTCACACTGCTCTGATTAGTGTAGGGAGAGGACGCAGCTTCTGTGAGGGCGAGATTAGGCAGGGAAAAGTCAGCATTAGCACCTAATGAAGTGATTGATCTACAGCTGTGAATGATTCAACTTCTGCTAGTTAATTGCTCACTGGTTTTTAGACTTCACAGAGCGTTTTTCTGTCACTTTTTTTCTGGGGCGATCGGCGGATATTTTGTGACTTGTGGTGCACCAGAACAAGCTGCCACCAAGTCCATCAATACTATATATTTTTTTTTTTGCTATATCCTACATCAGAGGCTTGGCTGTGCTTATTGTCACCCCTAGAAATTCAGGATAGCAATTTCTATATTTTATTAAGGGGTTAAATACAATTGCCAAAATACCAATCCCCTAAATCTGGTGTTCCAGCTTTGGATAGCCAAGTATAATACTGTCTGCTGTCTGGCAAAGGATAGATTATTTTCTGTGGTGAAATTCAACTGCCAAAATAGCAATCCCCTAAATCTGGTGTCCCAGCACTGGCTTGCAAAGTATAATAGTGTCCGCCAAAACATATATTTTGTTCTGGGGTGAAATTCAATTGCCAAAATAGCAATACCATAAATTAGTGGTTTCAGCTGTAGCTGGCAAAGTATAATAGTGTCCGCCTAAACATATATTTTGTTGTGGGGTGAAATTCAATTGCCAAAATAGCAATACCCTGAATCTGGTGTCCCAGCTGTTGCAGGCCAAGTGTTAATCTGTCCTTAAAAGGGTATATTTTGTTCTGGGGTGAAATTCAATTTCCAAAATAGCAATACCCTGAATCTGGTGTCCCAGCTGTTGCAGGCCAAGTGTTAATCTGTCCGTAAAAGGGTATATTTTGTTGTGGGGTGAAATTCAATTGCCAAAATAGCAATACCATAAATCAGTGGTTTCAGCTGTGGCTGGCAAAGTATAATAGTGTCCACCAAAACAAATATTTTGTTCTGGGGTGAAATTCAATTGCCAAAATAGCAATACCCTGAATCTGGTGTCCCAGCTGTTGCCGGCCAAGTGTTAATCTGTCCGCCAAAACATATATTTTGTTCTGGGGTGAAATTCAACTGCCAAAATAGCAATACCCTGAATCTGGTGTTCCAGCTGTTGCAGGCCAAGTGTTAATCTGTCCGTAAAAGGGTGTATTACACTCAAGGTGTATATACAAGTGCTGAGAGGGTCATCCTCATTAACTTCACAAGCTACCGTGCATCGCATCTCCCATTGTATTTCTGTCCGTTAAAGGGTATATTACACAAAGTGTTAAAATACAATTGCTGAAGGCATAATCCTACATATTTTATCTCACGCTACTGTGCATCTCCAAGTGTAAATCTGTCCATAAAAGGATACCTTTCATCCAGGACCAAAATACTAGCCCTAAAAGAGATATTACCCTAAATCAGTTGTTACTGCTGTGCCTGGATTAGTGTAATACGCTACATAAATAAATAGGCAGATAGTGTTAGGTGCCTGTAAAAAAAGGCCTGAATTTGAAATCAATACATTGGGCCAAATATTTTTTTCCTTATTGTGGTGCTTGGTGAACAGTAACAATGAGGAAAACATCTAGTAAGGGACGCGGACGTGGTCGTGGTGGTGTTAGTGTACCCTCTGGTGCTGGGAGAGGACGTGGCCATTCTGCCACAGCCACATGTCCTAGTGAACCAACTACCTCAGGTTCCAGTACCTGCCAGAATTTACAGCGATATTTGGTGGGGCCCAATGCCATTCTAAGGATGGTAAGGCCTGAGCAGGTACAGGCGTTAGTCAATTGGGTGTCCCACAGTGGATCCAGCACGTTCACAACATTATCTCCCACCCAGTCTTCTGCAGAAAGTGCACAGGTGGCGCCTGAAAACCAAGCCCATCAGTCTGTCACATCACCCCCATGCATATCAGGGAAACTGTCTGAGCCTCAAGTTATGCAGCAGTCTCTTATGCTGTTTGAAGACTCTGCTGGCAGGGTTTCCCAAGGGAATCCCCCTAGCCCTTCCCCAGTGGTGGAAGACATAGAATGCACTGATGCACAACCACTGATGTTTCCTGATGATGAGGACATAGGAATACCACCTCAGTGGAGTCTGCACGTCTCTGATGATGATGAAACACAGGTGCCAACTGCTGCGTCTTTCTGCAGTGTGCAGAAAGAACAGGAGGTCAGGGAGGAAGACTGTGTGGAAGACGATGCAGGGGACGATGAGGTCCTAGACCCCACATGGAATGTAGGTCATGCCACTGACTTTCATAGTTCAGAGGAAGAGGCAGTGGTGAGACCGAGCCAACAGCGTAGCATAAGAGGGAGCAGGGGGCAAAAGCAGAACAGCCGCCGCCAAGAGAGTTCGCCTGCTAATGGCCACCGCCACCGGGGACCGAGCACACCAAAGGCAGCTTCAAGGAGATCCCTGGCATGGCACTTCTTTAAACAATGTGCAGACGACAAGACCCGAGTGGTTTGCATGCTGTGCCATCAGAGCCTGAAGCGAGGCATTAACATTCTGAACCTTAGCACAACCTGCATGACCAGGCATCTACATGCAAAGCATGAACTGCAGTGGAGTAAACACCTTAAAAGCAAGGAACTCACTCTGGCTCCCCCTGCTCCCTCTTCTGCTGCTGCCTCGGCCTCTTCCTCCGCCTCGGGAGGAACGTTGGCACCTGCCGCCCACCAAACAGAGGATATGTCACCGACACCACCACCTGCGTCACCAAGCATCTCCACCATGTCACATGGCAGCGTTCAGCTCTCCATCTCACAAACCTTGGAGAGAAAGCATAAATTCTCACCTAGCCTGCCTCGAATCCTGGGCCTGAATGCCAGCATTTCTATACTCCTGGCCTTTGAAATGCTGTCATTCAGGCTGGTGGACACAGACAGCTTCAAACAGCTGATGTCCATGGCTGTCCCACAGTATGTTGTTCCCAGCTGCCACTACTTCTCCAAGACAGCCGTGCCTTCCCTGCTCAACCAAGTATCCGATAAAATCAAGTGTGAACTGCGCAACACCATCTGTGGCAAGGTCCACCTAACCACAGATACGTGGACCAGTAAGCACGGCCAGGGACGCTATATCTCTCTAACTGCACATTGGGTAAATTTAGTGGCGGCTGGGTCCCAGGCGGAGAGTTCCTTGGCGCACGTCCTTCTGCCGCCAAGGATCGCAGGGCATCATTCTTTGCCTCCTGTAGCCTCCTCCTCCTACTCGGCTTCCTCCTCCTCTGCTTCCACCAGCTCATCCAGTCAGCCACACACCTTCACCACCAACTTCAGCACAGCCCGGGGTAAACGTCAGCAGGCCATTCTGAAACTCATATGTTTGGGGGACAGGCCCAACACCGTGCAGGAGTTGTGGCAGGGTATTGAACAACAGACCGACGAGTGGTTTCTGCCGGTGGGCCTCAAGCCCGGCCTGGTGGTGTGCGATAATGGGCGAAATTTTGTCGCAGCTCTGGGACTAGCAGGTTTGACGCACATCCCTTGCCTGGCGCATGTGCTGAATTTGGTGGTGCAGAAGTTCATTCACAACTACCCCGACATGTCAAAGCTGCTGCATAAAGTGCGGGCCGTCTGTGCGCGCTTCCGGCGTTCACATCCTGCCGCTGCTCGCGTGTCTGCGCTACAGCGTAACTTCGGCCTTCCCGCTCACCGCCTCATATGCGACGTGCCCACTAGGTGGAACTCCACCTTGCACATGCTGGAGAGACTGTGCGAGCAGCAGCAGGCCATAGTGGAGTTTCAGCTGCAGCACGCACACGTCAGTCACACTGCAGAACAGCACCACTTCACCACCAATGATTGGGCCTCCATGCGAGACCTGTGTGCCCTGTTGCGCTGTTTCGAGTACTCCACCAACATCGCCTGTGGCGAGGATACAGTTATAAGCATTACTATACCACTTCTATGTCTCCTTGAGAAAACACTTAGGACGATGATGGAAGAGGAGGTGGCACAGGAGGAGGAGGAGGAGGATGAGGGGTCATTTTTAGCACTTTCAGGACAGTCTGTTAGAAGTGGCTCAGAGGGAGTTTTTTTGCAACAGCAGAGGCCAAGTTCAAATGTAGCCAGCCAGGGACCACTACTGGAGCATGAGGAGGATGAGGAGGAGGTGGAGGAGGATGAGGATGAAGCAGGTTCACAGCGGGGTGGCACCCGACACAGCTCAGGCCCGTCACTGGTGCGTGGCTGGGGGGATACGGAGGACGTTGACGATATGCCTCCCACAGAGGACAGCTTGTCCTTACCTCTGGGGAGCCTGGCACACATGAGCGACTACATGCTGCAGTGCCTGCGCAACGACAGCAGAGTTGCCTACATTTTAACTTGTGCGGACTACTGGGTTGCCACCCTGCTGGATCCCCGTTACAAAGACAATGTGCCCACCTTACTTCCTGCACTGGAGCGTGATAGGAAGATACGCGAGTACAAGCGCACGCTGGTAGACGTGCTCCTGAGAGCATTCCCAAATGTCACAGGGGAACAGGTGGAAGCCCAAGGCGAAGGCAGAGGAGGAGCAAGAGGTCGCCAACGCAGCTGTGTCACGGCCAGCTCCTCTGAGAGCAGGGTTAGCATGGCAGAAATGTGTAAAAGTTTTGTCTCCACGCCACAGCTAACTGCACTACCACCTGATACGGAACGTGTTATCAGAAGGCAGCATTTCACTAACATGGTTGAACAGTACGTCTGCACACCCCTCCACGTACTGACTGATGGTTCGGCTTCATTCAACCTCTGGGTCTCCAAATTGTCCACGTGGCCAGAGTTAGCATTTTATGCCTTGAAGGTGCTGGCCTGCCCGGCGGCCAGCGTTTTGTCTGAACGTGTATTCAGCACAGCAGGGGGCGTCATAACTGACAAACGCAGCCGCCTGTCCACAGCCAACATGGACAAGCTGACGTTCATAAAAATGAACCAGGCATGGATCCCACAGGACCTATCCCTCCCTTGTGCAGAATAGACATTTATAACTGCCTCCCCCTCAACCATGTATTCTTGTCCTCCGGGGCACCTCTTTATTGAATCCTCATTTTTTTTAACTTTACCATGATCTTGCGGTGCAACCCAAAGTTGAATGAACTTCTCCTCAATCTGGGCGTCGGGGCCTAAATAACTGAAAGTGGCCTTCTCCAGTGGTGGTGATATGACGCCATATTCCTTGCTGTGGGACCTCTCTCCTCTGTCTGGGTGCTGGGGCCTAAATATCTGAAAGTGGCCTTCTCAAGTGGTGGGTGATATGACGCCTTATTCCTTGCTGTGGGACCTCTCTCCTCGGTCTGGGTGCTGGGGCCAAAATAACTGAAAGTGGCCTTCTCCAGTGGTTGGTGATATGACGCATGATTCTCTGCTATGAGACCCCTCTCCAATTGATATTGCTTAATTTTTATTTATTTTATTTTAATTCATTTCCTGGACTATTTTACAGCCTTTTTAGTGCCTAAAAGTTCGGGTCCCCATTGACTTCAATGGGGTTCGGGTTCGGGATAAAGTTCGGGTCGAGTTCGGATCCCGAACCCGAACATTTTCGGGAAGTTCGGCCGAACTTCTCAAACCCGAACATCCATGTGTTCGCTCAACTCTACTGCTATGTATCACAAAACCAGTGTTTATTGCATTAAACTACAGAAATGTATTATGTCACTGCTAAATTTTAAAATACGTTTTTGTGCGTCGTATGCCAAACTGCTCTGTGTAACAACAATACGGGTTTATTTCCCACCAAATACACTAACGCAGTATTTCACTGCGGAAATTTAAACGTAGGTATTTGTGTGGTTTATTGAAAACTGCTCTGTGGACCAAGAATATGGCTTTTTTTCCCCAAAAAACACTAAAGCACTATTTCAGTGCAGAAATTTAAAATAAGTATTTGTACGCTGTATGTACAACTATATAAAATCAAATGTTAATTGTAAGAAACAATTACAACACAATGTAAAATCTTGAAAGAAAAAATCGTAGAAAATATACAGTAAACAGTACAAAGAAATAGGTAACAACGCATCTTCAGTTAGAAAAAAGCATAACAATAAGTTTCTCCTTAGGGCATTCATGGTCTCTTGTGGATGGAAATATATTCATCAATTCAAGAAAACCACAGTGTGTTGTATAAACAATGCATTAATAAATAGCCATATATTAAAAAATAATGAGATTCTGTTCACACAACATGCTTTATGTCACAGAAAATACAGTAAAAGTATCTGAAATACTGTAATGTAGAATATGTGGCTACAATATTAAAAAGACATTAACATAACAGCTATTTAAGTAGATTTTTCCCAATAAATTGTTAATTACCATGGTAAAGCAATTATATCCGATATTGAGGTTATGTGAAATAAGGTTTATTTTTATAAATAGTATTAATACATTATGTTATATTAAAATGTCAAGCACCAAATACATATCTTTATTATCAACCCAACTCAACTTTGAACAACAAATTACTGAGATATGCTTACATCTTGTTGATAATATAGATAGCCACCCTAAAGCTCTTAAAATGTAACCTTAACCCTTTCAGGACCCTGAAACATGTGTCAGTTTATGAGGTGCTAATTTTAAAACGCTTTTTCTTATCCAAGCCATTCTGACATTATTTTCTTGTCACATATTGTATTTCATGACAGTGATAAATTTGAGTCAAAATATTTCATTTTTATTTATAATTTCACTTCTCTCTTTAAAGAGGACCTGTCACCGTCCAAAGTTTGTTAGGTAAAGCATGTACATGCAGAGCGGACGCAGGATGTCCCTGCACTTACTATTATCCCTGAGTGCCTCTCCGTTAGCCCGCTGTAGCCCCGGGATGACACGGCTGCTGCTAATTTTGCTGTTGGAGGAGACATCCTGTTTGCCCTGAGTGTCTCCTTCTCCCAGGTTAGGCGCGACCACCGCACGCTCAGCTCATATCCTGCAACCTCCTAGGATATGAGCTGAGCGCTGCGATTGGCCAGCACTCCAGCCCTGGGAGAAGGAGATGCCCAGGGCAAAAGAGAATGTCTCCTCCCACAGCAAAATTAGCAGCAGCATGTGCACTGGTACCGGGGACTACAGCGGACGAACGGAGAGGCACCCAGGGATAATAGTAAGTGCAGGGACATCCCTGGGTGCGGCTCTGCATGTACATAGCTTTACCTAACAAACTTTGGACCGGTGAAAGGTCCTCTTTAAAACAGATAGTGATACCTCCTAAAATAGTTATTATTTTTTATTTCCCATATGTCTACTTCATGCTTGGATCATTTTGTAAATGACATTTTCTTTTTTTGGGACGTTAGAAGGCTTAGAAGTTTAGAAGCAAATCTTGACATTTTTAAGAAAATTTCCACAACCCAATTTTTAAGGACCAGTAGAGGTCTGAAGTCACTTTGTAGGGCTTACATAATAGAAACCACCCATAAATGTCCCCAGTTTAGAAACTACACCCCTGAAGGTATTCAAAACAGATTTTTACAAACTTTGTTAATCCTTTAGATGTTTTTTTTTATTTTTTAGACGATTGTCTTAGGTAGGGTATCATTTTTTGCAGGATGAGATGATGGTTTGTTTGGCACGATTTTGAGGTGCGTGATATTACACTTTTTCTGATGTAAGGTGACAAAAATGGCTTTTTTGACAGCGTTTTTTTTTTTTTTACGGTGTTCCCCTGAGGGGTTAGTTAATGTGATATTTTTATACAGCAGGTCGTTAAGGATGTGGCGATTAGAGATGAGCGAATTGAATTCCACAAAATGGAATTCAATCCGAATTTTAGGAATTATTTGATTCGTCAGCGAATCGAGTAATCCTGAAATTCAAACGTAACTCCTCCATTTGAGCGGGAAGGGCCGCCAGCCTCTATCTTGCTTGAAGATCTCGGCCGAAATCCCGTTGCGCCGAGCGGTGTAATGACTTAATCTCACGACCTATGTGATTCCGGCTGAGATCATCTAGCGAGATAGCGATGGCCAACCCATCGCGCGCAAATGGACGTTGTAAGTTTGATGTAATGGGGTTTTTTAATGTTAATTTCACGCTGTTTGTACACTCAGATGCTGCGATCATGTATAAACGCCGCATCTGAAGGCTACAATGATGAGGGCGACGCTATCACAGCTCCTTGTCATTATACCCGCAGTAATTCATCATGATGCTAATTTTTTTGTGAAATTCGGCGGATTAGCAGAATCAAATTTTCAAGAAATTCACTCATCTCTAGTGGCGTTAAATAATATGTTAAAATAAAAGCATTTTTGAAACAAAAAGAAAATGATGTTTTAGTATCACCTTATTCTGATAGCCATAGTTTTTTTTTTTTTTTGGAGCGATTGTCTTAGGTATAGTCTCATTTTTTGCGGGATGAGATTATGGTTTAATGGGTACTATTTTGGGGTGCGTATGACTTTTTGATCGCTTTGTATTACATTTTATGTCATGGCTTTTTTTACACCTTTTTTTTTTACGGTGTTCATGGTGTTTTTTAGTTCATGTGATATTTTAATACACCTGGTTGTTACGGACACAGCAATGCCTAATATATAGTGTTGAGCGAACAGTTCGAGCATAGTTCGGGTCCGCACCAATTTTGGGGTGTTCGTGATCATGGACTCGAACCCGAACTTTTTCGTAAAAGTTCGGGTTCGGGTTCGTCTGCTCGGCATGTATTTTGGCGCATTTTGAAAGGCTGCAAAGCAGCCAATCAACATGCATCATACTACTTGCCCTAAGATGCCATCGCAGCCATGCCTACTATTGGCAAGGCTGTGATTGGCCAAGTGCAGCATGTGACTCAGCCTCTTTATAAGCTTGTGCGCACGCCGGGACGTGCTCACTCCCGATGTGAATAGAACAGGGATAGACGCAGCTGATGCTAGGGCGAGAATAGGCAGGGATAATTGAATAACTGGAAGCAAATTCTCTCCTCCACCTGTGATTCATCTGAACAACTGCAGCTGAGCTGCTTTTTTGATAGGGATTGGCTATTTTTAGAGTGGCCAGAGTGATTTTTCCATCCACATGTACCTAGGCTGACCGCCGGCCGCCATTTTGCGACTTGTAGTGCTGCAGCAGAAGCTGCCACAGTGTGCATTCCAAAGCTCCAAACAAGTCAGACATCTACACCTGGGATTCAGACCAATAGCGATTTAGCAGCACAGTCCAAGGCTATTTTTTTAAAGGTTGTGCAGACCATTTTGTGGCACATGTTACTGGGCTGATAGGCGGCGGCCATCTTGGGACTAGTGCTGCAGCACAATCTCTCCCAACGTCCATTAATCACTTGTAATAGTGGTCTGTGCCATAGAAATCCTACATCAGGGACTTGGGTGTGCTTGTGTCACCCCTACTAATACCAGTCCACCTGTAATCCATACAGTGAAAAGCCATAAAGTATTCCAGTGAGGGAATTTTTTTTTATTTAAAAAGGCCAAGTTAGTTTATCTGGCGCTCAATATACTAGATACAGTTAGGCTCATGCGTTTCATACATCTGGAATTAGCAAACTAATCTCCTAGGTTGGGAAAATATATATGTACCCATACTAGAATCTGTCAAAGAAAGCGGTACTCACATATAACAGTCATTCCATCTGTAATCCATACAGTCAAAAGACTGAAAGTATTCCAGTGAGGGAATTTTTTTATTTAAAAAGGCCAAGTTAGTTTATCTGATGCTCAATATACTAGATACAGTTAGGCCTCATGCTTTCATACATCTGGAATTAGCAAACTAATCTGCTCAGGTTGGGAAAACATATATGTACCCATACTAGAATCTGTCAAAGAAAGCGGTACTCACATATAACAGTCATTCCATCTGTAATCCATACAGTCAAAAGACTGAAAGTATTCCAGTGAGGGAATTTTTTTTATTTAAAAAGGCCAAGTTAGTTTATCTGGCGCTCAATATACTAGATACAGTTAGGCCTGCGTTTCATACATCTGGAATTAGCAAACTAATCTGCCGGGGTTGGGAAAATATATATGTACCCATACTAGAATCTGTCAAAGAAAGCGGTACTCACATATAACAGTCATTCCATCTGTAATCCATACAGTCAAAAGACTGAAAGTATTCCAGTGAGGGAATTTTTTTATTTAAAAAGGCCAAGTTAGTTTATCTGGCGCTCAATATACTAGATACAGTTAGGCTCTGCGTTTCATACATCTGGAATTAGCAAACTAATCTGCCCAGGTTGGGAAAATATATATGTACCCATACTAGAATCTGTCAAAGAAAGCGGTACTCACATATAACAAGTCATTCCATCTGTAATCCATACAGTCAAAAGACTGAAAGTATTCCAGTGAGGGAATTTTTTTATTTAAAAAGGCCAAGTTAGTTTATCTGACGCTCAATATACTAGATACAGTTAGGCCTGCGTTTCATACATCTGGAATTAGCAAACTAATCTCCCAGGTTGGGAAATATATATTTATGTACCCATACTAGAATCTGTCAAAGAAAGCGGTACTCACATATAACAGTCATTCCATCTGTAATCCATACAGTCAAAAGACTGAAAGTATTCCAGTGAGGGAATTTTTTTATTTAAAAAAGGCCAAGTTAGTTTATCTGGCGTTCAATATACTAGATACAGTTGGGCCTGCGTTTCATACATCTGGAATTAGCAAACTAATCTCCCAGGTTGGGAAAATATATATGTACCCATACTAGAATCTGTCAAAGAAAGCGGTACTCACATGTAACAGTCATTCCATCTGTAATCCATACAGTCAAAAGACTGAAAGTATTCCAGTGAGGGAATTTTTTTATTTAAAAAGGCCAAGTTAGTTTATCTGGCGCTCAATATACTAGATACAGTTAGGCCTATGTTTCATACATCTGGAATTAGCAAACTAATCTCCCAGGTTGGGAAAATATATATGTACCCATACTAGAATCTGTCAAAGAAAGCGGTACTCACATGTAACAGTCATTCCATCTGTAATCCATACAGTCAAAAGACTGAAAGTATTCCAGTGAGGGAATTTTTTTATTTAAAAAAGGCCAAGTTAGTTTATCTGACGCTCAATATACTAGATACAGTTAGGCCTATGCTTTCATACATCTGGAATTAGCAAACTAATCTCCCAGGTTGGGAAAATATATATGTACCCATACTAGAATCTGTCAAAGAAAGCGGTACTCACATATAACAGTCATTCCATCTGTAATCCATACAGTCAAAAGACTGAAAGTATTCCAGTGAGGGAATTTTTTTATTTAAAAAAGGCCAAGTTAGTTTATCTGGCGTTCAATATACTAGATACAGTTAGGCCTCATGCTTTCATACATCTGGAATTAGCAAACTAATCTCCCAGGTTGGGAAAATATATATGTACCCATACTAGAATCTGTCAAAGAAAGCGGTACTCACATGTAACAGTCATTCCATCTATAATCCATACAGTCAAAAGACTGAAAGTATTCCAGTGAGGGAATTTTTTTTTATTTAAAAAAGGCCAAGTTAGTTTAACTGGCGTTCAATATACTAGATACAGTTAGGCCTGCGTTTCATACATCTGGAATTAGCAAACTAATCTCCCAGGTTGGGAAAATATATATTTATTTACCCATACTAGAATCTGTCAAAGAAAGCGGTACTCACATATAACAGTCATTCCATCTGTAATCGATACAGTCAAAAGATTGAAAGTATTCCAGTGAGGGAATTTTTTTATTTAAAAAGGCCAAGTTAGTTTATCTGGCGTTCAATATACTAGATACAGTTGGGCTCATGCTTTCATACATCTGGAATTAGCAAACTAATCTCCCAGGTTGGGAAAATATATATGTACCCATACTAGAATCTGTCAAAGAAAGCGGTACTCACATATAACAGTCATTCCATCTGTAATCCATACAGTCAAAAGACTGAAAGTATTCCAGTGAGGGAATTTTTTTTTATTTAAAAAGGCCAAGTTAGTTTATCTGGCGTTCAATATACTAGATACAGTTAGGCCTAGCGTTTCATACATCTGGAATTAGCAAACTAATCTCCCAGGTTGGGAAAACATATATTTATTTACCCATACTAGAATCTGTCAAAGAAAGCGGTACTCACATGTAACAGTCATTCCATCTGTAATCCATACAGTCAAAAGACTGAAAGTATTCCAGTGAGGGAATTTTTTTATTTAAAAAGGCCAAGTTAGTTTATCTGGCGCTCAATATACTAGATACAGTTAGGCCTATGCTTCATACATCTGGAATTAGCAAACTAATCTCCCAGGTTGGGAAAATATATATTTATTTACCCATACTAGAATCTGTCAAAGAAAGCGGTACTCACATATAACAGTCATTCCATCTGTAATCCATACAGTCAAAAGACTGAAAGTATTCCAGTGAGGGAATTTTTTTATTTAAAAAGGCCAAGTTAGTTTATCTGGCGTTCAATATACTAGATACAGTTAGGCTCATGCTTTCATACATCTGGAATTAGCAAACTAATCTCCCAGGTTGGGAAAATATATATGTACCCATACTAGAATCTGTCAAAGAAAGCGGTACTCACATGTAACAAGTCATTCCATCTGTAATCCATACAGTCAAAAGACTGAAAGTATTCCAGTGAGGGAATTTTTTTATTTAAAAAGGCCAAGTTAGTTTATCTGATGCTCAATATACTAGATACAGTTAGGCTCATGCTTTCATACATCTGGAATTAGCAAACTAATCTCCCAGGTTGGGAAAATATATATTTATTTACCCATACTAGAATCTGTCAAAGAAAGCGGTACTCACATATAACAGTCATTCCATCTGTAATCCATACAGTCAAAAGACTGAAAGTATTCCAGTGAGGGAATTTTTTTTATTTAAAAAGGCCAAGTTAGTTTATCTGGCGCTCAATATACTAGATACAGTTGGGCTCATGCTTTCATACATCTGGAATTAGCAAACTAATCTCCCAGGTTGGGAAAATATATATGTACCCATACTAGAATCTGTCAAAGAAAGCGGTACTCACATATAACAGTCATTCCATCTGTAATCCATACAGTCAAAAGACTGAAAGTATTCCAGTGAGGGAATTTTTTTTATTTAAAAAGGCCAAGTTAGTTTATCTGGCGCTCAATATACTAGATACAGTTAGGCTCATGCTTTCATACATCTGGAATTAGCAAACTAATCTCCCAGGTTGGGAAAACATATATATGTACCCATACTAGAATCTGTCAAAGAAAGCGGTACTCACATATAACAGTCATTCCATCTGTAATCCATACAGTCAAAAGACTGAAAGTATTCCAGTGAGGGAATTTTTTTTATTTAAAAAGGCCAAGTTAGTTTATCTGGCGTTCAATATACTAGATACAGTTAGGCTCATGCTTTCATACATCTGGAATTAGCAAACTAATCTCCTGAGGTTGGGAAAACATATATTTATTTACCCATACTAGAATCTGTCAAAGAAAGCGGTACTCACATATAACAGTCATTCCATCTGTAATCCATACAGTCAAAAGACTGAAAGTATTCCAGTGAGGGAATTTTTTTATTTAAAAAGGCCAAGTTAGTTTATCTGACGCTCAATATACTAGATACAGTTAGGCTCATGCTTTCATACATCTGGAATTAGCAAACTAATCTCCCAGGTTGGGAAAACATATATATGTACCCATACTAGAATCTGTCAAAGAAAGCGGTACTCACATATAACAGTCATTCCATCTGTAATCCATACAGTCAAAAGACTGAAAGTATTCCAGTGAGGGAATTTTTTTATTTAAAAAGGCCAAGTTAGTTTATCTGGCGTTCAATATACTAGATACAGTTAGGCCTGCGTTTCATACATCTGGAATTAGCAAACTAATGCTGCCAGGTTGGGAAAATATATATGTACCCATACTAGAATCTGTCAAAGAAAGCGGTACTCACATATAACAAAGTCATTCCATCTGTAATCCATACAGTCAAAAGACTGAAAGTATTCCAGTGAGGGGATTTTGCTTATAAAATAATATATTTCATTGTGGTGCGAGTTGAATCGCAACAATGAAGAAAAATACTATTAAGGGACGAGGACGCGGGTCGTGGTGGTGTCCGTGGAGCCTCTGTTGCTGGTAGAGGACGTGGCCGCTCGGCCCCAGGCGCACACAGTAGGGAACCAACTCCTCAACTAGCCGGCAGAACCGCTGTACCGCAATATCTCGTGGGGCCCAACTACTTTAGGATGGTAAGGCCTGAGCAGGTACAGGCATTAATCGATTGGGTGGCCGACAGTGCTTCCAGCACGCTCACCACATGGTCTTCCACCCAGTCTTCTGCGAAAGCGCACAGGTGGCACCTGAAAACCAAGCCCATCAGTCTGTCACATCACCCCAAGCATATCAGGGAAACGGTCTGAGCCACAAGTTATGCAGCAGTCTCTTTCTTCTGTTTGAAGACTCTGCTTCCAGGGTTTCCCAGGGGCGTCCACCTAGCTCCTTTCCCAGTGGAGGAAGACATACCATGCACTGACGCACAACCACTTATGTCTCCAGATGAAGAGGACATGGGAATACCACTACAGCAGAGTCACCACTCTGATGATGACGAACACAGGTGCCCACTGCCGCGTCTTTTGCAGTGTGCAGACTGAACAGGAGGAGGTCAGGAGGGAGACTGGGTGGGAAGACGATGCAGAGGACGATGAGGTCTTAGACCCCACATGGACTGAAGGTCGTGGCGATGACTTTCACAGTTCAGAGGAAGAGGTAGTGGTGAGACCGAGACAACAGCGAAGCCAAAGAGGGAGCAGGGGGCCAAAGCAGACGAGCCGCCGCCCCAGAGTTCGCCTGCTACTGGACATCGCCAACAGGGACCCAGCCCCACAAAGGCAGCTTCAAAGAGTTCCCTGGCATGGCACTTCTTTAAACAATGTCCTACCGACAAGACCCGAGTGACTTGCACGCTCTGCCATCAGAGCCTGAGGCGAGGCATTAACGTTCTGAACCTCAGCACAACCTGCATGACCAGGCATCTACATGCAAAGCATGAACTGCAGTGGGGTACACACCTTAAAAACCAGGCACTCGCTGAGGCTCCCCTGCTCCCTCTACCGCTGCTGCCTCGGCTTCCGCCTCGAGAGGAATGCTGCCACCTGCCGAGCAGCAAACAGAGGATGTGCCACCGACACCACCACCACCGCCACCGTCAACTAGCGTCTCCACTATATCACACAGCAGCTGCTCAGCTCTCAATATCTCAAACCTTAGAGAGGAAGCGCAAATTCCTCGAGTCACCTCCGAGCCTCTTGGCCTGAACGCCAGCATTTCTAAACTGCTGGCCTTTGAAATGCTGTCATTCCGGCTGGTGGACACAGACAGCTTCAAACAGCTGATGGCCATGGCTGTCCCGCAGTATGTGGTTCCCAGCCGCCACTACTTCTCCAAGACAGCCGTGCCTTCCTGCACATGCAAGTGTCCGATAAAATCAAGTGTGCACTGCGCAACGCCTATTTGTGGCAAGGTCCACCTAACCACAGATACACGTGGACTCAGTAAGCACGGCCAGGGACGCCATATCTCACTAACTGCACACTGGATGAATGTAGTGGCGGCTGGGCCCCCGGGCGGACAGTTCCTTGGCGCACGTCCCTCCGCCCCTAGACGCAGGGCATCATTCTCTGCCTCCTGCAGCCTCCTCCTACTCGGCTTCCTCCTCCACTGCTTCCACCAGCTCATCCGGTCAGCCACACACCTTCACCAACAACTTCAGCACAGCCCGGGGTAAACGTCAAGAGGCTTTCATTTTGAAACTTCATATGTTTGGGGGACAGGCCCCACAGCGCAGCGGTGCTGTGGCGGGTATTGAACAACAGACCGACGAGTACTGCCGGTGGGCCTCAAGCCAGGCCTGGTGGTATGCAGATACTGGGCGAAATCTCTGGCAGCTCTGGGACTGTGGGGCCGGTTTGACGCACATCCCTTGCCTGGCGCATGTGCTGAACTTGGTGGTGCAGAGGTTCATTCACCACTACCCCAACATGTCAGAGCTGCTGCATAAAGTGCGGGTCGCTCTGCGCGCTTCCGCTGCACATCCTGCCGCTGCTCGCCTGTCTGCGCTACAGCTGGAACTCGGCCTTCCCGCTCACCGCCTCATATGCGACGTGCCCACCTCGGTGGAACTCCACCTTGCACATGCTGGAGAGACTCAGCGAGCAGCAGCAGGCCATAGTGGAGTTTCAGCTGCAGCACGCTCTGTCAGTCGTACTCGCCGAACAGCACCACTCTCACCACTCAATGATTGGGCCTCCATGCGAGACCTGTGTGCCCTGCTGCGCTAGTTCTGAGTACTCCACCAACATGGCCAGTGGCGATGACACTGTTATCAGCGGCAGCAATACCACTTCTATGTCTCCTTGAGAAAACACTTAGGCAATGATGGTTAGAGGAGGGCCCAGGTGGAGGAGGAGGAGGAGGATGAGGGCTCTGCTTAACACTTTCGGCCAGTCTGTCTCGAAGGGCTCAGAGGGAGGTTTGTCTAAGCAGCATAGAGGACAGGTTCACAAGTCGCCAGCACTGTATTGGAGGACGAGGAGGATGAGAGGAGGAGGGTGGAGGGGGATCGAGGATGAAGCAGGTTCACAGCGGGTGGCACCCGACGCAGCCTCAGGCCCATCACTGGTGCGTGGCTGGGGGATACGGAGGACGATGACGATACGCCTCCCACAGAGGACAGCTTGTCCTACCCTGGGCAGCCTGGCCCACATGAGCGAATATATGCTGCAATGCCTGCGCAACTGACAGCAGCTGCCCACGTTTAACGTGCGGACTACTGCGGGCCACCCTGCTGGATCCCCGGTATAAGACAATGTGCCCACTTTAATTCCCTGAACTGTCGACCGCAAGATGCGCGAGTACAAGCGCGACGCTGATAGAGCGCGCTTCTGAGAGCATTCCCACATGTCACAGGGGAACAGGTGGAAGGTGAAGGCAGAGGAGTGGCAAGAGGTCGCCAACGCAGCTGTGTCACGGCCAGCTCATCTGAGGGCAGGGTTAGCATGGCAGAAATGTGGAAAAGTTTTGTCTCCACGCCAGCAGCTATCTGCGCACCGACACCTGATACGGAACGTGTTAGCAGGAGGCAGCATTTCACTAACATGGCTGAACAGTATGTCTGCACACCCTCTCCACGTATCCTGACGTGATGGTTCGGCCCCATTCAACTACTGGGTCTCCAAATTGTCCACGTGGCCAGAGTTAGCATTGTTATGCCTTGAGGTGCTTTCTCTGCCCGGCGGCCAGCGTTATTGCTGAACGCCGTATTCAGCACGGCAGGGGGCGCCATTACTGACAAAGCGCAGCCGCCTGTCCACAGCCAACGTGGACAAGCTGACCTTCATAAAGATGAACCAGGCATGGATCCCACAGGACCTGTCCTCCCTTGTGCAGAGTAGTCCTTATCAACTGCCTAAAACATGTCTTGTTGTGCTACGGGCCACTTCTTTATTTGATACAAATTTTATGAAACCCAGCCAGTTGAATGTGAAACTCTTCTCTGTCTGGGCGCCCGGGCCTAACCAGATGAAAGTGGTCGATAAGAACTAACGGGTGACATGAAGCCATAACCTCCTGCCATATGCTACCTCCGTCTTCTGTCTGCGCATGAGGCCTAAGTCAAATAAAGCGGTCTTCTGCTGTGCTGGGGAGATAGCTGAATTCTGACCTTCCTCTGTTCAGTCCAAAGGCCTAAATCACTGAAAGAGGCCTTCTCCTGTGGTGATATGATGAATATGTGCTGTGGGGCCTCTCTCCTTCCTGGGTGCAGGGGTCAAATAAAAATAAATTGTGGCCTACTCCTGTGGTGTTGATATGATGCCTGATTCTCTGTGCGGAACCTCTCTCCTCTGTTTGGGTGAAGGGGTCAAAGTAACTAAATGGTGGCTTCTCCTGTGGTGGCTGATATGATGCCAGAATATGTGCTGTGGTGCCTCTCTCCTCTTCCTGGGTGCAGGGGTCAAAGTAACTAAATGGTGGCTTCTCCTGTGGTGGCTGATATGATGCCAGAATATGTGTGCTGTGGGGCCTCTCTCCTCTTCCTGGGTGCAGGGGTCAAAGTAACTCAATGGTGGCTTCTCCTGTGGTGGCTGATATGATGCCAGAATATGTGCTGTGGTGCCTCTCTCCTCTGTCTGGGTCCAAAGGCCTAAATCACTGAAAGAGGCCTTCTCCTGTGGTGTGTGATATGATGCCTGAATATGTGCTGTGGTGCCTCTCTCCTCTTCCTGGGTGCAGGGGTCAAAGTAACTACAATGGTGGCTTCTCCTGTGGTGGCTGATATGATGCCAGAATATGTGCTGTGGTGCCTCTCTCCTCTTCCTGGGTGCGGGGGTCAAAGTAACTCAATGGTGGCTTCTCCTGTGGTGGCTGATATGATGCCAGAATATGTGCTGTGGGGCCTCTCTCCTCTTCCTGGGTGCAGGGGTCAAAGTAACTCAATGGTGGCTTCTCCTGTGGTGGCTGATATGATGCCAGAATATGTGCTGTGGTGCCTCTCTCCTCTGTCTGGGTCCAGAGGCCTAAATCACTGAAAGATGGCCTTCTCCTGTGGTGTGTGATATGATGCCTGAATATGTGCTGTGGTGCCTCTCTCCTCTTCCTGGGTGCGGGGTCAAAGTAACTCAATGGTGGCTTCTCCTGTGGTGGCTGATATGATGCCAGAATATGTGCTGTGGTGCCTCTCTCCTCTTCCTGGGTGCGGGGTCAAAGTAACTCAATGGTGGCTTCTCCTGTGGTGGCTGATATGATGCCAGAATATGTGCTGTGGGGCCTCTCTCCTCTTCCTGGGTGCAGGGGTCAAAGTAACTCAATGGTGGCTTCTCCTGTGGTGGCTGATATGATGCCAGAATATGTGCTGTGGTGCCTCTCTCCTCTGTCTGGGTCCAAAGGCCTAAATCACTGAAAGAGGCCTTCTCCTGTGGTGTGTGATATGATGCCTGAATATGTGCTGTGGTGCCTCTCTCCTCTTCCTGGGTGCGGGGTCAAAGTAACTCAATGGTGGCTTCTCCTGTGGTGGCTGATATGATGCCAGAATATGTGCTGTGGGGCCTCTCTCCTCTTCCTGGGTGCAGGGGTCAAAGTAACTCAATGGTGGCTTCTCCTGTGGTGGCTGATATGATGCCAGAATATGTGCTGTGGGGCCTCTCTCCTCTTCCTGGGTGCAGGGGTCCAAAGTAACTCAATGGTGGCTTCTCCTGTGGTGGTGATATGATGCCAGAATATGTGCTGTGGTGCCTCTCTCCTCTTCCTGGGTGCAGGGGTCAAAGTAACTCAATGGTGGCTTCTCCTGTGGTGGCTGATATGATGCCAGAATATGTGCTGTGGTGCCTCTCTCCTCTTCCTGGAGTGCGGGGTCAAAGTAACTCAATGGTGGCTTCTCCTGTGGTGGCTGATATGATGCCAGAATATGTGCTGTGGGGCCTCTCTCCTCTTCCTGGGTGCAGGGTCAAAGTAACTCAATGGTGGCTTCTCCTGTGGTGGCTGATATGATGCCAGAATATGTGCTGTGGTGCCTCTCTCCTCTGTCTGGGTCCAAAGGCCTAAATCACTGAAAGAGGCCTTCTCCTGTGGTGTGTGATATGATGCCTGAATATGTGCTGTGGTGCCTCTCTCCTCTTCCTGGAGTGCGGGGTCAAAGTAACTCAATGGTGGCTTCTCCTGTGGTGGCTGATATGATGCCAGAATATGTGCTGTGGTGCCTCTCTCCTCTTCCTGGAGTGCGGGGTCAAAGTAACTCAATGGTGGCTTCTCCTGTGGTGGCTGAGTATGATGCCAGAATATGTGCTGTGGGGCCTCTCTCCTCTTCCTGGGTGCAGGGGTCAAAGTAACTCAATGGTGGCTTCTCCTGTGGTGGCTGATATGATGCCAGAATATGTGCTGTGGTGCCTCTCTCCTCTGTCTGGGTCCAAAGGCCTAAATCACTGAAAGAGGCCTTCTCCTGTGGTGTGTGATATGATGCCTGAATATGTGCTGTGGTGCCTCTCTCCTCTTCCTGGAGTGCGGGGTCAAAGTAACTCAATGGTGGCTTCTCCTGTGGTGGCTGATATGATGCCAGAATATGTGCTGTGGGGCCTCTCTCCTCTTCCTGGGTGCAGGGGTCAAAGTAACTCAATGGTGGCTTCTCCTGTGGTGGCTGATATGATGCCAGAATATGTGCTGTGGTGCCTCTCTCCTCTGTCTGGGTCCAAAGGCCTAAATCACTGAAAGAGGCCTTCTCCTGTGGTGGTGTGATATGATGCCTGAATATGTGCTGTGGTGCCTCTCTCCTCTTCCTGGGTGCAGGGGTCAAAGTAACTCAATGGTGGCTTCTCCTGTGGTGGCTGATATGATGCCAGAATATGTGCTGTGGTGCCTCTCTCCTCTTCCTGGGTGCAGGGGTCAAAGCAACTCAATGGTGGCTTCTCCTGTGGTGGCTGATATGATGCCAGAATATGTGCTGTGGGGCCTCTCCCTCTTCCTGGGTGCAGGGGTCAAAGTAACTCAATGGTGGCTTCTCCTGTGGTGGCTGATATGATGCCAGAATATGTGCTGTGGTGCCTCTCTCCTCTGTCTGGGTCCAAAGGCCTAAATCACTGAAAGAGGCCTTCTCCTGTGGTGTGATATGATGCCTGAATATGTGCTGTGGTGCCTCTCTCCTCTTCCTGGGTGCAGGGTCAAAGTAACTCAATGGTGGCTTCTCCTGTGGTGGCTGATATGATGCCAGAATATGTGCTGTGGTGCCTCTCTCCTCTGTCTGGGTCCAAGGGCCTAAAGTAACTCAAAGGTGGCTTCTCCTGTGGTGTGCTGATATGATGCCAGAATATGTGCTGTGGTGCCTCTCTCTCTTCCTGGGTGCAGGGGTCAAAGTAACTCAATGGTGGCTTCTCCTGTGGTGGCTGATATGATGCCAGAATATGTGCTGTGGTGCCTCTCTCCTCTTCCTGGGTGCAGGGGTCAAAGTAACTCAATGGTGGCTTCTCCTGTGGTGGCTGATATGATGCCAGAATATGTGCTGTGGGGCCTCTCTCTCTTCCTGGGTGCAGGGGTCAAAGTAACTCAATGGTGGCTTCTCCTGTGGTGGCTGATATGATGCCAGAATATGTGCTGTGGTGCCTCTCTCCTCTGTCTGGGTCCAAAGGCCTAAATCACTGAAAGAGGCCTTCTCCTGTGGTGTGTGTGATATGATGCCTGAATATGTGCTGTGGTGCCTCTCTCCTCTTCCTGGGTGCGGGTCAAAGTAACTCAATGGTGGCTTCTCCTGTGGTGGCTGATATGATGCCAGAATATGTGCTGTGGGGCCTCTCTCCTCTTCCTGGGTGCAGGGGTCAAAGTAACTCAATGGTGGCTTCTCCTGTGGTGGCTGATATGATGCCAGAATATGTGCTGTGGGGCCTCTCTCCTCTGTCTGGGTCCAAGGGCCTAAATCACTCAATAGAGGCTTCTCCTGTGGTGGCTGATATGATGCCAGAATATGTGCTGTGGGGCCTCTCCTCTTCCTGAGTGCAGGGGTCAAAGCAACTAAATGGTGGCTTCTCCTGTGGTGGCTGATATGATGCCAGAATATGTGCTGTGGTGCCTCTCTCCTCTGTCTGGGTCCAAAGGCCTAAATCACTGAATAGAGGCCTTCTCCTGTGGTGTGTGATATGATGCCAGAATATGTGCTGTGGTGCCTCTCTCTCTTCCTGGGTGCGGGGTCAGCAACTCAATGGTGGCTTCTCCTGTGGTGGCTGATATGATGCCAGAATATGTGCTGTGGGGCCTCTCTCCTCTTCCTGGGTGCAGGGGTCAAAGTAACTCAATGGTGGCTTCTCCTGTGGTGGCTGATATGATGCCAGAATATGTGCTGTGGGGCCTCTCTCCTCTTCCTGGGTGCAGGGGTCAAAGTAACTCAATGGTGGCTTCTCCTGTGGTGGCTGATATGATGCCAGAATATGTGCTGTGGTGCCTCTCTCCTCTTCCTGGGTGCGGGGTCAAAGTAACTCAATGGTGGCTTCTCCTGTGGTGGCTGATATGATGCCAGAATATGTGCTGTGGTGCCTCTCTCTCTTCCTGGGTGCAGGGGTCAAAGTAACTCAATGGTGGCTTCTCCTGTGGTGGCTGATATGATGCCAGAATATGTGCTGTGGTGCCTCTCTCCTCTTCCTGGGTGCAGGGGTCAAAGTAACTCAATGGTGGCTTCTCCTGTGGTGGTTGATATGATGCCCAGAATATGTGCTGTGGGGCCTCTCTCTCTTCCTGGGTGCAGGGGTCAAAGTAACTCAATAGTGGCTTCTCCGTGGTGGTTAGTATGATGCTGATAGTTGTGCCATCTCTCTTCCGGTGCAGGGGCAAGAACTCAATGGTGGCTTCTCCTGTGGTGGATGATATGATGCCTGACTCTCTGCTGTGTGCCTCTCCTCCGTTGGTCCGTAGGCCTAAAGTCACTGAAAGCGGCCTTCTTCTCCTGTGTGTGTGATATGATGCCTGAATATGTGCTGTGGTGCCTCTCTCCTCTTCCTGGGTGCGGGGTCAAAGTAACTCAATGGTGGCTTCTCCTGTGGTGGTTGATATGATGCCTGATTCTCTGCTGTGAAACCTCTCTCCTCCATCTGGGTGTAGGGGTCAAAGTCTTTCAAAGTCGCCTTCTCCTGTGCTGATTGATATAAAGCTGATGGTTGTGCCATCTGACATGGTTGCCAGGGTCTGATTCAATGGGGGCCTACTCCTGTGGTGGGTGATCTAAATGCCTGATTCTCTGCTGTGAAACCTCTCTCCTCCGTCTGGGTGTAGGGGTCAAAGTCTTTCAAAGTCGCCTTCTCCTGTGCTGATTGATATGAAGCTGATGGTTGTGCCATCTGACATGGTTGCCGGGTCCCATTAAATTGGGGCCTACTCCTGTGGTGGGTGATCTAAATGCCTGATTCTCTGCTTTGAAACCTCTCTCCTCCGTCCGGGTGTAGGGTCAAAGTCTGTCAAAGTCGCCTTCTCCTGTGCTGATTGATATAAAGCTTATGCTTGTGCCATCTGGACATGGTTGCCGGGTCTGATTCAATGGTGGCCTACTCCTGTGGTGGGTGATCTAAATGCCTGATTCTCTGCTGTGTAACCTCTCTCCTCCGTCTGGGTGTAGGGTCAAAGTAACTAAATGGTGGCCTACTCCTGTGGTGGGTGATATGATGCCTGGTTCTCTGCTGTGGGACCTCTCTCCTTTGTCTGGGTGCTGTGGTCAAAATAATAGTAAGTGACCTTCTCCATTGGTGGGTGACTTGAAGCCTGATTCTGTGCTATGGGACCTCACTCCAATTAATATTGTTTAATTTTTATTTATTTTATGTTAACTCATCATTTCCCTATCTACATTTGTTTGCAGGGGATTTAACTACATTTTGCTGCCTTTTGCAGCCCTCTAGCCCTTTCCGGGTGTGTTTTACAGCCTTTTTAGTGCCCAAAAGTTCTGGTCCCCATTGACTTCTATGGGGTTTGGGTTCGGGATGAAGTTCGGGTCGAGTTCGGATCCCGAACCCGAACATTTTTCGAAAGTTCAGCCGAACTCGTCGAACCCGAACATCCAGGTGTTCGCTCAACTCTACTAATATATCTACTTTTTTCATTTTTTTTTCACTTTTAACACAATAAAAGCATTGTTGACACAGGCACTGCCTTACTGTTAGTGAACTTTATTGTTGACTTTTGGCAGTTAAATTGACAGTTGAGATAAACCATCTGTTAGTTTAGTGGGTGAACGCAAATATCGAGGAGAACATCAAATAAGGGACATGGACATGGTCATAGTGGTGTTGGTGGAGCTCCTGTTGCTGGGAGAGGACCGTTCACTGCCAGCTACAGGTCCAAGTGAAACACCTTCCTCAGGTGCGAGTAGGCGACAGAACCTGCAGCGTTATTTGGTAGGCCTGTATCCCGCTCTACGGATGGTGAGGCCAGAACAAGTACAGGCGATAGTAGATTAGGTGGCTGACAGTAGCACCAGTTCCTTCACAGTATCTCCTACCCAGTCTTCTGCAGAAAGCTCAGAGTTGACACCTGCAGCCCATGCCCATCAGTCTTTCACCTCACCCCCTTGCAAAGCAGCCAAGCAGCCTGAGCTCCAAATCATGCAGCAGACTCTAATGCTTTTTGATGACTCTGCTGGCAGGGTTTCCCCAGGCCATCCACATAGCCCTGCCCCAGAAGTGAAAGACATTGAATGAGGACATGGGAATACCACCGCAGCACGTCTCTGATGATGACGAAACACAGGTGCCAACTGCTGCGGCTTTCTGCAGTGTGCAGACCAATGAGGAGGACAACGGTCAAGAATGGGTGGAAGATGATGTGGAGGATGATGAGGTCATCACCCTTGACTGGACTCAAGTTCATGCTAGAGACGTGTGCAGTTCTGAGGAAGAGGTGGTCGTCGCACAGAGGCAACAGCACAGCAAAAGAGGGAGCAGGGTGCAAAAGCGGAATGGCCGTCCCCGAGACAATACGCCTGCTACTTCCCACCGCACCCAGGGACCTAGCACACCAAAACCAGCTGCAAGGAGTTCTTTGGCGTGGCAGTTCTTAAATGCTCAGAGGAAAATACACAAGTGGTTTGCACGTTGTGCCAGCAGAGCCTGAAGCGAGGCATAAACGTTCTAAACCTGAACCTGCATGACCAGGCATCTACATGCAAAGCACGAACTGCAGTGGAGTAAATACCTTAAAAACCAAGAAAGGTCTCAGGCTCCTCCTGCTTCCTCTTCTGCTGCTGTCTCTGCCTCTTCCTCCAGCTCTGGAGTCACAGTGGCACATGCCACCCAGCAAACAGAGGATGTGCCACCAACACCACCACCTCCGTCATAATCACCAAGCATCTCCACCATGTCACACGCAAGCGTTCAGCTGTCCATCTCCCAAACACTGGAGAGAAAGAGGAAATACCCACTTACCCACCCTTGATCCCTGGCCCTGAATGCCAGCATTTCAAAATGACTGGCCTTTGAAATGCTGTCATTCCGTCTGGTGGAGACGGACTGTTTTAAACAGCTGATGGCCGTGGCTGTCCCACAGTATATCATTCCCAGCTGCCACTACTTTTCCAGGAGAGCTGTCTCTTCCCTGCACAACCAAGTGGAGGATAAAATCAAGTATGCACTGCACAATGCCATCTGTGGCAAGGTCCACATAACCACAGATACATGGACCAGTAACCATGGGCAGGGACGCTATATCTCCCTAACTGCACACTGGGTAACTGTAGTGGCGGCTGGGCCCGAGGCGGATAGCGGTTTGGCGCATGTCTTTCCACCACCAAGGATCGCAGGGCATTATTCTTTCCCTACTGTTGCCTCCTCATCCTAGTCCGCTTCCTCCTCCTTCTCTTCTACCACCTCTTCATCCGGTCAGCGAAAGACTTTCACCACCAACTTCAGTACAGTCAGGGGTAAAAGTCAGCAGGTGGTTTTAAAACTCATGTGTTTGGGGGACAAACCCCACACCACACAGGAGCTGTGGAGCAGCATCGAAGAACAGACCGATCAATGGTTGCTGCCAGTTAGCCTCAAGCCCGGCCTGGTGGTGTACGATAATGGGCGAAATCTCGTAGCAGCTCTGGGACTAGCCGGTATGACGCACATCCCTTGCCTGGCGCATGTGCTGAATCTGGTGGTGCAGAAATTCCTTAAAAACTACCCAGACATGTCAGAGCTGCTGCAGAATGTGTGGTCCGTCTGTGCGCACTTTCGTTGTTCTTACCCTGCTGCTGCTCGCCTGTCTGCACTGCAGCGTAACTTCAGCCTTCCCGCTCACCGTCTCATATGCGAAGTGCCCGCTAGGTGTAACTCCATCTTGCATATGCTGGAGAGACAGTGCGAGCAGCAGCAGGCGATAGTGGAGTTTCAGCTACAGCACGCACAGATCAGTTGCTCTGTGGAACAGCACAACTTCACCACCAATGAGTGGGCCTCCATGCGAGACCTGTGTGCCTTTTTGCAGTGTTCTGAGTACTCAACCAACATAGCCATTGCCGATGATGCCGTTTGTAGCGTTACAACACCACCTCAATGTCTCTTTGAAAAAACACTTAGGGCGATGATGGAAGAGGATGTGGCACAGGAGGAAGAGGAGGAGAAAGAGGGTGCCTTTCACAGGGTTTCAGGCCAGTCATTCAGAAGTGGCTCAGAGGGTGGGTTCCTGCACCAGTAGAGGCCAGGTACACATGCGGCCAACCAGGGCACAGTTCTGGAGGACGAGGAGGAGGAGGATGAGGTAGAGGAGGAGGAACCCTGTTCACAACAGGGTGGCACCCAACACAGCTCATGGCCATCACTGGAGCGTTGCTGGGGGGATACGGAGGACACAGACGATACACCACCTACAGAGGACAGCTTATCCTTACCTCTGGGCAGCCTGGCACACATGAGCGACTACATGCTGCAGTACCTGCGCCACGACCGCAGAGTTGCCCACATTTTAACTTTTGCTGACTACTGGGTTGCCACCCTGCTTGATCGCCGTTACAAAGACAACGTGCTGTCCTTAATTCCCTTACTTGATCATGATAGGAAGATGTGCAACTACTAGCAAACGCCTGAGGGCATTCCAAACTGACACCGGGGGACAAGTGGAAGCACAAGGCGAAAGCAGAGGCGGAGGAGGAAGAGGTCGCCAACGCAGTTGGGTCATGGCCAGCACCTCACAAGGCAGGGTTAGCATGGCCGACATGTGGAAAAGCTTTGTCACCACGCCACAGCAACCGGCACCACTAGCTAATATGGAACGTCTTAGCAGGAGGCAGCATTTGAACAACATGGTGAAACAGTACATGTGCACACGCCTCCATGTACTGACTGATGTTTCTGCCCCATTCAACTTCTGGGTCTCCAAATTGTCCACATAACCTGAGCTTAACTTTGAGGTGCTGGCCTGCCCAGCAGCCAGTGTATTGTCTGAATGTGTATTTAGCACAGCAGGGGGAGTTATTACGGGCAAAATCAGCCGCCTGTCCACAGACAACGTGGACAAGCTCACGTTCATTAAAATGAACCAGGCTTGGATCCCACAAGACTTGTCTGTACCTTGTGCAGAATAGACATTTATACCCACCTCAACCATACATTCTTGTACTCAAGTGCACTTATTTTTTGATTTCTTTTTATTTGTCCCATTATTTTGGGGGCTACCCCAATTAAAAAAAAAAATACATTGTTAGCTGGCTACCTCCTTCTCCTCCTCCATCGCCGCTTCCACCTACAACACCACATTCACCGTCTCCTCAACCTCCAACTCCACATCCGCCTCCTCCTCCGAGTTGCAGGTTATTAATTTTAAATGTTTATTTATTTATTTTAAATTATTTCCCTATTCCCATTTGTTTGCAGAACACTTGCCATGCTCTTAAGCACATTTTGCTGCCTTTTGCAGCCCTCTAGCCCTTTCCATTGCATTTTTAGGGCAATTTTAGTGCCCAAAAGTTCGGGTTCCCATTGACTTCAGGTTCGGGGTCAAGTTCGGGTTAAGTTCGGATCCCGAACCCAAACTTTTTTGTGAAGTTCGGCCAAACCCGTCGAACCCGAATTTCCAGGTGTCCGCTCAACTCTACTCGCTGTATTTCTGTCACTGCTCATGTTGTCTTCATTAATAGTGATGTCGCGAACATAAAATTTTCAGTTCACGAACGGCGAATGTGAATTTATGCAAATGTTCGCGAACGGGCAAACCGGACGAACCGCCATAGACTTCAATAGGCAGGCGAATTTTAAAACCCACAAGGACTTTCTGGCCACAGTAGTGATGGAAAAGTTGTTTCAAGGGGACTAACACCTGGACTGTGGCATGCCGGAGGGGGATCCATGGCAAAACTCCCATGGAACATTACGTAGTGGACGCAGAGTCGGGTTTTAATCCATAAAGGGCATAAATTACCTAACATTCCTAAATTGTTTGGAATAACGTGCTTTAAAACATCCAGTGTGTGTATACGATCAGGTATGATGTTGTATCGATCAGGTAGTGTAAGAGTTACGCCGGCTTCACAGTGACAGACCTAACAGTGACAGACCAAACTCCCCGTTTAACGCACCGCAAACAACCGCAAACTCCACATTTGCACAAGGTTGGATATAAAGCTAGCCATGTCCCGTTCCTTGTCCTCACTGACGTCATTGAAGGTCTCTTCCTCGCGCAATGTACTGTGCCAACATATATGAGTGGTGTGTTCAGTAATCAGTAGTACCATTTTTTATTAGTTTAATCCCTGTTACGTCCCCTGTGAGGGGACATGTATTGAATAGATTTTAGGAACCGGGAGATGGAAAAAGAAGCTTGGTCGTTCCTCTTACTTCCAACTTTGGGCAATGCGTGTGCGCCATGCAATGTACTGTGCCACCCTATATGAGTGGTGTGTTAAGTAGTACTATTCCTATCAGTTTAATTCCTGTTATGTCCCCTAATAGGGGACATGTATCGAATAGATTTTAGGAATCGGGAGATGGAAAAAGAAACTTGGTCGTTCCCCTTACTTCCAATTTGGGGCACTGCGCGTGCACCATGCAATGTGCTGTGCATTCCTATATAAGTGGTGTGTTAACTAGTACTATTCTTATCAGTTTAATGCCTTTTATGTCCCCTACCAGGGGACGTGTATTGAATGGATTTTAGACAACCGCAAAGAGTTGTCAAAAGTTGACAAACTGATTGCAGAAATTGTATTAATCTGTGTGTGCGTCAATCTTGTTGTGGTGATGATTGAGCGCGTGCGCACGTTCGGGAGATTGAATTGAATTGAATCCTTGCATAGGGAGATACAGAAAAAAAGCTGTCTCTGTCCGCTTCCTTCTAATTTGAGGCACTACAGAGAGAACCATTATGACATCATGAAATAATAATTTTGTTCCTCTGAAGTACATTGAGTATCCAGCTATACTCTGTACTTGCTCTGCCAAGGCGAATGAGTTCTGTAGTTCTTCCATTGTCACTGAAAAGGTGCTTGATCTACAGAAACCAAATCTGAAACTCTTTATAGATACATTTTTTTAATTTGATCTAAGGGAATTGCACTTCATTTTAACACTGACATCAAGATACACCCCGTTTATTAGTTACATATGTACCTAGTAAAACTCAGTAGACTTTAAGTCACGGATTTCCTTAAATAGTTGTGCTTCTTTATACAATGATTTGGGGTTTGAGACTGTCCTATTTGTAACCATGAGTCCTGTACAATTGGTCTGACCCTTTGCATTTCCACCTTGGAAGAGTGTAGACAGCTGTACATTGTTTCTCTCATCAGTCTGTACATTTACACAGGCTCACAGTATATATTAAAAAGGAAAGTGTAACAATGTTAATACACTATACTGTTTTGTTTGTTTTATTTCTTTAATCGGGTGAAAAGCCTAAGTTGTATTGGTATTGATGGGGATTTTTTTAATTGTCTGTATTATTTCTAATAAACTATTAAGAGGCTTAATTATGATTTTTTTATTTTATGTATTAGAAACCCATGAAAAATTATCCAGCCGATCGCTATTGGTCTGATCAGAATGAAGCAGTTATCATCTGGGGTGTGCCAACATTGCCAACACAATCATAGAGGTGATCACTTCATTGTGATACGCAAGCCCCTTCACCACAACAAGGTAACAATCACGAAGGGGAATTGACACATGTATGTGCCTTTTCTTTGTTTTGTTTTTGCAGCCACAGTGCAGCACCAGAGACCAGAAAAATTAGGCATGTACACATGCCTGAAAAATTAGGTTTATTGTTGCAGCCGCTGTCACGCAAGTCATCCGACATGCAGAGATTAAATACAGCAGCGTGGGGACCATTTTTAGCCCAAGGCATCTAATCAGGCCTTTTTTTAGTCAAAAGCATCCTCCACTGTCAGTCCCTTCGGTATCCACGCCTCATTCATCCTAATATATGTGAGGTACTGTAAACTTTTTTGACCTAGGCGACTTCTCTTGTCAGTGACAATACCTCCTGCTGTGCTGAAGGTCCTTTCTGACAGGACACTTGAAGCGGGGCATGCCAGAAGTTCTATCGCAAATTGGGATAGCTCAGGCCACAGGTCAAGCCTGCACACCCAGTAGTCAAGGGGTTCATCGCTCCTCAGAGTGTCGATATCTGCAGTCAAGGCGAGGTAGTCCGCTACAAGTCGGCCGAGTCGTTCTCTGAGGGTGGACCCCGAAGGGCTGTGGAGATGCGTAGGACTTAAAAAGCTCCGCATGTCCTCCATCAACATGTCTGTAAAGCGTCCTGTCCTTGCCGGCGTGGTCGTGGTAGGAGGAGGATTACTCTATCCTCTTCCCCTGTTAGATTCCCATTGTGCTGTGACATCACCCTTATACGCTGTGTAAAGCATACTTTTTTAACTTGTTTTGGAAGTGCTGCATCCTTTCCGACTTCTGGAATTTGGTAACATTTCAGCAACTTTCTGCTTATACCGGGGGTCTAGTAGCGTTGCCACCCAGTACAGGTCATTCTCCTTCAGCCATTTTATACGAGGGACCCTCAACAGGCATGACAGCATGAAAGACCCCATTTGAACAAGGTTGGATGCCGAGCTACTCATGTCCTGTTCCTCGTCCTCACTGATGTCATTGAAAGTCTGTTCTTCCCCCCAGCCAGGTACAACACCATGGGTCCCAGATAGGTGACAACAACGAGCACCCTGGGATGCCTGCTGTGGTTGGTCTTCCTCCTCCTCAAAGCCACATTCCTCCTCGGACTCCTCAGACTCCTCTTCCAGAGTTGCCGCAGGTCCAGCAAGCGATGATGATAAGGATGTTTCTGGTGGTGATGGTGACCACAACTCTTCCTCTTCACACTTATCTACGGCCTGAGCCAGCATTCTTCGCAGGGCACGCTCCAGGAAGAAAACAAATGGGATGAGGTCGCTGATGGTGCCTTCGGTGTGACTGACTAGTTTTGTCACCTCCTCAAAAGGACGCATGATCCTACGGGCATTGCGCATGAGCGTCCAGTAACGTGGCAAAAAAATACCCAGCTCTGCAGAGGCTGTCCTAGCACCCCGGTCATACAAATACTCGTTGATGGCTTTTTCTTGTTGGAGCAGGCGGTCGAACATTCGGAGTGTGGAATTCCAACGTGTTGGGCTGTCGCAAATCAAGCACCTCACTGGCATGTTGTTTGACCGCTGAATATGGAAAAAGTGCACGATGGCCGTGTAGGAATGCCTGAAATGGCCACACACCTTCCTGGCCTGCTTGAGGACATCCTGTAAGCCTGGGTACTTACACACAAAGCGTTGTACAATCAGATTCAACGCATGTGCCATGCACGGCACATGTGTCGACTTGCCCAAATTCATTGCCGCCAACAGATTGCTTCCATTGTCACACACCACTTTGCCAATCTCCAGTTGGTGCGGGGTCAGCCACTGATCCACCTGTGCGTTCAGGGCGTACAGGAGTGCTGGTCTGGTGTGACTCTCTGCTTTCAGGCAAGTCAACCCCAAGACAGCATGACACTGTCGTATCCGGAATGTGGAATAGCCCCTGGGTAGCTGAGGGGGAGCAGTTGATGATGTCGAGCAAGACGCAGCAGCAGAAGAGGACTTGGCCGAGGAGGTTAGCGAAGAGGATGGAGTAGGAGGAGTATAGGAGGTGGCAGCAGGCCTGCCTGCAAGTCATGGCTGTGTCACCAACTCCTCTGCAGAGCCACGCATTTCATGCTTGGCAGCCGTCAGTAGGTTTACCAAATGCGCAGTGTACGTGATATACCTGCCCTGACCGTGCTTTGCAGACCAGGTATCAGTGGTCAGATGGATCCTTGTCCCAACACTGTGTGCCAGACATGTCATGACTTCCTTTTCCACAATAGAGTATAGGTTGGGGATAGCCTTTTGTGAAAAATAATTTCACTGGGGTGTCCCAATAGCTACAAATTTTTGAAGGCCTCTGACTCCACAAGCTTGTATGGTAAAATAAATAAAAATAAATCCTCTGACAGATCAAATGAAGCGGCTGTGGTGCTAGAATTGGTGGTAGTGGCGTACAGGTGAGTGGTAACTTGAGAGGTGCCCGAAGCTGAGCTGGAGGATGATGGTGCCTCAAGGTTCCGAGCGGAAGCTGTAGAAGATTGGGTGTCCTGTGTAAGCCAGTCAACTATGCCCCCAGAATTTTTCGAGTTCAGGGTATGTGGCCTCTGAACACTGGGCATTATTCTAGGGCCAAAGGAAATCACAGCACCACGATGGCCCCTGCCGGGTGGATTGCCTCTGCCTGTCATTTCTTTTTTTTGATTAGTGGTTTTATGCGTGCAAGGTACTGTGCCACCCGGTATGAGTGGTGGGCACTGGCAGTGGGCACACTATAGTGTGTGGAAGTGGGCCTGACACACACTGGCAGGCAACTAACCTTAGATTAAAGGGTAAAAATGAAATGACTTATTTATCGGCAAGCTACTGTGCCACCTGGTATGAGTGGTGGGCACTGGCAGTGGGCACACTATAGTCAGTGGAAGTGGGCCTGACACACACTGGCAGGCAACTAACCTTAGATTAAAGGGTAAAAATGAAATGCCTTATTTATTGGCATGCTACTGTGCCACCCGGTATGAGTGGTGGGCACTGGCAGTGGGCACACTACAGTCAGTGGAAGTGGGCCTGAAACACACTGGCTGGCAACTAACCTTTGATTAAAGGGTAAAAATCAAATACCTTATTTATCGGCAAGCTACTGTGCCACCAGGTATGAGTGGTGGGCACTGGCAGTGGGCACACTACAGTCAGTGGAAGTGGGCCTGACACACACTGGCAGGCAACTAACCCTAGATTAAAGGGTAAAAATCAAATGCCTTATTTATCGGTAAGCTACTGTGCTACCAGGTATGAGTGGTGGGCACTTGCAGTGGGCACACTACAGTCTGTGGAAGTCGGCCTGACACACACTGGCAGCAGGCAAGCAACTAAAATTAGATTAACATGTAAAAATTAAATGCCTTTTTATTTATGCAAAGTCCTGTGCCACACAGTATGAGTGGTGGGCACTGGCAGTGGGCACACTACAGTCTGTGGGCCTGACACACACTGGCAGCAGGCAGGCAACTGAAATTAGATTAACATGTAAAAATTAAATGCCTTTTTATTTATGCAAAGTCCTGTGCCACCTGGTATGAGTGGTGGGCACTGGCAGTGGGCACACTACAGTCAGTGGAAGAGGGCCTGAAACACACTGGCCGGCAACTAACCTTTGATTAAAGGGTAAAAATTAAATGCCTTATTTATCGGCAAGCTACTGTGCCACCTGGTATGAGTGGTGGGCACTGGCAGTGGGCACACTACAGTCAGTGGAAGTGGGCCTGACGCACACTGGCAGGCAACTAACCCTAGATTAAAGTGTAAAAATTAAATGCCTTATTTATCGGTAAGCTACTGTGCTACCCGGTATGAGTGGTGGGCACTGGGAGTGGGCGCACTACAGTCTGTGGAAGTCGGCCTGACACACACTGGCAGCTGGCAAGCAACTAAAATTAGATTAAAGTGTAAGAATGAAATGCCTTTTTTTATGCAAAGTCTTGTGCCACACATTATAAGTGGTGGGCACTGGCAGTGGGCACACTACAGTCTGTGGGCCTGACACACACTGGCAGCAGGCAGGCAACTGAAATTATGGGAAACGCAGAAAATAGAAATAGCTCACTCCAGTGTATTCAAAGACAGGTGCTCTAATCCTAGATTGGTTCACCACTCAACCAGGGTAAGGATAAAATAGTAATGCAAGGACTGGCACTCGTATATGGACGTCCTATGGACACAAAATGTATTAAGGTACATATACAAATATATAAATAGAAATAAAAAAAGGATAAAAGAAATTCTAGATGTCTATATGCACACTGACCACCAGAAATTCCGAATATACTGAATAAACGCAATATCCTCAGAAACCTTCACTTTAAAATAGCATTTAAAAAATCTGCAGAAAGTATTACAAACAGTCCATGTCCTTCAACGGACTCCTTCAAAAGTGTATATATCTTCTATTAATGGTATTGTGTTTAGTCCGGACTTCTCTAATTACATAGGACACTGTTTCTTTAAAGCACGGTTTGATGTCTCACCGTTCCTTTAAAACACGGTTCGGTGTCTCACCTTGAGAGTTACTCAACACCATATGATGGTTTCACAAATAGTAAGTAACCCACTCTTGTGGGCTTACCTCCAGTAGTTCCCCACTATATCGGAATGCCGCTGGTTTAACTTGTCGCTGGTTTGACTTGTCCAGTATGCTGAAGCCGGCGTCCCGGCTCTGAACAGTATCGGCGTTCCTCGTGGTGTCCGCGTCACGTGACCGGATTGTGTCTCGGATTATTGCCGGATCCCAGAGTCGACTCTTTCACTCCTCCAGTATATTATTCTTCAAATATAGAAAAAGAGGTCCTGATGGGGTGCAGATTTTCGCCAAACGCGTTTCGGGGATCTCTCTCCCCTTCCTCAGTGGCAGCACCCCTACACACAAGCTCACCAGTTATATAGTCCCCAGGGACCGTCACAAATCCCGGACCGGATCTATTCAAGATCTTTTTCTCCGCATAATTGCAATTGAAACCGCAATGTGATTTTTCATGCGGGTTTTTTTGCATGTGATTTTTATGTTTAAGCATACGGTTCTTCCATATGTCTATCATACGGTTTCTTTACAGTATTTCTTTACAATATTTTTACTGCAATTTTTGATGCGGTTTTTTGATGCGATTTTTTTGATGCGGTTTTTCAGAACTTGCGTTTTTTCCATATTAGTTGCATTTCAGTATAAACAACAGTCTCCATATAATCAAAGTTCAATTAAGATTGTAGAAATATAGTCTTCCTTTGACATATAAATCAAGAGTATATATTAATCCTTACTTTCTCTTTATTTATACCCTTTACATGTCGAAGGACCTTTTTCAGAGGTTTCTACAATATCAATGCATTATCTATGCGTTTTTTCATCATGCATGCATTTTTTTTAACATATATGCGTTTTTTTTAAAAAACATATGCACCGCCTTTAAAAATCTTTTAAAACACTTATCCATATTCGCATACTTCATAAGTATAAGGAATCGGGAGGTATGCGTAGGGCCGAGGAGGGATCGCAGTATCTTTTCAACATGAGATCACTCATCAGCCACACGCACACCACCCATATCTACAGAAAGCCAAAAATTTCCAACTCGGCATTCAAGCCATTCGGTATCAAGCTACCAAAATCATAAATACGTCTAGATTCAGCTCTTGATAATTTTTCTATATAATTACCACCACGCCAGTGTGTCTCCACCTTCTCCAATGCCATAAATGAAAGACCTCGTGGGTCCTGATTTGGCGAAAATCTGCACCCCACCAGGACCTCTTTTTCTACATTTGAAGAATAATATACTGGAGGAGTGAAAGAGTCGACTCTGGGATCCGGCAATAATCCGAGACACAATCCGGTCACGTGACGCGGACACCACGAGGAACGCCGATACTGTTCAGAGCCGGGACGCCGGCTTCAGCATACTGGACAAGTCAAACCAGCGACAAGTTAAACCAGCGGCATTCCGATATAGTGGGGAACTACTGGAGGTAAGCCCACAAGAGTGGGTTACTTACTATTTGTGAAACCATCATATGGTGTTGAGTAACTCTCAAGGTGAGACACCGAACCGTGTTTTAAAGGAACGGTGAGACATCAAACCGTGCTTTAAAGAAACAGTGTCCTATGTAATTAGAGAAGTCCGGACTAAACACAATACCATTAATAGAAGATATATACACTTTTGAAGGAGTCCGTTGAAGGACATGGACTGTTTGTAATACTTTCTGCAGTTTTTGTACATGCTATTTTAAAGTGAAGGTTTCTGAGGATATTGCGTTTATTCAGTATATTCGGAATTTCTGGTGGTCAGTGTGCATATAGACATCTAGAATTTCTTTTATCCTTTTTTTATTTCTATTTATATATTTGTATATGTACCTTAATAAATTTTGTGTCCATAGGACGTCCATATACGAGTGCCAGTCCTTGCATTACTATTTTAGGCAACTGAAATTAGATTAACGTGTAAAAATGAAATGCCTTTTTATTTATGCAAAGTCCTCTGCCACACGGTATGAGTGGTGGGCACTGGCAGTGGGCACACTACAGTCTGTGGGCCTGCAGCCTCTCACTCACGGGCAGGCCAGGCAACTGCAATATATATATGGAGAAAAATAAAATAAAAGCAGACTAATGTAGCAGCCATAAAAAGGGCTTTTTGGGGTGCTGTGATGCTGTCCTTACAGCAGATGAGTCTGTGGACACAGAACACTGGCCTAGTTAATGTTTTCCCTATGAATTCATCAGCACAGCAGCAGCTGCACTCTCCCTGCTCTCATTAACACACTGCAGCTTCAGACTGAATCTAAAATGGCTGCCGTTTTTATAGGAGGTGGGAGGGTGTGGGAGGGTGTGGGAGGGAGGGTGCTGATTGGCTGGAATGTGTCTGCTGACTGTGAGGTACAGGGTCAAAGTTTGCTCAATGATGATGTATAAAGATATTTATATTGTTTTTTTAATTAAAAATGGATAAAGATCAGCTTTTTCATCTATGTATAGTCTTTCTATTGTACATCTGTTTCATTTTTTTCAAGTCAATGAACGTCCTTCAATACCATGAATTTTTGACACAAAGTAAGAAATCTTGTTAGGGTCTATAAAAAATCTACTTTTGATCTGTAATAATATGCTCTTTGTAAACCAATTAGTCTCATAATGAGTGCACAGGTTGCTATTGCACCTGAACCCTAATGTATGGAGCTGTATAAAGGTCAAGAAGACTGTATAATAAATAAGCATCTCCATAAAGGCACAGTAAAGTGGTACTGTTAGACATATGTTACTATACAAAAGACATATATGTAGCTAGAGATGAGCGAATCGAAGCTGATGAAGTGGAATTCGATCTGAATTTCAGGAATTATTCGATTCGCATTGAATCCGAATTTCCTCACGCTTCGTGGTAACGAATCACATTTTTCCTAAAATGGCTGCTGCACATGTTAGGACATGGAACAAGGAACTCTGGGAATGAGAGATCACCCACAATGCCATGCATGCAGCCAATCAGCAGCCAGCCAGCCCTGTGATGTCACAGCCCTGTAAATAGCCTTAGCCATCTTGGATTAAGCCATTTTCCAGTGTACTTTGTGCAGTGAGAGACTTTAGCAGGCGCTAGGGACAGTGCTAGGAAAGACTTGAAAACGTATATTTTGCTCAATAGAAGTTTTGGGAAAGAGCATTAGAAGTGTAAGGAAAGGATAGGGAGGAATTATTCCCCAGTATTGAAGTAAAACAGGGTTCAATAGGGTGTTTACAGCCTGGGTAATAGGAACAATCCTGTTACACCTTGCTGCACTGACTGGGGGTCCAAATTGCCATTATACTGCTGCTCATTTAAGGTTTGCAATTCTTCTGTAATTCCAGCAAACTTGTTATTGGGGTCTTATTAGCCCTTGTGCAGTGCAGTTAGCCTGCACTGATGTGTGAATAAAGAACAACACCTTTTTTGCACTATTTTGGTGTGCTGCTCTACTTTTTTGACAATATTGAAGATTGGGTTGCTTATCCCTTTACTTGAGCCTGCACCCGGACTGCTCAGTCTGTGCTGCCACATCTTTTGTCTCTCTCTCTTTATATATATATATATATATATATATATATATATATTGTGGGGAGTCGCTCTGGTAGACAGCGGTGCGGGTGCAGTTTAGAGGCAAAACAAGGAGTCCAGATTGTGCAACAAACAGTGTTTTATTCACACTTGCACACAAAATGAAAAACAGTCTCTTGGTGACAGTTCACACACAACGGAAATAACGTAGCCAAACAAAAACAGTCCAACACAGGTTCAGTCACCTGGGAGGTGTAGGTGCAGGTTCGCACCACGCTGTCGGCCCAGCCGCAGGAGAATCCAGCTTCAGGTAGCCAGGAACAAAATACCTCCTTGCTGAGCTCTTTCCTCCTGGACAGAGAACTCCCAGCCCTGTTAGCAGCTCAGGATAATCACACTCCCCAGACACAGCTGCTGGCTGCGTTTTATATCCAGCCCAAAACATGGACTGGACCGTGGGGAGCAGCCACCCACCCTACTCTTTAGCTGCTCCCAGTAAGAGCCGGCCCGGATCGGCTTTGCAGCCATGCTATTTAACAAAGCCAAACAGCACTAGCTGCTGCAGACAAAAAACCCGGCTCTCACCTCACCGAGGCCAGCAACCTCGGTGACACGTACCTGCCATCACATATGACACCTTGCACCTTACCACAATATATATATATGTTCTAAAGCCTTTTTTTGGCATGTATTAGAGGGGAAAAATAAAAAGGGCTTATTAGCCATTGTGTGGTAAATGTGAGAAAATAAAATACATTTTTGCCATGTATTAGTGGCAAAAAAAACTTTATTTGCTGTTCACGGCCGCAGTTATATGTTCTAAAGCCTTTTTTTGTTGGGTAGTGGGGGGGGAGGAGCTTATTAGCCGTTGTGTGGTGAAGTGAGAAAATAAAAGCCCTTTTTGGCATGTATTAGGGTACTTTCAAACTAGCGTTTTGGATTCCGTTTGTGAGATCTGTTTCAGGGCTCTCACAAACGGTCCAAAACGGATCAGTTAAGCCCCAATGCATTCTGAATGGATAAGGATCCGTTCAGAATGCATCAGTTAGGCTCCGTTCCTCCTCTATTCCGTTTGGAGACGGACACAAAAACGCAGCTTGCAGCATTTTTGTGTCCGTCTGAAGAGGCGGAGCCTAACGGATCAATTTTGAATTACAATGTAAGTCAATAGGGACAGGTCCATTTTCAATGACACAATATGGTGCATTTGAAAACAGATCCGTTCCCCATTGACTTTCAATGTAATTCAAAACGGATCCGATTTGGACTTTTTCATTTTTCTTTAAAACTAATGCAAACGGATCCGTTCTGAACGGATACAAACGTTTGCATTTTAGGTGCGGATGCGTCTGTACAAATAAACAGACGGATCCGCACCAACGCAAGTGTGAAAGTACCCTTAGTGGCAAACAAAAAACTTTATTTGCCGTTCACGGCCGCAGTTATATGTTTTAAAGCAGGGGTGCACAAACTTTTTGGGTTCAGGGCCACATTGTCAGACCGAAGAAATCCCAAGGCCGAAAATAAAAGTTAAAAGGGTATTACCAATTAAAGTATTGTATTTATGGCATATTAAACATACAGTATATGCCATTAATGTCTAGTTACACCTCCAGGATTCCCATCTAATGGGAGAATACATAAAAAAACATGTGAGCAGCCTCAAGGTCACCAGGTGGTTGGGGGCCGCAAAGAATGGTATCAAGGGACACATGTGGCCGCAGGTTGTGAACCCCTGTTCTAAAGCCTTTTTGTTGGCGTGTATCAGTGGGGAAAAAGAAAAAGGCCTTATTAGCCATTGTGTGGTGAAGTGAGAAAATTAAAGCCCTTTTTGTACTGTAATAGTGGCAAAAAAAAAACTTTTTTCAGGTCCAGGGTGCCATAGCAACCGTTGCACCCAGTGGCACGCACCCTATTTCAGGCAGTCAAGGCTCCACTGCCACAGCCGAAGGGAGCTGTCTGTCCTTCCCATCATCTGCTGGTCCTGTTGCTCCTGCTCCTCCACCTCCTAGTCAGTTATTCCATCAGCATTCAATCACTGAAGTGATTGCCAAGAGACAACAGTATGCGTGCACTAATCCAGCGGCGCAGAAGTTGAATGTGCTCCTGAACAAGTTGGTGGTACTGTAGTCCCTCCCTTTCCAAGTTGTGGACTCCTTGTACACCTTTCAGAGAACTGATGGCTTGTGCCGAGCCAAGGTGGAGAGTCCCAAGCCGTTAATGAAGCAGATAACCCAGACACACCATGGCAGTATGCAGTGGAGATTGAATCGCCTAGTGCTGGCAGGCAGCCTATCAGAGGCCGGTTCAGGAGGCGCGATGATGTCATCGCGCCACCTGAGCCGTACAGCGCGGGACACAGGCCGGAAGAGGCCTGCATCGCATCGCTGCCATGGTGGTAAGTATGTGTTTTTTTTTTTTTTTTTTTTAAACACAAATCAGTAGCACATATGTGGGGGGGCTACTGGCACATAAGGGGGGGTCACTGGCGCATAAGGGGCTACTGGCGCACAAGGGGCTACTGGCTCATAAGGGACTGCTGGCACATAAGGGGGCTTGCTGGCACATAAGGGGAGGGGCTACTGGCGCATAAGGGGGCTACTGGCACATAAGGGGGCTACTGGCACATGAGGGGGCTACTGGCATATAAGGGGCAACTGGCACATAAGGGGCTACTAGCACATAAGGGGCTAGTGGCACATAAGGAGGGCTACTGGCACATAAGGGGGCTTGCTGGCACATAAGGGGGCTTGCTGGCACATAAGGGGGCTACTGGCGCATAAGGGGACTACTGGCACATAAGGGGGCTACTGGAACATAAGGGGGCTACTGGCACATGAGGGGGCTACTGGCATATAAGGGGTTACTGGCACATAAGGGGGCTACTGGCACATAGGGGGCTACTGGCACATAAGGGGCTTGCTGGCACATAAGGGGGCTTGCTGGCACATAAGGGGGCTTACTGGCACATAAGGGGGCTACTGGCACATAAGGGGGCTTGCTGGCACATAAGGGGGCTTGCTGGCACATAAGGGGGCTACTGGCACATAAGGGGGCTACTGGCACATAAGGGGGCTACTGGCACATAAGGGGCTACTGGCACATAAAGGGGGCTTTCTGGCACATAAAGGGCTACTGGCAAATAAGGGGCTTGCTGGCACATAAGGGGGCTTGCTGGCACATAAGGGGGCTTGCTGGCACATAAGGGGCTACTGGCACATAAGGGGCTACTGGCACATAAGGGGCTACTGGCACATAAGGGGAGCTACTGGCACATAAGGAGGCTACTGGCACTTAAGGCAGGCTATTATTAGTTATAAGGCCGCCTCTGTACTATTATTATTATAATGGCCCCCTCTGTACTATTCTTATGTTAATAGCCCCCACTGTATTAGTATTATTATTTATACACAGGGGGCCGTTATTATAATAATAGTACAGAGAGGGCCTTTATATTAATAATAATACAAAGCTGTGCTGCCATGTCATGGAGGGAGAGAATTGGGATATACCCTATATACTGTGTATTATATTATGGGGGCACTCGGAGGAAGGCGGGAGAGGAGCACTATGGGGGCATTTACTAGGGGCACTATATAGGGGTATTTCATACTGGTACATTATGGGGACATTAGCTGAGCTGGGGCATTACAAGGGGTATTTTTGCACTGTATATTATAAGGAGAATGATTACTACGGGGGTATTATGGTGGGCTTTATTACTCCCCATGTTATGACCGCCCAGTAGCAGCACCAGCCTCTCCTGCTCTGCTATCCCTCTGATCCTTCTCCAAATCCTTATTCTGATATCTTTCTCTTTAGGATAAAACACATCATCAGCTCCGCCGATCCCCACAGTATACCTCTACACCGATCCCCCGGCCAAAGTGTGAAGTGGTGTCCGAGATCCCCAAGGGCCAAGCCAAATAACTGTAAGTTTTCATGTGAAATATGTTTGTTATACACAAATAGCATACACTGCGCACAGCGTCATTGATTGCTATGACGCCGTGCGCTTCGTGCCGCCGCTACAGTACTGTAAGGGCAGATCATCTGATGGGGGGGGGCGTCAATTTTTATCTTGCCTAGGGCGGCAAAAATTCTTGCACCGGCCCTGCACAGCACTATGTATATATGTATGTAGCATGCATACATACATACATACATGCAGCACTATGTACAGTATGTAGCATGTATGTGTGGAATTCAGAACCTATCACACTACCTAACACCCTGCAGAGCTACATTATATCACTATCTAACCTACACTATCTGCCACTAAATATCTGTATTATATATATAAGCTAACTAACTATCTAATGTAATATGACACAGGAAACAGAGAGCACAGCAATGACACTGCTGTCCCTCAGAACTGTAATAAACTGTATAAAATGGCTGTGGGGAGTTTCTTATATACTAAAGGGGTAAGCAACTTTCCTATTGGTTGCTAGGGATGTTGCTAAGCTCAGACTCACACAATTGCAGCCTTCTCATTGGTCTACAACCACTAATGAAAAAAATGTACAATATTCGAAAATACGAATATATATCACTATATTCTCAATATTCATGAATTCTCGAAGTTGCGATATTCGCGATGGAGCTTCGCGATTCAAATATTCTACCGAGCACCCGAGCACAATGGAAGTCAGTGGGAGAACCCAAGCATTAAACCAGGCACCGCCTGCTCTGAAGAGTGGAGGATATCTGGTTCACAGGAAAAGGTCAGAAATTGATGGAAACACCACTGAAATGGTTCGGGAATAGCATGGGAGGGATGTCTGGATGCATCTTGGACTTCCATGTCGCTGCTGGGAACGATGTTGTTCGAGTAGTACGCCAATAATACAGACTGACAATAATACGCACAAAACCGAAGATAAAATCGCTTTTAGAGGAAAAATTGTTAGGAAACATTTTTTCCTGTATATTTACTTGTATATAAAGCCAAAAATTACATGTAAAAATAAATCCCCCACTAAAAGTGTCCTGTCTGACCCAAGAAGAAGTACAACAGCGACTTAATGGTGAATACATGCGACTACGTCGTAACTGCTCTGAAAACCAGGAGTTTGTGAGACAGGCTGGCGATCTTAGGAAAAGTTTCCGTTCACGCGGTTACCCTGATGACATACTACGTAGAGCATATCAAAAATCTCAATCCACTTCCCGTACGGATCTCTTGGTCCCCAAGAAACGATTACCCGGTGACCAAAAGATCCGACTTATTGCCACATTTGACAATATGTCAGAGGAGGTCAGGAATGCCCTGCGGAAACACTGGCTGATTCTCCTCATGGACGCTGATATACGTGAAAAGGTCCATGATTACCCACAGATCACATTTAGAAGAGGCCAGAGTCTCAAAGATCTTTTGGTCCATAGCCACCACTCCCCATTACCAAAAACTGGCACCTGGCTTGATCGTAAACCACTGGGATGCTTTAGGTGTGGGAACTGTGTGGCCTGTGGAACAATTAGACAGAGCAAAACTTTCCTGAGTTCGAATTTGCAACGTACATTTCGTATCCTCGATTTCATCAATTATCGCAGCCGAGGCGTCATATATAAAATCACATGTATTTGTAACAAAAAAGACTTGTGACAAGCACTCCACTGGGGGGGTGTCTTGTCTTGCACTCAGGGGATGAGGCTATATAATAAACTGATGAGTGGCCCTTTTAATTAGTAAGACTTAACTTTTAATAGTATTCGATAAAATGTATATGGCCCTAAACAAATAACACAAGTGTCACTGACATGGTGAGTGTCAGTAGGTTAGTCAGCGGACTGAGAGGTAGCAGATGGAGAGGGGTATATGCTCTACCTGATCTAGGTCTACAGCCCTGGTACTCGCCCTATATATAGATAGCTTGATATCGGGGGGGCCCTGAATGGCTGTCGTGGAGCACCCGCCCCGAAAAGGGAGACCCCAGCCGCTGGAACCTTAGGAACTGACTAGATCACCCTATTAGTAGTGCACCTAAAATAAAATTCTAATCCTCTACCGACGCGTTTCCCCATGCAAAGAAAATTCGCATGGATCATCAGGGATTCAGAGGTATTCACGGGACCGCACAGCGCAGTGGCGTGATGCCGTGCGCCCGTATACATGTGGCAGTGGCAACTCGTTTGAGCGGGCAGATTACCCATATAGGCTAATAACACACTTCCTTATATCGGGTATCTGTTAGCGAACTAGCTTCCTTTTTCTTGGATATATGCGTCCCGGCTGCAGGAATTGGTTCCTATGCTGATAATTTGATATTGATCCATATAGGGCGATTTTTATGATTTGATTTTTTTCATGGAAACCGCCTCAGTGGACGTCTCTGTATATTAACAATAAAAAGAATCCTCTATATCTATTTACAATAGGATTATGTCTGATTCAATTACGCTGTAGCATTTTTGTTGCAACCCTCTCTGAGATTTTAACCAGGCGCATCCAGTGATCGCGATGTGTAGGAAGCCGCCGGAGACGCGGTGAAGGTCTCCCTGGTAACTGGACGCGCCCTCTCTGACACGTGACAACAGTAGGTGGATCACTCGCAGCGGCCGGCCATAGAAAATACAATGTAGAGGCTGGGCCCCTGGAGCGATGACACAGCGGTGACGTATGGAAGAAGGGGCGTGTAAGTATTACCAACCCAGTAGCGGTTGGCTAATTTACAAATATGGGACGATCATCTGGCTTTAAATAGCCTCAGCCCGCTCAAACGAGTTGCCACTGCCACATGTATACGGGCGCACGGCATCACTGCGCTGTGCGGTCCCGTGAATACCTCTGAATCCCTGATGATCCATGCGAATTTTCTTTGCATGGGGAAACGCGTCGGTAGAGGATTCGAATTTTATTTTTGGTGCACTACTAATAGGGTGATCTAGTCAGTTCCTAAGGTTCCAGCGGCTGGGGGTCTCCCTTTTCGGGGCGGGTGCTCCGTGACAGCCATTCAGGGTCTCCCCGATATCAAGCTATCTATATATAGGGCGAGTACCAGGGCTGTAGACCTAGATCAGGTAGAGCATATACCCCTCTCCATCTGCTACCTCTCAGTCCGCTGACTAACCTACTGACACTCACCATTAGTCACCATGTCAGTGACACTTGTGTTATTTGTTTAGGGCCATATACATTTTATCGAATACTATTAAAAGTTAAGTCTTACTAATTAAAAGGGCCACTCATCACACATGTATTTGTAATACCGAATAAGTTAGAAAAACTAAACGCGAGCTGCGGCGGAGGATCGGTGAGCATCTTAATGATGTGGCAAATAAGAAGGACAATGTTGTCTCAAGACACGTACACGAGTACCATCAGGGTGATCCCAGTTTCCTCAGTGCAATAGGAATAGAACTTGTTCCACCATCAGCACGAGGGGGCAACTGGGACCGTACCCTATTACAACATGAGGCCAGATGGATTTTTCGGCTGAAAACAGTATCACCCACTGGTGTGAACGAACAGCTGAATTTTGGTTGTTGTATTTGAAGATACAACTAGTTGTTCACCATGCAATTCCCCTATGGAGCCACTATAATTTGTGTCATTTCTATCTCCTGTTGCTTTGTTTGTTTTCTCCATTTGAATTCCTACCTAGGTCGTTACTTTAATAATCTGATCGTCTATTGTATCGACCATCGTTACTTCTTAGTATCGATATATTTACAAGAACCCTGCCTGTAGACTTCCACATTCTGTGGTGGCTAATGGGTTAATTTTTTATCTGCCCCATTATCAATATTACTGTATCTTGTCCTCAATCCCTGCCTTTTTTCTTCACCGCTTTAAAATACCTTTTAGGTCCCTTTCACACGGGTGAGTTTTCCGCGCGGGTGCAATGTCGTATCCTGTAGTATGTGGCCTCTTACTTGTCCTATCCTGTAGTATGTGGCGTAATACTTGTCGTATCCTGTAGTATGTGGCCTCTTACTTGTCCTATCCTGTAGTATGTTGGATGTGCGATGATGTAGAGTGTTGTGTTAGTAATTTTTTACATAAATCTTTGCAGTGGAGGAGGTGAAAAACCGGTGGCGGAGCTGTCGAGACCAGTTCCGCAAGGAGATGGTCCATAGCCGCAGTGGGTCTGGTCTGCCCAAGAAGCGTCCATATATGTTTAAAGAGCAGCTCATGTTTCTACGTGACATAATGGATCTTCGTCCGTAAATTTTCCAGATTATTCTCTACGCCGTTCTTTTTGCATAATGTCTTCTCATTTGTGTTTTTTTTTTCCGTCTTTTGGCGGGTATGTTTTAACTTTCATTTGTATGTGGTGTTGTTGTGAGTCACAAGAGTAACAATCTACCACTACCTGCATTTTTGGGGTACCCTGCTTTAGGGCCTATGCTTTATGCCTCAACTATCATTTTTGGAATATAGGCAGTGGCACCAATCTTAATCTTTGTAGAATTGTTATAATCTTGATGGTGTAGTCATAAGGTGGTTGTGCGAAAAATGTCCAACAAACACAGGTTATCCCTTAGCTAAGTAGAACCTAATGTTTTTTTGTTTCGTACTGATCTAGAACGGAGGACAACCTGGAGGAGGAAGGCGAGGAGACTGTGGAGCACCACTCCAGTGCCGAAGAAGTTGAAGGACCATCATCACCACCGGCTACCGAAGTGGGTCAAGAAAGCTCCGCAAAGGCTTCCCAAGCCACAGCTCCCTCCACTTCTGACGTGGACCCTTCCTTGGCCGTACAGTCACGGCGGAAACGATCCGCCCAGCCAGGTGACACTTCGGTCAATGTGCAGGTACTGGAGTACCTGAATAGGGCCCGACATGAGGACACGTATGACCTCTATGCCCGGAGTCTGGCCACACATTTTAGAAACCTGCCTCCAGACCGTTATTTTGGGCTCCAAGCCCACATCAGCACCGTTCTGGAGGCGTGTAATGCGCCTAATGACCCGTCGGATCTTTTTCGTGCCAGCGACAATTGGCGCATGCATGGAAACACCAGTGGCCCAGCCCAACGTCCCCCTCCGCCAGTGTTCCCACAACAGCAGGAATATCCACACCATCATGGGCGACAATATTTCCCCCCACCACCCTATTATGGGCCATCATATAGTGGAGAACCCAGTTTCCAGCCCCCGGGACCATCCACCTCTCAAAGTGGGCCACCACCACAGCCTGGACACTCTGCACCAGGCAGTCACCCTGGCCCCCAGTATGATCCCAGCCCCTCCTCTCCCCATTGTTTTATGCAGCTGTGACCTGTATGTGTAATGTTGATGGTTATGTGTTAATGGCCTCTATATGGCCACCTTTTCAGTTTATTCAAACAAAGGAAAAAAACAGTATGCGGTTATAAAGAAATTTTATTTTGTTGAGAACCTTGCAATGTTTTTATTCATGCAAATTTAATACACTGACATTATTACATACTCGTGACACATTTTGGGACTGGCTTTTCAACATGTCATACATTACAAACATCATTTATTTTTGGTCAAAGATTTGGATTGTAGGCTACTGTATGCTACCAAGTATCACCTTTCTGTAAAGTCCATTCTTCCGCCTTTGAACACAAATACACATTCTGTCAGTACATGTCAAGTCCCCAGATATGATGGAGTGCAGGGTTAGAACTTTTAAATCCACATTACATTAGGTTACCATGTCGTGCAGTTTGATACAGTATGCGAATGATCTCAAACAACCTAATCCACCATTACCTTTTACAAAATTTAGGGGAGCAGTAAGCAGGGAGGGGCAAAGTGCACTACTCAGACCAATGGCCAACTCCAAATCCAAACATGTGAAGCTTACCTCCTGCAGACAAGCTACAGCAGGGCATGCTTGCATTTGAAGTTTCGGAAACGCAGGGGATACACACTTTGCCCATCCCTCGATGAGTGGCTCTGTGTTTGGTTGGCGTTTTAAGATGTGTCGAGTTTGGGGGCAACATCCAAACTCGACACACATGACCCTGGTTCCCTGGGATGTTCCTTCCTGTCATGTGGCATCGCATGGTGTCTGAAACTCGCCATCTTGTCCTTAACTTACAGTCAAATGATGTGTGCTTTGGGATCCCTTGGGTCACACACAATAATAGCTACGTTAACATTATTCTCATAGTTGAGTTTGGCCTCTGGATCAGGGAACAGGTGTTGTCTCCAGGGGGAACGAAAAAGGGGTATCTCATCACATGCTCATTCCCTTTGACCTTGTGACAATATGAGCATGGCATAGCTTACAGCATATGAAGGGGCATCGCACTGCCTCTTGCTCATACTGTCACCGGTCATGAGGGCATCTTGCAATCTTCCAGAGTTCAATGGCCGCCACCCTTAGCCCCCAATCCCCTTCATCTTAGCAATACCATGTGTTGGGCCAGATTAATGAGGTATTAGTTAATATTTTCCAGACATTTGGGGCCAAAAAAAGGGTGAAAATAACATGAGAATATTATGTCCAAGGATGTTCCGAAATTTGGGAGACATTCCCCCATGCAGTCTGGAAAATATTTTTAAGCTCGCAACCCACGTCAAGGGTCCTCATTGTCTTGCGAGTCCCTAAATAACACAAAAAGAGAAACTAACTAAAAAACATATCTATCCAGGATCTCTGCACTCAAAAAAGTCCACTTGACTGAAAAGTAAACAAAAATTTAGGCTCCGCAGGGGAAGATTGCTGTGAAGCCAAAGGAAATGAACCAGCAGGGGAGGAAAAATAATCTGCAAACAACTCCCTCACCCGCAGTCCGGCAGAACCAGCTCGTCCAAGTTGAGGGGCCTCTCTCTGGTCTTGAGTAGAAAAGGCAAGAGCATCCTCATCCTGACATGCCTCATACATCCGTACGTAATTATGCAGCACTACACAGGCTTAAATGACATTGTTGACGTTTTGTGGCGCCAACTGAATTGCCGAATGAAAAACACGCCATTTGCTTGCAAGAATCCCGAAGGCACCCTCCACAAATCGTCGGGCCCGGCTTAGACGATAATTGAAGTGGCGCCTTTTGTCGTCCAAACCGCGCCGGGGATAAGGACGCATGAGGTGGGGAAATAGCGCAAATCCCTCATCACCAACTATTACAAAGGGGGCAGGTGGACCCGCTGAACCAGGAAGACAAGCTGGCTGGGGGATATCAAGCTGGTTGCTCTGAAGCCACCGACTCATTCTGGAAGCCCGGAAGATGCCTGCATCTGCCGAACTTCCATAGGCCCCGATGTCTACAATTACAAACCTGTAGTTTGTGTCGACCAAGGCCAACAAAACCACAGAGAAATACTGCTTATAATTGTAAAATCGGGACCCTGAGTTCGGTGGCTTCTTCACCCGTATGTGCTTCCCGTCAAGGGCACCAATGCAGTTGGGAAATTGGGCCCTCTCCAGGAAACCACGGGCAATCTGGAGCCACTGCTGTCTGGTTGGTGGTGGCAGCATGGCAGCTCTCAGCCGCATCCAAATAGTGGCACATGTTGCTCTGACGATGCCAGCTATGGTGGAGGTCCCCATGCGGAACTCGAAGTGGAGTGCAGAGAAGGAATTCCCGGTAGACAAAAATCTGTGAAAAACAAACAAAAAAGAAAAAACAATAAGTACTCCTAATTAAACAATGCAAAAAAATACAAAAAAAGGCCAACATGACAAAATAACACCGGCACATTATGTGCAGGGGGAAAGCTCTTTGGGTCCTTAATTACATTGCGCCATCTGACATAACCACAAAGCCTAAACACAACACATTCCATTTAAAGGGAGAGAAGATCGGCCCCCACACCCACAAAAAATGACAAAACACTAGTTTTGCACATAACAGAGGCATTGAATGAAAATATCCCCCAGAAAACAATACGAAATTGAGTATACATGTTTCAAATTATAACACCAACAATAAAAACCTACCGTAGAGTGATGATGAGGCGCTCCTCCGCTGAAACACACCGCCGCATGTTGGTGTCCTGAAAGGTCAAGCTAGGCCGCAAATCAGCCAAAAGCCGGTCAAAGGTGGACATGGACATGCAGCAATAATTGAAGAATTTAGCAGGGTGCGCACGCAGATCCGAATAAAGGCTTGCAAACTGACCATTGTAGGCCCATTGCGCCACAAGAGGATGCACCCACATTCTCCGCCTCCGGGGTTCTTCCACAATCATTTGTGGCCGCTCCCCAAAGCAACGGTAAACCAACCAGTGCAAAAGCACATGGTCAGTCTCCGAGATGGCAAAAGTCGACATCCTGCAAAGATACTCAAACACCAGCACAACACACAACTGCTTCAAACACACCAAAATGAAGCTTTCCCACCAAAAATAAGCATGCTGGGGTTTTTTAAGGTGTTTCTAATGACCATGTGACTCCACAGGATGGTTGCATTGAAAAACGCATTAACGAAACGCTCTCGCTGGCAAAACGGACAGGTTTAAGAGCAAAAATCGCACCATTTTCACTGAACGCATCCTGAACACACCCGCAGCAAATCCGTGACGCTCGTGTGAAAGGGGCCTTACTTTGTCTGTGAGTGGTTGCTGGGGATGCACCCCCGTCGCCTAGCAGCTTCACCCAGATTCCGCCCACGTGATTGTGGGTGGGAGGAAACACTGACAGTATCTTTTGCCAGGTTTCCCTTACCAGGACTTTTGCGGTTGCGATCTCATCTTGTGCGCATGCGCACGTTATCTCCGGCGGTCAGGTGACTCGGCGTGGTGATGTCACTATACTGCGTCACCGCGCCGACAGCCGGACACACGCGCGATGCTCCCGGACGCCTCCACACTGCACCCTGTGAACATGTAAGCCTTTAAAAAGTGGCGCCTATCACCAGTAAGTAACACCGATCCATTGAGCACACAACACCATAAATTACCAAAAATGTAACTTTATTCAATTTGAAAATAGACAAAAATAGTAAAATATACCATAGGACTGGTAATAGCACCACTATGACACAAATGAGGAAGAAGCCAGTCTAGGCGAAACGACGTTGGGAGGAGGCGACTGCAGGATCGACACACTTGTGGAGGGTATACTTCTTTGCGTCACTCTTTAGCTTTTTGCTTTGCCTTCATAGAGGACTTGGTCCTCAGGCTACTTTTTTACAAGCTTTTGAAGTGTCATTTCTTTGTTATTCATGCACTCTGTGTATGTACCCTCCATGTGTTGACCCTGCGGTCCTCTCCTATTTTTTCTTCCTCATTTGTGTCATAGTGGTGCAATTACCAGTCCTCTGGTATATTTTACTATTTTTGTCTATTTTCAAATTGAATAAAGTTACATTTTTTGGTAATTTATGGTGTTGTGTGCTCAATGGATCGGTGTTACTTAGAAGTAAATTGTGGCCAACTCCTTGATTAAAATGGATACCCGATACTAATTTGGTGTCTATCACCAGTAAGGCGCAGCATCGCCCGCAGGATTTACCATTCCGCGCAAGGAGGCATCGGGGGGCTGGTATCTATAGCTTTCCCTTAGTTTCCTCTCCTCCGTCATCCTCCCCAGCTTATGTTCCATCCACCTTAAGAACTTTAAGGGGACACTTTTCAAAGGGCTCAGAATTTATACTCTGAGGGCCTATTGTTCTATTAAGTGGTATTCTGCCCTACACTGGGAGCCTTGTTTTAGGGTCTCATTTTTATCCTTGGGACCTGCTCCTCAGTACGGCTTATAAACTGCCTGTATCCCAGCACAATTTTAGCTATACCTACATTTATCCCCCAATGATTGCCCTTTAAATGGACATTAAACGTGCATGTAGGGATTAGGGAGCACCTAAGAGTGCAGGGCCTTAACAGGTTTAGTACCAAGGGAAAGGTTCCAGACGGGGTCGCCCTTCTTAGGACGAGTGCCCTGTGGTTAGGCTGCTATTCTTTATTAGCGGTAGGGCTAACTATCCACCACAGGTTTACCATAGGGCCGGCTTAGACCTCGTACTGCTCCCTTTCCTAACTTCCTCTCCAAGTCCACATGGGAGGATTAATGCTGACTCTACTGGCCATATCCGAGACCAGGACAATGGTGCAGTAGGACGCTGGTTTAATTTGGTGCCGCCGCGCACTCTTTCACTATCTAATTGCCATATAAATTGTGGTCTACGGATATTTATGTTATGTATTATGTTATATCCATTCTACCTTGGGGCCTATCTTTTTAATACTTACACCATTAAAGGTTATATTTTAATTCATCCACAATTTTGATGTTTTGACATTGTTTTGAGGTGGATCTCTCTTAGCGACAGTGTGGCTCTGACCACACCTTGTTTTTTTTTAATGTCATAGCCAGACCCTTATTTCTGATATTTGGGACTCTATACTGACAGGGAATGTTCCACAGGATTGGCGCATAGCAAATGTGGTGCCAATATTCAAAAAGGGTCCAAAAACAGAGCTCGGAAACTATAGGCCGGTAAGTTTAACATCTGTTGTGGGTAAACTGTTTGAAGGTTTTCTGAGAGATGCTATCTTAGAGGATCTCAACGGAAATAAGCAAATAACGCCATATCAGCATGGCTTCATGAAGGATCGGTCATGCCAAACGAATTTAATTAGTTTCAATGCATGTCGTATATCTGGACTTCTCCAAAGCATTTGACACTGTATCACATAAAAGATTAGTATATAAAATAAGAATGCTCGAACTGGGAGAAAATGTCTGTAAGTGGGTAAGTAACTGGCTGAGAGATAGAAAACAGAGGGTGGATATTAACGGTACACACTCAGATTGAGTCACTGGTAGTAGTGGGGTACCTCAGGGGTCAGTATTGGGCCCTATTCTTTTCAATATATTTATTAATGATCTTGTAGAAAGCTCGCATAGTAAAATATCAATTTTTGCAGATGACACTAAACTGTGTAAAGTAATTAACACTGAAGAGGACAGTAAACTGCTACAGAGGGATCTGGATAGATTGGAGGCTTGGGCAGATAAATGGCAGATGAGGTTTAACACTGACAAATGTAAGGTTATACACATGGGAAGGAATAATGCAAGTCATCTGTACATACTAAATGGTAAAACACTCGGTAACATTGACATGGAAAAGGATCTAGGAATTTTAATAAACAGCAAACTAAGCTGCAAAAACCAGTGTCATGCAGCTGCCGCCAAGGCCAATAAGATAATAAGTTGCATCAAAAGGGGCATAGACGCCCGTGATGAGAACATAGTCCTAGCACTTTTCAAATCGTTAGTCAGACCACACATGGAGTACTGTGTACAGTTCTGGGCTCCTGTGAACAAGGCAGACATAGCAGAGTTTGAGAGGGTTCAGAGGAGGGCACCTAAAGTAATAACTGGAATGGGGCAACTACAGTACCCTTAAAGATTATCAAAATTAGGGTTATTTACTTTAGAAAAAAGATGACTGCGGGGAGATCTAATAACTATGTATAAATATATCAGGTGTCAGTACAGAGATCTCTCCCATCATCTATTTATCCCCAGGACTGTGAAGAGGGGACATCCTCTGCGTCTGGAAGAAAGAAGGTTTGCACACAAACATAGAAGAGGATTCTTTACAGTAAGAGCAGTGAGACTAGTGATGAGCTAGCACCACGTGTATTCGTCGCATTCTTTGAGTCTCCTCCCCGCACATTTGGCGCTTTCTAAGCAGCCAATGCAGGTCCAGGTAAGTAATTCCCCTCAGTGTAAGGCCATAGCCATGTTAGCTGTATGCCTTACACTGATTAGCTAGCCGGAACACGTGATACCATTTTATATAGGAGCTGAGGTCCAGTGCTCAGCTCATTCAGTGTCAGGGAGAGCAGACAGTAGGCAGGGACAGATAGCGTTTTGCTCTAAACTTACTAATTTTACTCCAAAAACCTTATTGAAAGACCTAACAGTCCTTTTAAGGACTAGAGAGTGACAGCAGTGCAGCACCTTTTCTTTAAGAAGGGGTTTGCTTGAGCACTATCAGGGACAGGCGTCACCAGGAAGGGACAGATAGTGCAGGGCTTGAAAATCGCTTTTTTAACTTCTAAAAGACAGAAAGATTTCAGATTAGTGACATCTACAATACGCTATCATTAAGCAGTGTGTTGGGCAGATATAATAAAAAGCGGCTTATTCACTATAGTGTACCTGCCACTGAGATATACACTGCACTATCATAAAGAAGTGTGTTGGGCAGACATTATAAAAAGGGGCTTATTCACTACAGTGTGCCTGCTACTGAGATATACACTGCACCATAAGAGAAATTATTTGTTCTGGGGAAATTAACCTAACTTGTGCCACATCTGTGTGTGCGTTCAATCCGCAACCGTTATATTAATTACTCCAGCAGAGAGTGATTTATATTTTGCCCATAGTTAACTAGTTTTGGGCACATCTGTGTGTGCGTTTAGGCCGCAACCGTATATACATTATTCCCGCAGAGAATACATTTTATTTGGGACAAATTTGTATCCAATATAGAACTACATCCAAATACAGTGTGTATTGTCAAAATTACATTATCTCTGGGATAGTGTAGTGCCTAAAATCTGCATTTCTCTGTATCCAATACATTACAGCAAGCCAATACAGTGTGTATTGTACAAATTTAATTATCTGTGGCCTAGTGTAGGCCGAAAATCTTTATTTTTCTGTATCTAGTACATAACAGCAAGCCAATACAGTGTGTATTCTAAAAATTACATTATCTCTGGGCTAGTGTACTGCTGAAAATCTTTATTTTTCTGTATTCAGTACATTACAGCAAGCCAATACAGTGCGTAGTGTAAAAATGTCATTATCTGTGTTCTATTGTAGTGCCAAAAATTTGTATTTTTCTGTCTCCAGTATATTGCAGCAAGCCAATACAGTGTGTATTGTACAAATTTCATTATCTGTGGCCTAGTGTAGTGCCGAAAATCTTTATTTTTCTGTATCCAGTACCTTACTGGAAGCCAATAAAGTGTGAATTGTCAAAATTACATTACTTCTGGCCTAGTGTAGTGCCGAAAATCTGTATTTTGCTGTATCCAGTACATTACAGCAAGCCAATACAGTGTGTATTGCAAAAATTACATTTTCTCTGGGCTAGTGTAATTCCGAAAATCTTTATTTTTCTGTATCCAGTACTGTCCTGCATCAGAAACTATGTCTTTAGCAGACAGTAAAACAATCTGCGCCACATCTACAGACAAAACCATTAATATGAAGGAGGCGAGCACAAAGGAAGGGGGAAGTGGGCGTGATGCTGATGGTGCAATAAAAGGCCGTGGCCCTGGGTGTGATACTGATGGTGCAAGCAGAGGCCGTGGCCCTGGGCGCAATGAAACTGTGCCTGCTGCCAATGCACTAGAAAAAACAAAAAAATACACCTTACAACACTGTTCAGGTTGGACCAGTGCGAACAGGAGGTCGGTTGGATTGCAGAAGATAATGCTTCCAGTCGGTTAAGCATCACCCTCTCTTCCACGAAGTCCAGTCTCTGTAGCCAAGATTCTGGTCAACCGAATCCTCACTCTGATCCTCCTTCCTCCCACCATGTCACGTCTGGCCAAACAAGTGATCCCACACTCAGATATTCACATGACCTCTTTTCATCGCCAGTACTTGGTTTGTCTCTCTCGCCAAGCACGCTTGAAGAGGTACCTGAGATACTGTGCCCTGATTCCCAACCTCTTGAGCCTTCACAGTCTCAAGACGATGACGGGGGTTAACGGCAATCATTCGTTCACGAGGTGGATGATGATCAGACACAGTTGCCAATCACTAAGGGGGTGGTTAGGTCAAGTCAGGAAGATGAGGAGAGTGAGGAGGTGGAAGAGGAGGTGGTGGACGATGAGGTCACTAACCCAACATGGGAAAGTGAAAAGCCAAGCAAGGACAGCAGTACAGAGGGGGAGGGATTCCTAGCACTGCAACAGTCTGAAAGAGGCAGTAGGGTTGCAAAAGGGAGACGTCGGCCCACACCAAACAGGCCTGCAACCGTTACACCGAGCACCCCCATGCATAAATCTACCTTGCCAAGGGGTAGGTGTTTCGCAGTATGGCGCTTTTTTGAGGAAAGCGCAGACGACAAAAGAGTGGTAGTTTGCAATCTGTGCAATACCAAAATTAGCCGGGGCGTGGACACTAGCAACCTCACCACCACCAGCATGATCTGCCACATGGCATCCAAGTACCCTAATAAGTGGGCCAAACGCCCGGGTCCACAATCTGCGTCTGCGGGTCCCACCACTGCCTCCTCTTCACCTGTGTTACGCATTGCTGGCCAATCCCCTGTCGAAGGTGCAGGCCTGGATGCCCCTTGTCCTGCACCTGGACCTTCGCATGAACCGTCAGCAACAACATCCACTTCCCTGTCCCAGCGCAGCGTCCAAATGTCGATAACACAGGCATTTGAACGCAAGAGCAATTACCCACCCACAGGCCATAGCACTAAACGTTCAACTTTCGAAATTACTGGCCCTTGAAATGTTGCCAATTAGGCTTGTGGACACTGAGGCCTTCCACAGCTTGATTTCAGTGGCCGTCCCTAGGAATGCAGTCCCCAGCCGCCACTATTTTTCACGGTGTGCCATGCTCGCCTCACACCAGCATGTGTCCCAGAACATCACCCGTGCCCTCACCAATGCACTTACTGGGAAGGTCCACCTCACTACGGACACATGGACAAGTGCTGGTGGCCAGGGACGCTACATTTCCCTGACCGCACACTGGGAGAATGTTGTGGAGGCTGGGAGTGAGTCGTACCCCAGGTGCTACCCACGCCAAGGATCGCGGGCCCTACGTCCATCAGGGTCTCCGCCAGCAGCTATGTTACTGGCTCCAATCCCCACTTCTCCTCTGCCGCCTCCTCCTCCACTTCCACCTCCAACAGCAGTCAGCCATCAGTCGCTAGCTGGAAGCAGTGTAGCACTGCTGTGTGTAAGCGTCAACAGGCCATGCTGAAGGGTATAAGGGACCAGACCGAGCTGTGGCTATCGCCACTCAACCTACAAACAGGAATGGTTGTGTCTGACAATGCCCATAACTTGGTGGCGGCTTTGGAGCTCGGCATGCTGACACACATTTCATGCCTAGCCCACGTCTTAAACTTAGTGGTTCAGCGGTTTATTAATACCTACCCTAACTTGCAGGCCGGTACTAGTGAAGGCGTGCCGCTTGTTTGCCCACTTCCGAAAGTCGTCCACAGCTTCAGACGGTCTGTCAACGCTGCAGCAGCGCTTACGGCTTCCAGCTTACCGACTGTTGTGCGACGTGAGCACGCGGTAGAACTCTTTCGTTCTACATGTTGGCCAGGCTTTGTGAGCAGCAGAGGGAAGTTGTGGAATACCCACTGCAACATGGTCGTCGCCTTTCCAGTCAACTGCCACTATTCACAAACGAGGAGTGGGCATTGATGTCAGACCTATGTGGGGTCTAAAAAAACTTTGATGAATCCACCCAGATGGTTAGTGGCGATAACTCTATTATCAGTGTAATCATCCCACTGCTGTGTCTACTCAAACGATCGCTGCTTACAATTAAGGAGGATGCTTTGAATGTGGTAGATGAGGTAATGGGGGAGGAGATGACACAGGGTGATAGCCAGACTGCCCACAGTTTGTCTTCTCAGCGCGAATTGGGCCATAAAGAGGAAGAGAAGGAGCTGGAGACACTTGCCTCTGCTAGAGAGGCTAGTACCCATGAAACTTTAATTCCATCTGTTCAGTATGGATCGGCAGAAGAGAAGGAGGAGGATGAGGGTATGGAGAGTCATCCTGAAGTTGACATCGACGTCTTGCCCGTTGGTACTTTGGCACTAATGGCTGACTTCATGTTATGCTGCCTTTCCCGCGAACCTCGCGTTATACGCATTTTAGGTAACACAGATTACTGGGTGTTCCCCCTTCTTGACCCCTGCTACAAAGAGAACTTCTCATTTCTCATTCCTATGGTGGAGAGGACGAGTAAAACCATGAAATACCAGGAGGTACTTGTTGACAGATTGCTCCAAAATTTTCCATCTGACAATGCGACCGCAGGAGTCCATACTTCCTTAGGCAACCGAGGAAGGGACACAAGGAGAACACAGTAGTTCCTACAGAGGCAGGGCAAAACTTTCCAAGGCATGGGACACTTTCATGACACCCTGACAGCAACCTCATCCTGAATCACGGCCTAGTGCTACAAGGAGCGAAAGTTTTGGAAGATGGTGAAGGAATACATTGAAGCGTCCTAAATGATCCCTCAGTGCCTTACAACTACTGGGTGTCCAAGCTGGACATGTGGCACGAACTTGCGCTCTTTGCCTTGGAGGTGCTAGCCTGCCCTGCCACCAGCGTATTGTCTGAGCGTGTGTTTAGTGCTGCTGGTGGCATTATAACAGATAATTTTATCCGTTTGTGCACTGACAATGCTGACAGGTTGACTCAGATAAAAATGAACAAGGCCTGGATTGCCCCTGACTTCTCCACCATACCAGAGGAAAGCTGAGCTAATGAGGATCAAAAACGCAATTTAAATGTGTGCTTTATAATGTACTCAATCCACAAGATTCAGATGCACCCTTTTCAACGCAAAAAAAAGGTATATGTTTGAATCTTGTTTTATCACCCACCTCCTCCTTCGTGTCTCCTCTTCCATACAGAATATATATGCCCTCACTACAGTGTTTTGTAGGGTTCGCTCGGCTTCAGGCCCTCACTTCCAATGCTTTATACAGTCTGCTCACCTGTAGCCCATCACTGCAATGTTTTATGGGGTTTGCTAGGCTTCAGGCCCTCGCCTCTAATGTTTTATACAGTCTGCTCACCTGTAGGACATCACTGCAATGTTTTATGGGGTTCGCTAGGCTTCAGGCCCTCACCTCCAATGCTTTATACGGTCTGCTCACCTGTAGGCCATCACTGCAATGTTTTATGGGGTTCGCTCACCTTCAGTCCCTCACCTCCAATGCTTTATGCGGTCTGTTAATCTGTAGGTCATTACTGCAATGTTTTATGGGGTTCGCGCACCTTCAGGCCCTCACCTCTAATGTTTTATACGGTCTGTTCACCTGTAGGCCATCACTGCAATGTTTTATGGTGTTCGCTCACCTTCAGGCCCTCACTACAATTTTTTATAGGGTCCGCTGAGCTTCAGGCCCTCAACTACAATGTTTTAGAGGGTAACCAGCACGCCCTTGCTCCAAATGTTTTTCAAGGGTGTGTATATGATGCCCTCCTTTATGTGTAATAAAGGGTGTATTGGAGTGCTGGTTCCTTTTAATTTTTGCCAGCCCTTTCATTTAGTGCATAGGCTTTATGAGTGCAGCAGTGTACCTGAACAATTGTAGCACCATGTGAATGAGGCCCTCCTTTATGTGATATACAGGCTGTATCGGAGTGCTACTTCCTTGTAATTTTTGGCAGCATTTGCACTGTATATACAATTGAATATACAGGAAAGAATGTTTCCTAACAATTTTACCTCTAAAAATGTCTTCTTTTTTTTGTTGAGGGGGTGGGATTTTGGGCATGATTTTGTCAGGTAGCGCACAGCAGTCGAAGTCAGCATCTTCTTTTTGCCATGACCAGGTAGCGTTTCAACAGTGCCCTTTGCCTTGAATTTGCGAATGATGCTTCCTATGGTGTCTCTTGGTATGTTTAACATCTTTGCAATCTTCTTATAGCCATTGCCCTTCCTGTGAAGAGAAATCACCTCTTCTCTTGTCTTCCTGGACCATTCTCTTGACTTCACCATGTTTGTAAACACACCAGTAAATGTCTAGAAGGAGCTGAGTATCACAGTAATTTTAAATCTGCCTAATTGGTGCTTATTATGCTTGATTGCTGCTCCTTGACATCCACAGGTGTTTTCAATACCTGATCGAAAACACTTGAATGAACCTCTGTTCTTAAGAGTGGTAGTCTTTAAGGGGTTGAGTAATTGTGTCAATGAAGAAATCACAAAAAAAACATTTAATACTGTATTACAAAAACAATTGATGTCATTTTAGTTGCATTTGGTTCTCTAAAAAGTCCTTGTAAGATTTCATTCTGAACAAAATTACAAATGTACACTAACAGATGGACAGATGTCTTTTTTCGGCCATATTTACTATGTTAATATGTTACTTTGTGCCCTGCCTAATATACCCTGGCAGTGTGATAAAGATAAAAGATATTTCTAGGTCACACCACAATAAGAGAAATTAATTTATCACACAGTGTGGCCTGCCCAATGGGCCCTGGCAGCGTGTTAAAGATAAAAGATTGTTTAAGGTCACAAGTTACTTTGAAAGATATGAGGGGCACAGATCCCCCAACAATCGGTAGTACGCCACCTAATTTACTGAATAAATTTTGGCAAGTCAGATATGCAGTGCAGCAGGAACACGAACGCAGGCTGCAGGGGTACTTTATGAGTCAAAATTGTGTTTTTTTTTCAACCACAATGTCCTAGTGGAACTTACGGATTTTATTTGATTTACAGTACAAGGCAATAAGGTACTTTATGGGGAAAAAAGAGGATTTTTTTCAACCCCAGGATTTCTTTCACTACACTATCAGTAGTACAAAGCAGGCCACAAATGTACTTTGTGCCAAAAATTATGTGTTTTTTTCCACCCACAATGTCCCAGTGGAATTTAATGATTGTATTTGATTTGCAGTACAAGGCAAAAGGGTCTTTTATAGGAAAAAAAGGGGATTTTTCCTACACCAGTGAAACAGATGAATTAACAGATTATTGTTCACTATCAGATTGCCTGTGCAGGCAGAGGATGGAATTTATTTCAACAAAATATATGGTTTCTTCAACCACCAATGAAACTGACGGATGCAAATGAAATTCTTTCACTAAGGCTACATGCACACGACCGTTGCCTGCCTCCGCGTCCGATCCTCCTGTAAATTTTGCGTCCGTCAAAAAAAACGGATGACGGACCGTTTTTTTTGACGGATCCGATTTTTATGGCAGATCCATTGTAAAAATGCCTATCTTTGTCCGCAAACGTGAAAAAAATAGGACATGCACTATTTTTTTGACGGAATGAAAACACGGATCACGGATGCGGATCAAAAACGATTGACCATCCGCATTTTTTGACGGACCCATTGAAATGAATGGGGAAGCATCCTATCCGTGAAAAAAAACGGAACGGACGCGGAAACAAACAACGGTCGTGTGCATGGGGCCTAACAGTAGTACAGAGCAGTCCACAAATTTACTTTGTGCCAAAAATTACGTGTTTTTTCCACCCACAATGTCTCAGTGGAATTTACTGATTTTATTTGATTTGCAGTACAATAAGGTACTTTATAGGGAAAAAAAGAGGATTTTTTCTACCCCAGTGAAAAAGATGGATTTACTGATTATTCTTCACTTTCATATTTGCTGAGCAGGCAGAAAATGCACTTAATGGTAAATAAATATACATTATTTTTTTCACCCACAGTGAAACAGATGGATTTACCGATTATATTTTTCACAATCACAAATGCAGTGCACAGAGCAAATGTACTTTTAGCACAAGAAAAGAAGCCCAGAATCTGATGTATTTAGAGAATAAATGACAAGGATATATGCAGCACAGGGGTACTTTACAGAACAAAATGTGAAAATATCACCCCCTAGGTCCCTAAAATCACAAACGGAGTAACAGTATTATTTTTCACTTCCTCTGGCAGATATGCAGTGCAGGTGCACTTAAAACAGGGGTAAAATGTTGCCAAATGAAGTAAAAAGACTGGATTCGATTACTTTCCCTGGCACATATGCAGCTGCAAGTGCACATCACTTGCACAAAATGGCCGCCAACACCAACCACTCACAGAAATATAAAAGTCTTTGTCACTGGCCTCATAAAAAAAAACCTGCCATTGCACTGCTGGTGACCCTCAAAAACATTATGGGCAAGGGCCTGCTGGTGACCCTCAAAAACATTATGGTTGAGTAGAGTTGTGCGAACACCTGGATGTTCGAGATCGAGAAGTTCGGCTGAAATTATACGAAAATGTTTGGGTTCGAGATCCGAACTCGACCCGAACTTGACCCGGAACCCAAACTCCATTGAAGTCAATGGGGACCCGAACTTTTGGGCACTAAAAAGGCTGTAAAATAGACCTGGAAAGGGCTAGAGGGCTGCAAAAGACATCAAAATGTAGGTAAATCCCCTGCAAACAAATGTGGATAGGGAAATGACTTAAAACAAAATAAAATAACTAAAATGAACCAATATCAATTGGCAACTTGGAGGAGGAGGTGGAATAGGAGGTTGGGGTGGCATCAGGTGGGAATGCTATGGGAGTTGAAGTTCTCATCACAGCCAAAAAGGATTCATGTCTGCCTGCAGTGCCACAGGCCTCATTCACAGACTCAGGGCCATGGCAACCATACATGGGAGTTGAAGTTCACATCACAGCCAAGAAGGATTCATGTCTGCAAGTAGTGTCACAGGTCTCACGCACAGACTCAGGCAAATGGCAACCATACATGGGAGTTGAAGTTGTCATCACAGCCATGAAGGAATCAGGGCTTCAGGCCTCATTCAAACATTCAGGCCCACGGGAGCCACAAAGAGGATAGTTAAAATCACGCCAAGACAGTATTGATTTCACCCAGCAATGCCACAGGCCTCATTCACAGATTCAGACCCATGAAGAGGAGAGTTACAATCATGCCAAAACAGTATTGATTTCACCCAGTAGTGCCACAGGCTTGATTTACTAATTCAGGACCATGGCACCCACAAGGAGCAGAGCGGTCCCGTAACAGCAACACAGGCCTCAGGTCAACCTGCAATGGAACAGGCCATTATCATTTATGTAGGCCACTGACACCCAGACAGAGGAGAGGTAATTTGACCGCAAAAAGAGGTTAATGTCTCCCACCAATGCAGCAAGTGATAAAACAGAATATATGCCCCTGACAACCAAACAATGTAGAGGTAATTTGACAGTATAAGGAGTTTAATGTCTCCCACCAATGCAGCAAGCGATGAAACAAAATATGGGCCCCTGACAACCAGATAATGTAGAGGTCATTTGACAGTATAAAGAGTTTAATGTCTCCCACCAATGCAGCAAGCGATTAAATGAAATATAGGCTCCTGACAACCAGACAATGGGGCGGTCATTTGACAGTAAAAAGAGGTTAATGTCACATACCAAAGCAACAGGTGATTATCTGAAATGAAGGCCCCTGGCACCCAGAGAGTGGAAAGAGGTCCCATAGCAGAAAATCAGTCTTCATGTCACCCAGCAATGGGAATGGCCACTTTCAGTTATTTAGGCCCCAGCAGCCAGACAGAGGAGAGAAGTCCCATAGCAGAAAATTAAGCTTGATGTCACCCGCCAAAGCAGCATTAACAGAATTTAAGGCCCCTGACACCTAGACAGAGGAGAGGTTCAATCAACTTGGGGTTGCCACCAAAATAATGGTACAATTAAATAAAGAGGATTCAAAAGTATCCTAGAGTACAAGAATGTATGGTTGATGACGAGGCAGTTATAAATGACTATTCTGCACAAGGTACGGAGAAGTCCTGTGGGATCCATGCCTGGTTCATTTTAATGAACGTGAGCTTGTCCATGTTGGCTGTGGACAGGCGGCTGCGTTTGTCTGTAATGATGCCTCCTGCCATGCTAAATACACGTTCAGACAATACACTGGCCGCAGGGCAGGCCAGCACCTCCAGGCATAAAGGGCGAACTCTGGCCATGTGGACATTTTGGAAACTCAGAAATTGAATGGGGCAGAACCATCAGTCAGTACGTTCAGGTGTGTGCACACGTACTGTTCCACCATGTTGTAGGAATGCTGCCTCCTGCTAACACGTTCCCTATCAGCTGGTTGTGCAGTTTGCTGTGGCGCGGTGACAAAACTTTTCCACAGCTCAGCCATGCTAACCCTGCTGTCTGAGGAGCTGGCCGTGACACAGCTGCGTTGGCGACCTCTTCCTTCTCCGCCCATGCCTTCATCTTGTGCTTCCACTTGTCCCCCCGTTTCATTTGGGAATGCCCTCAGGAGCGCGTCTACCAGCGTGCGCTTGTAGTTTCGCATCTTCCGATCACTCCCGAGTGCGGGAATAAAGGTGGGCATGTTGTCCTTGTACCGGGGATCCAGCAGGGTGGCAACCCAGTAGTCAGCACATGTTAAAATGTGGGCAACTCTACTGTCGTTGCGCAGGCACTGCAGCATGTAGTCGCTCATGTGTGCCAGGCTGCCAGAGGTAACGATAAGCTGTCCTCTGTAGGTGGTGCATCGTCTGTGTCCTCCAGCCATGCTCCAGTGATGGCCCTGAGCTGCGTAGGGTGACACCCTGCAGTGAAACCGTTTCCTCTTCCACTACCTCATCCTCCTCCTCCTCAAGTGTGCCCTGGCTGTCTACATGTGTACCTGGCCTCTGCTGGTGCAGGAACCCACCCTCTGAGCCACTTCTGTATGACCTGCCTGAAACCCTGTGAAATGCCCCCTCTTCCTCCTCCTCCTGTGCCGCATCCTTTTCCATCATCGCTGTAATAATTTTTTCAAGGAGACATAGAAGGGGTATTGTAATGCTAACAACGGCGTCATCAGCACTGGCCATGTTGGTTGAGTACTCCAAACACCGCAACAAGGTACACAGGTCTCGCATGCAGGCCCAGTCACTGGTGGTGAAGTGGTGCTGATCCGCAGAGCGACTGACCCGTGCATACTGCATATGAAACTCCACTATCGCCCGCTGCTGCTCACACAGTCTCTCCAGCATATGTAATGTGGAGTTCCACCTGGTAGGCATGTCGCATACGAGGCGGTGAGCGGAAAGGCTAGGTTATGCTGCAGCGCAGACAGGCGAGCAGCAGCAGGGTTAGAAGGCCGAAATACGGACTGCACATTCAGCAGCAGCTTTGACATGTCTGGGTAGTTTTTAAGAAACTTCTGCACCACAGGTTCAGCACATGCGCCAGGCAAGGGATGTGCTTCAAACCGGCTAGTACCAGAGCTGCAACGAGATTTCGCCCATTATCGCACACCACCAGGCCGGGCTTTAGGCTCAGCGGCATAAACCACTCATCAGTATGCTGTTCTATGCCCCTCTAAAGCTCCTGTGCGGTGTGGGGTTTGTCACCCAAACACATGAGTTTTAAAATCGCCTGCTTACCCTGGGCTGTGCTGAAGTTGGGGGTGAGGTTCTTTCGATGACCGGACGTGGGGGTGGTAGAATAAGAGTAGGAGGAGGATGATATGAAGTAGGAGGAGGAAGCAACAGGATGCACGAATAATGCCCTGCGATCCTCTGTGGTGGAAGGACATGCGCCAAACCGCTATCCGTCTCAGGCCCAGCCGCCACTACGTTTACCCAGTGTGCAGTTAGGGAGATATAGCGACCCTGGCCGTGCTTACTGGTCTATGTATCTGTGGTTATGTGGACCTTGCCACAAATGGCGTTGCACAGCGCACACATGATTTTATCCTCCACTTAGTTGTGCAGGGAAGGCACGGCTCGCCTGGAAAAGTAGTGGCGGCTGGGAACAACGTACTGGTGGACAGCCACCACCATCAGCTGTTTAAAACAGTCCATCTCCAGCAGACAGAATGACAGCATTTCAAAGGCCAGTAATTTTGAAATGCTGGCATTCAGGGCCAGGGCTCGAGGGTGAATAGTTGGGTATTTCCTCGTTCTCTCCAATGTTTGGGAGATGGGCAGCTGAATACTGCCATGTGACATGGTGGAGATGCTTGGTGATGGTGTCGTATGCGGTGGTGTTGGTGGAACATCCTCTGTTTGCTGGTCGCCAGGTGCCACGGTGACGCCAGAGGTGGAGGGAGAGGCCGAGCCAGCAGCAGAAGAGGGGGCAGGAGGAGCATGAGAGAGTTCCTTGTTTTTAAGGTGTTTACTCCACTGCAGTTCATGATTTGCATGTAGATGCCTGGTCATGCAGGTTGTGCTCAGGTTAAGAACGTTTATGCCTCGCTTGAGGCTCTGATGGCACAACATGCAAACCACTCGTGTCTTGTCGTCAGGACATTGTGTGAAGAACTGCCACGCCAATGAACTCCTTGGAGCAGGCCTTGGTGTGCTCGGTGCCTGGGTGGGGTGGACAGTAGCAGGCGTACTGTCTCTGGAACGGCCGCTGCGCTTTTGCACTCTGCTCCCTATTTTTCTGTGCTGTTGCCTCTGTGCGACCACCGCCTCTTCCTCAGAACTGCATGCCTCACTAGCACAACCTTTATTCCAGTCTGGGTCTAGGACTTTATTATTCTCCACATCATCTTCCACCCATTCATGACCCCTGCCCTCCTCGTCGGTCTGCACATTGCAGAAAGCCACAGCAGTTGGCACCTGTGTTTCGTCATCATCAGAGACGTTTTGTGGCGGTATTCCCATGTCCTCTTCCTGCAACAAAAGTGGTTGAGCATCAGTGCATTCAAGGTGTTTCTCTTCTGGAGCAGGGCTAGGTGGATGGGTTGGGGAAACCCTGCCAACAGAGTCATCAAAAAGCATGAGACTTTCCTGCATGATTTGGGGCTCTGACTGCTTGGCTGATTTGCAAGGGGGTGAGGTGGAAGACTGATGGGCATGGGCTGCAGGTGCCAACTCTGAGCTTTCTGCAGAGGACTGGGTGTTAGATACTGTGAAGGAACTGGAGGCACTGTCAACCACCCAATCTACTATCGCCTGTACATGTTCTGGCTTCACCATCTGTAGAGCAGCATTTGGGCCTATCAAATAACGCTGCAGATTCTGTCGCCTACTCGCACCAGAGGAAGGTGTTTGACTTGGAGCGGTAGTTGTTGCTGAACGGCCACGTCCTCTCCCAGCAACAGGAGCTCCACCAACACCACCACGACAATGCCCACGTCCCTTATCTGATGTTCTCCTCATTATTTGCGTTCACTCATTAAGATGAAAGATTGGTCTCTTTCCGGTGTCAATTTACCTGCCACTAGACGACAATTACGTTCGCTAAGACAGTGCCCCTGTCATAAACATGATCTGTGTACCCAGAATATTGTTTTTTGTGCCCAAAATATACTGATTCTCAATTTCTATGCGGAAATGTAAAAAATAATTTGGGTACGCTGTATGCACAAGTGGTTTGTGGAACAAGAACAAGTATTTTTGTAATAAAATACAAAAAATTTGTATTTCACTGCTGTAAATTGAAATTAATTATTTATATGCCGGATGCACAACTGTTTTTTCGGCCTAAAACATGGCTTTTTTCAATAAAACCCCAAAATGCAGTTTTTAACTGCTGTATATTAAAAGTAGAAGTGAGCGAACACCTGGATGTACGGTTCGATAAGTTCGGCCGAACTTACCGAAAATGTTCGGGTTCGGGATCCGAACTCGACCCGAACTTTATCCCGAACCCCATTGAAGTCAATGGGGACCCGAACTTTTAGGCACTAAAAAGGCTGTAAAATAGTCCAGGAACGGGCTAGAGGGCCAAAGGCAGCAAAATGTAGGTAAATCCCCTGCAAACAAATGTGGATAGGGAAATTATTTAAAATATAATAAAATAAAAAAAATTTAACCAATATCAATTGGAGACAGGTCCCACTGCAAGGAATCATGCGTCATATCACTCAACACTGGAAAAGGCCCCTTTCAGTTATTTCGGCCCCAGCACCCAGACAGAGGAGAGAGGTCCCACAGCAAGGAATCATGCATCATATCAACCACCACTGGAGAAGGCCACTTTCAGTTATTTCGGCCCAGCACCCAGACAGAGGATACAGGTCCCACAGCAAGGAATAAGGCGTCATATCACCCACCACTGGAGAAGGCCACTTTCAGTTATTTCGGCCCAGCACCCAGACCGAGGATACAGGTTCCACAGCAAGGAATCATGCGTCATATCACCAACCACTGGGGAAGGCCACTTTCAGTTATTTCGGCCCCAGCACCCAGATAGAGGAGAGAGGTCCCACAGCAAGGAATCATGCGTCTTATCAACCACCACTGGAGAAGGCCACTTTCAGTTATTTAGGCCCTGCACCCAGACAGAGGAGAGAGGTCCCACAGCAAGGAATAAGGCGTCATATCACCTACCACTGGAGAAGGCCACTTTCAGTTATTTAGGCCCCAGCACACAGTCAGAGGAGAGAGTTCCCACAGCAAGGAATCATGCGTCATATCAACCACCACCGGAGAAGGCCACTCTCAGTTATTTCGGCCCAGCACCCAGACAGAGGAGAGAGGTCCCACAGCAAGGAATCATGCGTCATATCAACCACCACCGGAGAAGGCCACTTTCAGTTACTTCGGCCCAGCACCCAGACAGAGGAGAGAGGTCCCACAACAAGGAATCATGCGTCATATCAACCAACACCGGAGAAGGCCACTTTCAGTTATTTCGGCCCTAGAACCAAGACAGAGGAGAGAGGTCCCACAGCAAGGAATCATGAGTCATATCAACCATCACCGGAAAAGGCCACTCTCAGTTATTTCGGCCCAGCACCCAGACAGAGGAGAGACGTTCCACAGCAAGGAATCATGCGTCATATCACTCAACACTGGAGAAGGCCACTTTCAGTTATTTCGGCCCCAGCACCAAGACAGAGGAGAGAGGTCCCACAGCAAGGAATCATGCGTCATATCACCCACCACTGGAGAAGGCCACTTTCAGTTATTTCGGCCAGCACCCAGACCGAGGAGAGAGGTACCACAGCAAGGAATCATGCGTCATATCAACCAACACCGGTGAAGGCCACTGTCAGTTATTTCGGCCCAGCACCCAGACAGAGGAGAGAGGTTCCACAGCAAGGAATCATGCGTCATATCACTCAACACTGGAGAAGGCCACTCTCAGTTATTTCGGCCCCAGCACCCAGACAGAGGAGAGAGGTCCCACAGCAAGGAATCATGCGTCATATTACCCACCACTGGAGAAGGCCACTTTCATTTATATCGGCCCAGCACCCAGACCGTGGATACAGGTCCCACAGCAAGGAATAAGGCGTCATATCACCCACCACTGGAGAAGGCCATTTTCAGTTATTTCGGCCAGCACCCAGACCGAGGAGAGAGGGACCACAGCAAGTAATCATGCATCATATAAACCATCACCGGAGAAGGCCACTTTCAGTTTTTTCAGCCCAGCACCCAGACCGAGGATACAGGTCCCACATCAAGGAATCATGCGTCATATCACCCACCACTGGAGAAGGCCACTCAGTTATTTCGGCCCCAGCACCCAGACAGAGGAGAGAGGTCCCACAGCAAGGAATCATGCGTCATATCACCCACCACTGGAGAAGGCCACTTTCATTTATTTCGGCCCAGCACCCAGACCGTGGATACAGGTCCCACAGCAAGGAATAAGGCGTCATATCACCCACCACTGGAGAAGGCCACTTTCAGTTATTTCGGCCAGCACCCAGACCGAGGAGAGAGGTACCACAGCAAGGAATCATGCGTCATATCACTCAACACTGGAAAAGGCCCCTTTCAGTTATTTCGGCCCCAGCACCCAGACAGAGGAGAGAGGTCCCACAGCAAGGAATCATGCGTCATATCAACCACCACTGGAGAAGGCCACTTTCAGTTATTTCGGCCCAGCACCCAGACCGAGGATACAGGTCCCACAGCAAGGAATAAGGCGTCATATCACCCACCACTGGAGAAGGCCACTTTCAGTTATTTCGGCCCAGCACCCAGACCGAGGATACAGGTTCCACAGCAAGGAATCATGCGTCATCTCACCAACCACTGGAGAAGGCCACTTTCAGTTATTTCGGCCCCAGCACCCAGATAGAGGAGAGAGGTCCCACAGCAAGGAATCATGCGTCTTATCAACCACCACTGGAGAAGGCCACTTTCAGTTATTTAGGCCCTGCACCCAGACAGAGGAGAGAGGTCCCACAGCAAGGAATAAGGCGTCAAATCACCCACCACTGGAGAAGGCCACTTTCAGTTATTTCGGCCCAGCACCCAGACAGAGGAGAGAGGTCCCACAGCAAGGAATCATGCATCATATCACCCACCACTGGAGAAGGCCACTTTCATTTATTTCGGCCCAGCACCCAGACCGAGGATAGAGGTCCCACATCAAGGAATAAGGCGTCATATCACCCACCACTGGAGAAGGCCACTTTCAGCTATTTCGGCCAGCACCCAGACAGAGGAGAGAGGTCCCACAGCAAGGAATCATGCGTCATATCACTCAACACTGGAGAAGGCCACTTTCAGTTATTTCGGCCCCAGCACCCAGACAGAGGAGAGAGGTCCCTCAGCAAGGAATCATGCGTCATATCACCCACCTCTGGAGAAGGTTACTTTCAGTTATTTCGGCCCAGCACCTAGAACGAGGATACAGGTCCCACAGCAAGGAATAAGGCGTCATATCACCCACCACTGGAGAAGGCCACTTTCAGTTATTTCGGCCAGCACCCAGACCGAGGAGAGAGGTCCCACAGCAAGGAATCATGCGTCATTTCAACCACTACTGGAGAAGGCCACTCTCAATTATTTCGGCCCAGCACCCAGACAGAGGAGAGAGGTCTCACAGCAAGGAATCATGCGTCATATCACTCAACACTGGAGAAGGCCACTTTCAGTTATTTCGGCCCCAGTACACAGATAGAGGAGAGAGGTCCCACAGCAAGGAATCATGCATCATATCACCCACCACTGGAGAAGGCCACTCTCAATTATTTCGGCCCAGCACCCAGACAGAGGAGAGAGGTTCCACAGCAAGGAATCATGCGTCATATCACTCAACACTGGAGAAGGCCACTTTCAGTTATTTCGGCCCCAGCACCCAGACAGAGGAGAGAGGTCCCACAGCAAGGAATAAGGCGTCATATCACCCACCACTGGAGAAGGCCACTTTCAGTTATTTCGGCCAGCACCCAGACCGAGGAGAGAGGTACCACAGCAAGGAATCATGCGTCATATCAACCAACACCGGTAAAGGCCACTGTCAGTTATTTCGGCCCAGCACCCAGACCGAGGAGAGAGGTCCCACAGCAAGGAATCATGCGTCATATCACTCAACACTGGAGAAGGCCACTCTCAGTTATTTCGGCCCCAGCACCCAGACAGAGGAGAGAGGTCCCACAGCAAGGAATCATGCAGTCATATCACCCACCACTGGAGAAGGCCACTTTCAGTTATTTCGGCCCAGCACCCAGACCGTGGAGAGAGGTCCCACAGCAAGGAATCATGCGTCATATCACCCACCACTGGAGAAGGCCACTTTCAGTTATTTCGGCCCAGCACCCAGACCGAGGAGAGAGGTACCACAGCAAGGAATCATGCATCATATCAACCACCACTGGAGAAGGCCACTTTCAGTTATTTCAGCCCAGCACCCAGACCGAGGATACAGGTCCCACAGCAAGGAATCATGCGTCATATCACCCACCACTGGAGAAGGCCACTTTCAGTTATTTCGGCCCAGCACCCAGACAGAGGAGAAGGTCCTACAGCAAGGAATCATGCGTCATATCAACCACCACTGGAGAAGGCCACTCTCAGTTATTTCGGCCCAGCACCCAGACAGAGGAGAGAGGTCCCACAGCAAGGAATCATGCGTCATATCAACCACCACCGGAGAAGGCCACTTTCAGTTATTTCAGGCCCAGCACCCAGACCGAGGATACAGGTCCCACAGCAAGGAATCATGCGTCATATCACCCACCAATGGAGAAGGCCACTTCAGTTATTTCAGCCCAGCACCCAGACAGAGGAGAGAGGTCCCACAGCAAGGAATCATGCGTCATATCAACCACCACTGGAGAAGGCCACTTTCAGTTATTTCAGCCCAGCACCCAGACAGAGGAGAGAGGTCCCACAGCAAGGAATCATGCGTCATATCAACCACCACCGGAGAAGGCCACTCTCAGTTATTTCGGCCCAGCACCCAGACAGAGGAGAGAGGTCCCACAGCAAGGAATCATGCGTCATATCAACCACCACTGGAGAAGGCCACTTTCAGTTATTTCGCCCTGCACCCAGACAGAGGAGAGAGGTCCCACAGCAAGGAATCATGCGTCATATCAACCACCACTCGGAGAAGGCCACTCTCAGTTATTTCGGCCTAGCACCCAGACAGAGGAGAGAGGTCCTACAGCAAGGAATCATGCGTCATATCACCACCACTGGAGAAGGCTACTTTCAGTTATTTCAGCCCAGCACCCAGACAGAGGATAGAGGTCCCACAGCAAGGAATCATGCGTCATATCAACCACCACTGGAGAAGGCCACTTTCAGTTATTTCGCCCAGCACCCAGACAGAGGAGAGAGGTCCCACAGCAAGGAATCATGCGTCATATCACCCACCACTGGAGAAGGCCACTTTCAGTTATTTCGGCCCAGCACCCAGACCGAGGAGACAGGTCCCACAGCAAGGAATCATGCGTCATATCAACCACCACTGGAGAAGGCCACTTTCAGTTATTTCGCCCAGCACCCAGACCGAGGAGAGAGGTCCCACAGCAAGGAATCATGCGTCATATCACCCACCACTGGAGAAGGCCACTTTCAGTTATTTCGGCCCAGCACCCAGACAGAGGAAGAGGTCCCACAGCAAGGAATCATGCGTCATTATCAACCACCACTGGAGAAGGCCACTTTCAGTTATTTCGGCCCAGCACCCAGACAGAGGAGAGAGGTCCCACAGCAAGGAATCATGCGTCATATCAACCACCACTGGAGAAGGCCACTTTCAGTTATTTCGCTCAGCACCCAGACAGAGGAGAGAGGTCCCACAGCAAGGAATCATGCGTCATATCACCCACCACTGGAGAAGGCCACTTTCAGTTATTTCGGCCCAGCACCCAGACCAGAGGAGAGAGGTCCCACAGCAAGGAATCATGCGTCATATCACCCACCACTGGAGAAGGCCACTTTCAGTTATTTCGGCCCAGCACCCAGACAGAGGAGAGAGGTCCCACAGCAAGGAATCATGCGTCATATCACCCACCACTGGAGAAGGCCACTTTCAGTTATTTCGGCTCAGCACCCAGACAGAGGAGAGAGGTCCCACAGCAAGGAATCATGCGTCATATCACCCACCACTGGAGAAGGCCACTTTCAGTTATTTCGGCCCAGCACCCAGACAGAGGAGAGAGGTCCCACAGCAAGGAATCATGCGTCATATCACACCACCACTGGAGAAGGCCACTTTCAGTTATTTCGGCCCAGCACCCAGACAGAGGAGAGAGGTCCCACAGCAAGGAATCATGCGTCATATCACCCACCACTGGAGAAGGCCACTTTCAGTTATTTCGGCCCAGCACCCAGACCGAGGAGACAGGTCCCACAGCAAGGAATAAGGCGTCATATCACCCACCACTGGAGAAGGCCACTTTCAGTTATTTCGGCCAGCACCCAGACCGAGGAGAGAGGTCCCACAGCAAGGAATCATGCGTCATATCACCCACCACTGGAGAAGGCCACTTTCAGTTATTTCAGCCCAGCACCCAGACCGAGGATACAGGTCCCACAGCAAGGAATCAGGCGTCATATCACCCACACACTGGAGAAGGCCACTTTCAGTTATTTCGGCCCAGCACCCAGACCGAGGATGCAGGTCCCACAGCAAGGAATAAGGCGTCATATCAACCCACCACTGGAGAAGGCCACTTTCAGTTATTTCGCCCAGCACCCAGACCGAGGAGAGAGGTCCCACAGCAAGGAATCATGCGTCATATCACCCACCACTGGAGAAGGCCACTTTCAGTTATTTCGCCCAGCACCCAGACCGAGGAGAGAGGTCCCACAGCAAGGGAATCATGCGCCATATCACCCACCACTGGAGAAGGCCACTCTCAGTTATTTCGGCCCAGCACCCAGACAGAGGAGAGAGTCCCACAGCAAGGAATCATGCGTCATATCAACCACTCACTGGAGAAGGCCACTCTCAGTTATTTCGCCCAGCACCCAGACAGAGGAGAGAGGTCCCACAGCAAGGAATCATGCGTCATATCACCAACCACTGGAGAAGGCCACTTTCAGTTATTTCGGCCCAGCACCCAGACAGAGGAGAGAGGTCCCACAGCAAGGAATCATGCGTCATATCAACCAGCAACCGGAGAAGGCCACTTTCAGTTATTTCGCCCAGCACCCAGACAGAGGAGAGAGGTCCCACAGCAAGGAATCAAGTGCGTCATATCACCCACAACTGGAGAAGGCCACTTTCAGTTATTTCGGCCAGCACCCAGACAGAGGAGAGAGGTCCCACAGCAAGGAATCATGCGTCATATCAACCACCACGGAGAAGGCCACTCTCAGTTATTTCGGCCCAGCACCCAGACTAGAGGAGAGAGGTCCCACAGCAAGGAATCATGCGTCATATCAACCACCACTGGAGAAGGCCACTTTCAGTTATTTCGGCCCAGCACCCAGACCGAGGAGAGAGGTCCCACAGCAAGGAATCATGCGTCATATCACCCACCACCGGAGAAGGCCACTCTCAGTTGTTTCGGCCCAGCACCCAGACAGAGGAGAGAGGTCCCACAGCAAGGAATCATGCGTCACATCAACCACCACTGGAGAAGGCCACTTTCAGTTATTTCGGCCCAGCACCCAGACAGAGGAGAGAGGTCCCACAGCAAGGAATCATGCGTCATATCAACAACCACCGGAGAAGGCCACTTTCAGTTATTTCAGCCCAGCACCCAGACAGAGGAGAGAGGTCCCACAGCAAGGAATCATGCGTCATATCAACCACCACTGGAGAAGGCCACTTTCAGTTATTTCGGCCCAGCACCCAGACAGAGGAGAGAGGTCCCACAGCAAGGAATCATGCGTCATATCACCCACCACTGGAGAAGGCCACTTTCAGTTATTTCGGCCCAGCACCCAGACAGAGGAGAGAGGTCCCACAGCAAGGAATCATGCGTCATATCACCCACCACTGGAGAAGGCCACTTTCAGTTATTTCAGCCCAGCACCCAGACCGAGGAGAGAGGTCCCACAGCAAGGAATCATGCGCCATATCACCCACCACTGGAGAAGGCCACTTTCAGTTATTTCAGCCCAGCACCCAGACCGAGGATAGAGGTCCCACAGCAACGAATCATGACGTCATATCACCCACCACTGGAGAAGGCCACTTTCAGTTATTTCGGCCCAGCACCCAGACAGAGGAGAGAGGTCCCACAGCAAGGAATCATGCGTCATATCAACCACCACTGGAGAAGGCCACTTTCAGTTATTTCTGGCCCAGCACCCAGACAGAGGAGAGAGGTCCCACAGCAAGGAATCATGCGTCATATCACCCACCACTGGAGAAGGCCACTTTCAGTTATTTCGGCCCAGCACCCAGACCGAGGATACAGGTCCCACAGCAAGGAATAAGGCGTCATATCACCCACCACTGGAGAAGGCCACTTTCAGTTATTTCGGCCCAGCACCCAGACAGAGGAGAGAGGTCCCACAGCAAGGAATCATGCGTCATATCACCCACCACTGGAGAAGGCCACTTTCAGTTATTTCGGCCCAGCACCTAGACCGAGGAGAGAGGTCCCACAGCAAGGAATCATGCGTCATATCACCCACCACTGGAGAAGGCCACTTTCAGTTATTTCGGCCCAGCACCCAGACCGAGGAGAGAGGTCCCACAGCAAGGAATCATGCGTCATATCAACCACCACTGGAGAAGGCCACTCTCAGTTATTTCGGCCCAGCACCCAGACAGAGGAGAGAGGTCCCACAGCAAGGAATCATGCGTCATATCAACTCACCACTGGAGAAGGCCACTCTCAGTTATTTCGGCCCAGCACCCAGACAGAGGAGAGAGGTCCCACAGCAAGGAATCATGCGCCATATCAACCACCACCGGAGAAGGCCACTTTCAGTTATTTCGGCCCAGCACCCAGACAGAGGATAGAGGTCCCACAGCAAGGAATCATGCGTCATATCACCCACAACTGGAGAAGGCCACTTTCAGTTATTTCTGCCCAGCACCCAGACCGAGGAGAGAGGTCCCACAGCAAGGAATCATGCGCCATATCAACCACCACTGGAGAAGGCCACTTTCAGTTATTTCGGCCCAGCACCCAGACCGAGGAGAGAGGTCCCACAGCAAGGAATCATGCGTCATATCAACCACCACTGGAGAAGGCCACTCTCAGTTATTTCGGCCCAGCACCCAGACCGAGGAGAGAGGTCCCACAGCAAGGAATCATGCATCATATCACCCACCACTGGAGAAGGCCACTTTCAGTTATTTCGGCCCAGCACCCAGACAGAGGAGAGAGGTCCCACAGCAAGGAATCATGCGTCATTTCAACAACCACCAGAGAAGGCCACTGTCAGTTATTTAGGCCCAGCACCCAGACAGAGGAAAGAGGTCCCACAGCAAGGAATCATGCGTCATATCAACCAGCATCGGAGAAGGCCACTCTCAGTTATTTCGGCCCAGCACCCAGACAGAGGAGAGAGGTCCCACAGAAAGGAATCATGCGTCATATCAACCACCACCGGAGAAGGCCACTTTCAGTTATTTCGGCCCAGCACCCAGACAGAGGAGAGAGGTCTCACAGCAAGGAATCATGCGTCATATCAACCACCACGGGAGTAGGCCACTCTCAGTTATTTCAGCCCAGCACCCAGACTGAGGAGAGAGGTCCCACAGCAAGGAATCATGCAACATATCACCCACCACTGGAAAAGGCCACTTTCAGTTATTTCGGCCCAGCACCCAGACCGAGGATACAGGTCCCACAGCAACGAATAAGACATCATATCACCCACCACTGGAGAAGGCCACTTTCAATTATTTCGGCCAGCACCCAGACAGAGGAGAGAGGTCCCACAGGAAGGAATCATGCGTCATATCAACAACCACCGGAGATGTCCACTTTCAGTTATTTCGGCCCAGCACCCAGACAGAGGAGAGAGGTCCCACAGGAAGGAATCATGCGTCATATCAACAACCACCGGAGATGTCCACTTTCAGTTATTTCGGCCCAGCACCCAGACAGAGGAGAGAGGTCCCACAGCAAGGAATAAGGCGTCATATCACCCACCACTGGAGAAGGCCACTTTCAGTTATTTCGGCCAGCACCCAGACAGAGGAGAGAGGTCCCACAGCAAGGAATCATGCGTCATATCACCCACCACTGCAGAAGGTTACTTTCAGTTTTTTCGGCCCAGCACCTAGAACGAGGATACAGGTCCCACAGCAAGGAATAAGGCGTCATATCACCCACCACTGGAGAAGGCCACTTTCAGTTATTTCGGCCAGCACCCAGACCGAGGAGAGAGGTCCCACAGCAAGGAATCATGCGTCATTTAAACCACTACTGGAGAAGGCCACTCTCAATTATGTCGGCCCAGCACCCAGACAGAGGAGAGAGGACCCACATCAAGGAATCATGCGTCATATCACTCAACACTGGAGAAGGCCACTTTCAGTTATTTCGGCCCAGTACCCAGACCGAGGATACAGGTCCCACAGCAAGGAATAAGGCGTCATATCACCCACAACTGGAGAAGGCCACTTTCAGTTATTTCGGCCCAGCACACCAGACCGAGGATACAGGTCCCACAGCAAGGAATAAGGCATCATATCACCCACAACTGGAGAAGGCCACTTTCAGTTATTTCGGCCCAGCACCCAGACCGAGGAGAGAGGTCCCACAGTAAGGAATCATGCGTCATATCAACCACCACTGGAGAAGACCACTCTCAGTTATTTCGGTTCAGCACCCAGACCGAGGAGAGAGGTCCCACAGCAAGGAATCATTCGTCATATCAACCACCACCAGAGAAGGCCACTCTCTGTTGTTTCGGCCCAGCACCCAGAAAGAGGAGAGAGGTCCCACAGCAAGGAATCATGCGTCATATCAACCACCACCGGAGAAGGCCACTCTCAGTTATTTCGGCCCAGCACCCAGACAGAGGAGAGAGATACCACAGCAAGGAATCATGCGTCATTTCAACCACTACCGGAGATGGCCACTGTCAGTTATTTCGGCCCAGCACCCAGACAGAGGAAAGAGGTCCCACAGCAAGGAATCATGCGTCATATCAACCAGCATCGGAGAAGGCCACTCTCAGTTATTTCGGCCCAGCACCCAGACCGAGGAGAGAGGTCCCACAGCAAGGAATCATGCCTTCATTTCAACCACTACTGGAGAAGGCCACTCTAAGTTATTTCGGCCCAGCACCCAGACAGAGGAGAGAGGTCTCACAGCAAGGAATCATGCGTCATATCAACCACCACGGGAGTAGGCCACTCTCAGTTATTTCAGCCCAGCACCCAGACTGAGGAGAGAGGTCCCACAGCAAGGAATCATGCAACATATCACCCACCACTGGAGAAGGCCACTTTCAGTTATTTCGGCCCAGCACCCAGACCGAGGATACAGGTCCCACAGCAAGGAATAAGGCATCATATCACCCACCACTGGAGAAGGCCACTTTCAGTTATTTCGGCCAGCACCCAGACAGAGGAGAGAGGTCCCACAGCAAAGAATCATGCGTCATATCACTCAACACTGGAGAAGGCCACTTTCAGTTATTTCGGCCCCAGCACCCAGACAGAGGAGAGAGGTCCCTCAGCAAGGAATCATGCGTCATATCACCCACCACTGGAGAAGGCTACTTTCAGTTATGTCGGCCCAGCACCTAGACCGAGGATACAGGTCCCACAGCAAGGAATCATGCGCCACATCAACCACCACCGGAGAAGGCCACTTTCAGTTATTTCGGCCAGCACCCAGACCGAGGAGAGAGGTCCCACAGCAAGTAATCATGCGTCATTTCAACCACTACTGGAGAAGGCCACTGTCAGTTATTTTGGCCCAGCACCCAGACAGAGGAAAGAGGTCCCACAGCAAGGAATCAAGCGTCATATCAACCAGCATCAGAGAAGGCCACTCTCAGTTATTTCGGCCCAGCACCCAGACAGAGGAGAGAGGTCCCACAGAAAGGAATCATGCGTCATATCAACCACCACCGGAGAAGGCCACTTTCAGTTATTTCGGCCCAGCACCCAGACAGAGGAGAGAGGTCTCACAGCAAGGAATCATGCGTCATATCAACCACCACGGGAGTAGGCCACTCTCAGTTATTTCAGCCCAGCACACAGACTGAGGAGAGAGGTCCCACAGCAAGGAATCATGCAACATATCACCCACCACTGGAAAAGGCCACTTTCAGTTATTTCGGCCCAGCACCCAGACAGAGGAGAGAGGTCCCACAGCAAAGAATCATGCGTCATATCACTCAACACTGGAGAAGGCCACTTTCAGTTATTTCGGCCCCAGCACCCAGACAGAGGAGAGAGGTCCCTCAGCAAGGAATCATGCGTCATATCACCCACCACTGGAGAAGGTTACTTTCAGTTATGTCGGCCCAGCACCCAGACCGAGGATACAGGTCCCACAGCAAGGAATCATGCGTCATATCACCCACCACCGGAGAAGGCCACTTTCAGTTATTTCGGCCCAGCACCCAGACCGAGGAGAGAGGTCCCACAGCAAGGAATCATGCGTCATATCACCCACCACTGGAGAAGGCCACTTTCAGTTATTTCTGCCCAGCACCCAGACAGAGGAGAGAGGTCCCACAGCAAGGAATCATGCGTCATATCACCCAACAACTGGAGAAGGCCACTTTCAGTTATTTCGGCCCAGCACCCAGACAGAGGAGAGAGGTCCCACAGCAAGGAATCATGCGTCATATCAACCACCACTGGAGAAGGCCACTCTCAGTTATTTCTGCCCAGCACCCAGACAGAGGAGAGAGGTCCCACAGCAAGGAATCATGCGTCATATCACCCACCACTGGAGAAGGCCACTTTCAGTTATTTCGGCCCAGCACCCAGACAGAGGAGAGAGGTCCCACAGCAAGGAATCATGCGTCATATCAACCACCACCGGAGAAGGCCACTTTCAGTTATTTCGGCCCAGCACCCAGACAGAGGAGAGAGGTCCCACAGCAAGGAATCATGCGTCATATCACCCACCACTGGAGAAGGCTACTTTCAGTTATTTCTGCCCAGCACCTAGACACGAGGATACAGGTCCCACAGCAAGGAATCATGCGTCATATCACCCACCACTGGAGAAGGCCACTTTCAGTTATTTCCGCCCAGCACCCAGACCGAGGAGAGAGGTCCCACAGCAAGGAATCATGCGTCATTTCAACCACCACTGGAGAAGGCCACTTTCAGTTATTTCGGCCCAGCACCCAGACAGAGGAGAGAGGTCCCACAGCAAGGAATCATGCGTCATATCACCCACCACTGGAGAAGGCCACTTTCAGTTATTTCGGCCCAGCACCCAGACCGAGGAGAGAGGTCCCACAGCAAGGAATCATGCGTCATATCACCCACCACTGGAGAAGGCCACTTTCAGTTATTTCGGCCCAGCACCCAGACAGAGGAGAGAGGTCCCACAGCAAGGAATCATGCGTCATATCAACTCACCACTGGAGAAGGCCACTTTCAGTTATTTCGGCCCAGCACCCAGACAGAGGAGAGAGGTCCCACAGCAAGGAATCATGCGTCATATCACCCACCACTGGAGAAGGCCACTTTCAGTTATTTCGCCCAGCACCCAGACAGAGGAGAGAGGTCCCACAGCAAGGAATCATGCGTCATATCACCCACCACTGGAGAAGGCCACTTTCAGTTATTTCGCCCAGCACCCAGACCGAGGAGAGAGGTCCCACAGCAAGGAATCATGCGTCATATCACCCACCACTGGAGAAGGCCACTTTCAGTTATTTCGGCCAGCACCCAGACCGAGGAGAGAGGTCCCACAGCAAGGAATCATGCGTCATATCACTCACCACTGGAGAAGGCCACTTTCAGTTATTTCTGCCCAGCACCCAGACAGAGGAGAGAGGTCCCACAGCAAGGAATCATGCGCCATATCACCCACCACTGGAGAAGGCCACTTTCAGTTATTTCGGCCCAGCACCCAGACACGAGGAGACAGGTCCCACAGCAAGGAATCATGCGTCATATCACCCACCACTGGAGAAGGCCACTTTCAGTTATTTCGGCCCAGCACCCAGACCGAGGAGAGAGGTCCCACAGCAAGGAATCATGCGCCATATCACCCACCACTGGAGAAGGCCACTCTCAGTTATTTCCGCCCAGCACCCAGACAGAGGAGAGAGGTCCCACAGCAAGGAATCATGCGTCATATCACCCACCACTGGAGAAGGCCACTTTCAGTTATTTCGGCCCAGCACCCAGACAGAGGAGAGAGGTCCCACAGCAAGGAATCATGCGCCATATCACCCACCACTGGAGAAGGCCACTTTCAGTTATTTCGGCCCAGCACCCAGACCGAGGATACAGGTCCCACAGCAAGGAATAAGGCGTCATATCACCCACCACTGGAGAAGGCCACTTTCAGTTATTTCGGCCCAGCACCCAGACAGAGGAGAGAGGTCCCACAGCAAGGAATCATGCGCCATATCAACCACCACTGGAGAAGGCCACTCTCAGTTATTTCGGCCCAGCACCCAGACCGAGGAGAGAGGTCCCACAGCAAGGAATCATGCGTCATATCAACCACCACCAGAGAAGGCCACTCTCTGTTGTTTCGGCCCAGCACCCAGAAAGAGGAGAGAGGTCCCACAGCAAGGAATCATGCGTCATATCAACCACCACCGGAGAAGGCCACTCTCAGTTATTTCGGCCCAGCACCCAGACAGAGGAGAGAGGTCCCACAGCAAGGAATCATGCGTCATATCAACCACCACCGGAGAAGGCCACTTTCAGTTTTTTCAGCCCAGCACCCAGACTGAGGAGAGAGGTCTCACAGCAAGGAATCATGCATCATATCACCCACCACTGGAGAAGGCCACTTTCAGTTATTTCGGCCCAGCACCCAGACCGAGGATACAGGTCCCACAGCAAGGAATAAGGCATCATATTACCCACCACTGGAGAAGGCCACTTTCAGTTATTTCGGCCAGCACCCAGACAGAGGAGAGAGGTCCCACAGCAAAGAATCATGCGTCATATCACTCAACACTGGAGAAGGCCACTCTCAGTTATTTCGGCCCCAGCACCCAGACAGAGGAGAGACGTCCCTCAGCAAGGAATCATGCGACATATCACCCACCACTGGAGAAGGTTACTTTCAGTTATGTCGGCCCAGCACCTAGACCGAGGATACAGGTCCCACAGCAAGGAATCATGCGTCATATCACCCACCACCGGAGAAGGCCACTCTCAGTTATTTCGGCCCAGCACCCAGACAGAGGAGAGAGGTCCCTCAGCAAGGAATCATGCATCATATCACCCACCACTGGAGAAGGCCACTTTCAGTTATTTCGGCCCAGCACCCAGACCGAGGAGAGAGGTCCCACAGCAAGGAATCATGCGTCATATCAACCACCACCGGAGAAGGCCACTCTCAGTTATTTCGGCCCAGCACCCAGACAGAGGAGAGAGGTCCCACAGCAAGGAATCATGCGTCATATCAACCACCACCGGAGAAGGCCACTTTCAGTTATTTCGGCCCAGCACCCAGACAGAGGAGAGAGGTCCCACAGCAAGGAATCATGCGTCATATCACTCCAACACTGGAGAAGGCCACTTTCAGTTATTTCGGCCCAGCACCCAGACAGAGGAGAGAGGTCCCACAGCAAGGAATCATGCGTCATATCAACCACCACCGGAGAAGGCCACTTTCAGTTATTTCGGCCCAGCACCCAGACAGAGGAGAGAGGTCCCACAGCAAGGAATCATGCATCATATCACCCACCACTGGAGAAGGCCACTTTCAGTTATTTCGGCCCAGCACCCAGACCGAGTATACAGGTCCCACAGCAAGGAATAAGGCGTCATATCACCCACCACTGGAGAAGGCCACTTTTAGTCATTTCGGCCAGCACCCAGACAGAGGAGAGAGGTTCCACAGCAAGGAATCATGCGTCATATCACTCAACACTGGAGAAGGCCACTTTCAGTTATTTCGACCCCAGCACCCAGACAGAGGAGAGAGGTCCCTCAGCAAGGAATCATGCATCATATCACCCACCACTGGAGAAGGTTACTTTCAGTTATTTCGGCCCAGCACCTAGACCGAGGATACAGGTCCCACAGCAAGGAATAAGGCGTCATATCACCCACCACTGGAGAAGGCCACTTTCAGTTATTTCAGCCAGCACCCAGACCGAGGAGAGAGGTCCCATAGCAAGGAATCATGCGTCATTTCAACCACTACTGGAGAAGGCCACTCTCAGTTATTTCGGCCCAGCACCCAGACCGAGGAGAGAGGTCCCACAGCAAGGAATCATGCGTCATATCAACCACCACCAGAGAAGGCCACTTCAGTTATTTCGGCCCAGCACCCAGACAGAGGAGAGAGGTCCCACAGCAAGGAATCATGCGTCATATCACTCAACACTGGAGAAGGCCACTTTCAGTTATTTCGCCCCAGCACCCAGACAGAGGAGAGATGTCACACAGCAAGGAATCATGCGTCAAATCAACCACCACCGGAGAAGGCCACTCTCAGTTGTTTCGGCCCAGCACCCAGACAGAGAAGAGAGGTCCCACAGCAAGGAATCATGCGTCATATCACCCACCACTGTAGAAGGCCACTTTATGTTATTTCGGCCAGCACCCAGACCGAGGATAGAGGTCCCACAGCAAGGAATCATGCGTCATATCAACCACCACCGGAGAAGGCCACTCTCTGTAATTTCGGCCCAGCACCCAGACAGAGGAGAGAGGTCCCACAGCAAGGAATCATGCGTCATATCACTCAACACTGGAGAAGGCCACTTTCAGTTATTTCAGCCCCAGCACCCAGACAGAGGAGAGAGGTCCCACAGCAAAGAATCATGCGTCATATCACCTACCACTGGAGAAGGCCACTTTCAGTTATTTCAGTCCCAGCACCCAGACCGAGGATACAGGTTCCACAGCAAGAAATAAGGCGTCATTTCAACCAACACCGGAGAAGGCCACTTTCAGTTATTTCAGCCCATCACCCAGACCGAGGATACAGGTCCCACATCAATTAATCATGCGTCATATCAACTCAACACTGGAGAAGGCCACTTTCAGTTATTTCAGCCCCAGCACCCAGACAGAGAAGAGAGGTCCCACAGCAAAGAATCATGCGTCATATCACCCACCACTGGAGAAGGCCACTCAGTTATTTCTGGCCCCAGCACCCAGACAGAGGAGAGATGTCACACAGCAAGGAATCATGCGTCAAATCAACCACCACCGGAGAAGGCCACTCTCAGTTGTTTCGGCCCAGCACCCAGACAGAGAAGAGAGGTCCTACAGCAAGGAATCATGCGTCATATCAAACACCACCGGAGAAAGCCACTTTCAGTTACTTCGGCCCCACTACCCAGACAGAGGAGAGGTTCATTCAACTTTGGTTTGCACCGCAAGATCATGGTAAAGTTAAAAAATGAGGATTCAATAAAGAAGTGCCCCAAAGTACAAGAATACATGGTTGGAGGGAGGCAGTCATAAATGTCTATTCTGCACAAGGGAGGGACAGGTCCTGTGGGATCCATGCCTGGTTCATTTTTATGAACGTCAGCTTGTCCACGTTGGCTGTGGACAGGCGGCTGCGCTTGTCAGTAATGACGCCCCTGCCGTGCTGAATACACGTTCAGACAAAACGCTGGCGCCGGGCAGGCCAGCACCTCCAAGGCATAAAATGCTAACTCTGGCCACGTGGACAATTTGGAAGTTGAATGTGGCCGAACCATCAGTCAGTACGTGGAGGGGTGTGCAGACGTACTGTTCAAGCATGTTAGTGAAATGCTGCCTCCTGCTAACACGTTCCGTATCAGGTGGTGGTGCAGTTAGCTGTGGCGTGGAGACAAAACTTTTCCACATTTCTGCCATGCTAACCCTGCCCTCAGAGGAGCTGGCCGTGACACAGCTGCGCTTGCCGACCTCTTGCTCCTCCTCTGCCTTCACCTTGGGCTTCCACCTGTTCCCTGTGACATTTGGGAATGCTCTCAGGAGCGCGTCTACCAGCGTGCGCTTGTACTCGCGCATCTTCCTATCACGCTCCAGTGCAGGAAGTAAGGTGGGCACATTGTCTTTGTACCGGGATCCAGCAGGGTGGCAACCCATTAGTCCGCACACGTTAAAATGTGGGCAACTCTGCTGTCGTTGCGCAGGCACTGCAGCATTTAGTCGCTCATGTGTGCCAGGCTCCCCAGAGGTAAGGACAAGCTGTCCTCTGTGGGAGGCGTATCGTCATCGTCCTCCGTATCCCCTCAGCCACGCACCAGTGATGGGCCTGAGCTGTGTCGGGTGCCACCCCGCTGTGAACCTGCTTCATCCTCATCCTCCTCCACCTCCTCCTCATCCTCCTCATCCTCCAGTAGTGGGCCCTGGCTGGCCACATTTGTACCTGGCCTCTGCTGCTGCAAAAACCTCCCTCTGAGCCACTTCTAACAGACTGGCCTGAAAGTGCTGAAAATGACCCTCATCCTCCTCCTCCTCCTCCTGGGCCACCTCCTCTTCCATCACCGCCCTAAGCGTTTTCTCAAGGAGACATAGAAGTGGTATTGTAACGCTGATAACGGTGTCATCGCCACTGGCCATGTTGGTGGAGTACTTGAAACAGCGCAACAAGGCACACAGGTCTCGCATGGAGGCCCAATCATTGGTGGTGAAGTGGTGCTGCTCCGCAGTGCGACTAAGAGCGTGCGAGCTGCAGTTGAAACTCCACTATGGCCTGCTGCTGCTCGCACAGTCTCTCCAGCATGTGCAAGGTGTAGTTCCACCTGGTGGGCACGTCGCATATGAGGCGGTGAGCGGGAAGGCCGAAGTTCCGCTGTAGCGCAGACAGTAGAGCAGCGGCAGGATGTGACCGCCGGAACCGCGCACAGATGGCCCTCACTTTATGCAGCAGCTCTGACATGTCGGTGTAGTTGTGAATGAACTTCTGCACCACCAAATTCAGCACATGCGCCAGACAAGGGATGTGCGTCAAACCGGCTAGTCCCAGAGCTGCAACGAGATTTCGCCCATTATCGCACACCACCAGGCCGGGCTTGAGGCCCACCGGCAGAAACCACTCGTCGGTCTGTTGTTCAATACCCCGCCACAACTCCTGTGCGGTGTGGGGCCTGTCCCCCAAACATATGAGTTTCAGAATGGCCTGCTGACGTTTACCCCGGGCTGTGCTGAAGTTGGTGGTGAAGGTGTGTGGCTGAGTGGATGAGCTGGTGGAAGCAGAGGAGGAGGAAGCCGAGTAGGAGTAGGAGGCTTCAGGAGGCAAAAAATGATGCCCTGCGATCATTGGCGGCGGAAGGACGTGCGCCAAGGAACTCTCCGCCTGCGGCCCAGCCGCCACTACATTTACCCAGTGTGCAGTTTGTGAGATATAGCGTCCCTGGCCGTGCTTACTGATCCACGTATCTGTGGTTAGGTGGACCTTGTCACAAATGGCGTTGCGCAGTGCACACTTGATTTTATCGGATACTTGGTTGTGCAGGGAAGGCACGGCTGTCTTGGAGAAGTAGTGGCGACTGGGAACAACATACTGTGGGACAGCCATGGACATCAGCTGTTTGAAGCTGTCTGTGTCCACCAGCCTGAATGACAGCATTTCAAAGGCCAGTAGTTGAACGCTGCCGTGTGACATGGTGGAGATGCTTGGTGATGCAGGTGGTGTTGTCGGTGGCACATCCTCTGTTTGGTGGGTGGCAGGTGCCAACATTCCTCCCTAGGCGGAGGAAGAGGCCGAGGCAGCAGCAGAAGAGGGAGCAGGGGGAGCCAGAGTGAGTTCCTTGCTTTTAAGGTGTTTACTCCACTGCAGTTCATGCTTTGCATGTAGATGCCTGGTCATGCAGGTTGTGCTAAGGTTCAGAACGTTAATGCCTCGCTTCAGGATCTGATGGCACAGCGTGCAAACCACTCGGGTCTTGTCGTCAGCACATTGTTTAAAGAAGTGCCATGACAGGGAACTCCTTGAAGCTGCCTTTGGGGTGCTCGGTCCCTGGTGGCGGTGGCCAGTAGCAGGCGAACTCTCTTGCGGGGGCTGTTCTGCTTTTGCCCCCTGCTCCCTCTTTTGCTACGCTGTTGGCTCGGTCTCACCACTGCGTCTTCCTCTGAACTATGAAAGTCAGTGGCACGACCTTCATTCCATGTGGGGTCTAGGACCTTATCGTCCCCTGCATCGTCTTCCACACAGTCTTCCTCCCTGACCTCCTGTTCGGTCTGCACACTGCAGAAAGACGCAGCAGTTGGCATCTGTGTTTCGTCATCATCAGAGACGTGCGGACTCCGATGAGGTGGTATTCTCATGTCCTCATCATCAGGAAACATCAGTGGTTGTGCATCAGTGCATTCTATGTCTTCCACCACTGGGGAAGGGCTAGGTGGACTTCCTTGGGAAACCCTGCCAGCAGAGTCTTCAAACAGCATAAGAGACTGCTGCATAACTTGAGGCTCTGACAGTTTCCTTGATATGCATAGGGGTGATTTGACAGACTGATGGGCTTGGTTTTCAGGTGCCACCTGTGCGCTTTCAGCAGAAGACTGGCTGGGAGATAATGTTGTGAACATGCTGGATCCACTGTCGGCCACCCAATTGACTAGTGCCTGTACCTGCTCAGGCCTTACCATCCTTAGAACGGCATTGGGCCCCACCAAATATCGCAGTAAATTCTGGCGGGTACTGGAACCTGAGGTAGTTGGTTCACTAGGACGTGTGGCTGTGGAAGAATGGCCACGTCCTCTCCCAGCACCAGAGGGTACACTAACACCACCACGACCGCGTCTGCGTCCCTTACTAGATGTTTTCCTCATTGTTACCGCTCACCAAGCACCACAATAAGGAAAAAATATTTGGCCCAATGTATTGATTTCAAATTCAGGCCTTTTTTACAGGCACCTAACACTATCTGCCTATTTGTTTATGTAGCGTATTACACTAATCCAGGCACAGCAGTAACCACTGATTTAGGGAATATCTCTTTAGGGCTAGTATTTAGGCCCTGGATGAAAGGTATCCTTTATAGACAGATTTACACTTGGCCTGCAACAGCTGGGACAACAGATTCAGGGAATTGCTATTTTGGCAATTGAATGTCACCCCAGAACAAAATATATGTTTTTGCGGACACTATGAATCCTGGCCTGCAACAGCTGGGACACCAGATTCAGGGTATTGCTATTTTGGCAATTGAATTTCACCCCAGAACAAAATATATGTTTGGCGGACACTATGAAACGTGGCCTGCAATAGCTGAAACCACTGATTTATTGTATTGCTATTTTGGCAATTGAATTTCACCCCAGAACAAAATATATGTTTTAGTGGACACTATGAAACGTGGCCTGCAACAGCTGGGACACCAGATTCAGGGTATTGCTATTTTGGCAATTGAATTTCACCCCAGAACAAAATATATGTTTTTGCGGACACTATGAATCCTGGCCTGCAACAGCTGGGACACCAGATTCAGGGTATTGCTATTTTGGCAATTGAATGTCACCCCAGAACAAAATATATGTTTTTGCGGACACTATGAATACTGGCCTGCAACAGCTGGGACACCAGATTCAGGGTATTGCTATTTTGGCAATTGAATGTCACCCCAGAACAAAATATATGTTTTTGCGGACACTATGAATCCTGGCCTGCAACAGCTGGGACACCAGATTCAGGGTATTGCTATTTTGGCAATTGAATTATCACCCCAGAACAAAATATATGTTTTTGCGGACACTATGAATCCTGGCCTGCAACAGCTGGGACACCAGATTCAGGGTATTGCTATTTTGGCAATTGAATTTCACCCCAGAACAAAATATATGTTTTGGTGGACACTATGAAACGTGGCCTGCAACAGCTGAAACCACTGATTTATGGTATTGCTATTTTGGCAATTGAATTTCACCACAGAAAATAATCTATCCTTTGCCAGACAGCAGACAGTATTATACTTGTCTAGCCAAAGCTGGAACACCAGATTTAGGGATTGGCATTTGGCAAATGTATTTAACCCCTTAATAAAATATAGAAATTGCTATCCTGAGTTTCTAGGGGTGACAATTAGCACAGCCAAGCCCTTGATGTAGGATATAGCAAAAAAAAAAATAATATATTATTGATGGATTGATGTACTTGGTGGCAGCTTCTTCTGGTGCACCACAAGTCACAAAATGGCCGCCGATCACCCCAGAAAATAAGTGACAGAAAAACGCTCTGTGCAGCCTAAAAACCAGTGAGCAAGTAACTAGCAGACGTTCAATCATTCACAGCTGTAGATCAATCTGTTCATTAGGTGCTGTTGCTGACTTTTCCCTGCCTAATCTCAGCCCTCACAGAAGCTGCGTCCTCTCCCCACACTAATCAGAGCAGTGTGACGTGCGGCGCTACGTGACTCCAGCTTAAATAGAGGCAGGGTCACATGCTGCACTTGGCCAATCACAGCCATGCCATTAGTAGGCATGGCTGTGATGGGCTCTTAGGGCAAGAAGTAAAACGCTAGCTGATTGGCTGCTGTGCAGCCCTTCAGAAAGCGGGAAGTAATCGACAAACAACGAACCCGAACTTTTTGAAAATGTCCGGGTTCGGTCCGTGTCCCGGACACCCCAAAATTCGGACCGAACCCGAACGATGCTCGAACTGTTCGCTCAACACTAATTAAAAGGAGATATTTATACTATGTATAGACACCAGATTTGGGGAGCCAGAACACGTATTTGGTCACCATAATTCAAAAATGCAGTATTAGACTGCTATAAATTGGAAATAATTATTTATACGACGATGAACAACAGTTTTCTCAGCCTAAAACACGGCTTTTTTCAATAAAACCCCAAAATGCAGTTTTTAACTGTTTTCCATTAAAAGTAGATATTTATGCTCTGTATGGACACCAGATTTGGGGACCCAGAAGACGTATTTGGTCACCAAAATTCACAAATGCAGTATTTAACTGCTATAAATTGTAAATAATTATTTAAACAATGGATGCACAACAGTTTTTTGGCCTAAAACACAGCTTCAAAAAAAAAAAAAACTGCAGTTTTTACTGCTGTAAATAGTGGATGGCTCGCTCCAGATACATTTGCAGTCTGTTTTTGCCTCCTGTGCCCTACTCTAAACTCCCTCCTCTTCCTCTCTTGTGGGCACCCATGTGATGTCCATTAACAAGTCATCGTCACCTTCACCACCACTGACATTTGAGATCTCAGAGTAGGCAGCAACAATGGGGACCTCCCTCCTCGGGCATATCTGGGTACTGTTGTCAGAGAGCTGGGTGGCGCCCGTTGTTACGTCCTCTTCCTCATCCGGTGTCAAGAATGGCCACGCATTGGTAAGGTCTGGGAATGGATGGGAAAATAATTCCTCTGACTCGAGTGGAGGGGCTATGGTGGTGGTGGTGGCGTATTTGGTTGTGCACACAGCAGAGAGCGAGGAGGGCGCAGATACAGAGGATGAGGAGAGTGCAGAAGCGGAAGGCTGAGTGAGCCACTCAACCAACTCTGGTGCACCCTTTGAAGTAATCGCGCACGCCTTCTCCAACTTCCCACTTAGGCTCCAGTCTGGTGCACCTGCCTGACCCCTACCAACCTACCCCTGCCTGTTCGTTTCAAAAATGACCCTGTGCCAAAGCGCCTAGAGAAGAGCAGTATTTATGGAAGCAGGTATATCGCAGCCCTCAAGCAGTAGTTTGTGGAAGCATGTACAGTTGTGTTCAAAATTATTCAACCCCAAATGCTGTAAAGGGTTTTAGGGAATTTAGTCTACATTTGTAATTGTGTTCAGAATGAAATCTTACAAGGACTTTTTAAAGAACGAAATGCAACTAAAATGACATCAATTGTTTTTGTAATACAGTATTAAATGTTTTCTTTGTGATATCTTTATTGACACAATTATTCAACCCAAAGACTACCACTCTTAAGAACAGAGGTTCATTCAAGTGTTTTTCGATCAGGTATTGAAAACACCTGTGGATGTCAAGGAGCAGCAATCAAGCATAATAAGCACCAATTAGGCAGATTTAAAATGACTGTGATACTCAGCTCCTTCTAGACATTTACTGGTGTGTTTACAAACATGGTCCAGGAAGTCAGAGAGAAGAGGTGATTTCTCTTCACCGGAAGGGCAATGGCTATAAGAAGATTGCAAAGATGTTAAACATACCAAGAGACACCATAGAAAACATCATTCGCAAATTCAAGGCAAAGGGCACTGTTGAAACGCTACCTGGTCGTGGCAGAAAGAAGATGCTGACTTCGACTGCTGTGCGCTACCTGAGGCGCAAAGTGTTGAAAAGTCCCCGTGTGACTGCTGAGGAACTGAAAAAGATTTGTCAGAAGTGGGTACTGAAGTTTCAGCTCAGACAATAAAGGCGCACACTGCGTAATGAAGGCCTCCATGCCAGAACTCCCAGGCGCACCCCTTGCTGTCTCCAAAGAATAAGAAGAGTCGACTGCAGTATGCCAAAAGTCATGTGGACAAACCACAAAAAGTTTTGGGATAGTGTTCTGTGGACTGATGAAACAAAATTAGAACTGTTTGGGCCCATGGATCAACGCTATGTTTGGAGGAGGAAGAACAAGGCCTATGAAGAAAAGAACACCTTGCCTACTGTGAACCATGGCGGGGGTCAATCATGCTTTGGGGCTGTTTTGCTTCTACAGGTACAGGGAAGCTTCAGCATGTGCAAGGTACCATGAATTCTCTTCAGTACCAGGAGATATTGGATGAAAATGTGATGCAGTCCGTCACAAACCTGATGCTTGGGAGACGTTGGACCTTTCAACAGGACAATGATCCCAAGCATACCTCCAAGTCCACTAGAGCATGGTTGCAGATTAAAGCCTGGAACATTTTGAAGTGGCCATCGCAGTCACCAGACTTAAATCCGATTGAGAACCTCTGGTGGGACTTAAAGAAAGCAGTTGCAGCGCGCAAGCCTAAGAATGTGACTGAACCGGAGGCTTTTGCCTCATGAAGAATGGGAGCAGATACCTGTAGATCGCTGCAAGACACTTGTGTCAAGCTATGCTTCACGTTAAAAGCTGTTATAACTGGAAAGGATGTTGTACTAAGTACTAAGATTGAATGTCACTTTGGGGTTGAATAAAACTGATAATGATGTGAGCACAGAAAAGACATTTGTGGTTATTTCATTATAAATGTTATGTTATATTTGTCTGACTTACAAGTGCCTCTTTGATTTAATTGTAAACAAGATGACTGAAATGATCAAAATCAATGTCAAACTGGCCAAAACACTCAATTTCAGTGGGGTTGAATAATTTTGAACACAACTGTATATCAAACCCCTTAATCAATATTTTGTGGAAGCAGGTATATCGCAGCCCTCAATCAGTATTTTGTGCAAACAGGTATATCAAACCCCTTAATCATTATTTTGTGGAAGCAGGTATATCTCAGGCCTCAATCAATATGTGGTGGAAACAGGTATATCGAACCCCTTAATGAGTTTTTGTGGAAGCAGGTATATCGTAGTCCTCAATCAGTATATCAAACCCCTTAATCAGTATTTTGTGGAAGCAGGTATATTGCAGTCCTCAATCAATATTTGGTGGAAAAAGTATATCAAACCCCTTACTCGGTATTTTGTGGAAGCAGGTATGTCTCAGCTGTCAATCAATATTTAGTGGAAGCAAGTATATTAAACACCTTAATTACTATTTTGTGGAAGCAGGTATATCAAACCCCTTAATCAGTATTTTGTGGAAGCTGGTATATCGCACCCCTCAATCAATATTTGGTGGAAGCAGGTATATCGAACCCCATATTGAACCCCTTAATCAGTATTTTGTGGATGCAGGTATATCAAACCCCTGGAAGTAGCAGAAAAAGAAAGGTTCCAGCACTCCAATAAATTCAGTTCAAAGCCTTGGCATCCTTTATTTTCGGTGAACGTAATCAACATACAAGGATAAGTTTTCCAGCATAATTACACCCGTGCAGCGGTCTACAGCGTTCGAGCGTTACTGTCTTACTCATGACCTCCAGTGTGACTGCAACCATAGCAAATAAATTTTATTTGCTATGGTTGCAGACACACTGAAGGTCATGAGTAAGAGCGGTAACGCTCGAACGCGCAGACCGCTGCACGGGTGTAATTATGCTGGAAAACTTATCCTTGTATGTTGATTACGTTCACCGAAAATAAAGGATGCCAAGGCTTTTTAACTGAATTTTTTGGAGTGCTGGAACCTTTCTTTTTTCTGCTACTTCCAAGGATCTCCTGGATCTATCCGTGCACTCTGGGAGAAGGACAATTGTATGCAGGTGAGCTGGACAATCACACTTGTTCACGTCACTATAAGGCTCTCAGTCCGTGCACTACACCTGCTGTCTCCCAAGCCTATATCCTCGGTGTTCATACAAGTATCCTATTGGTAAAGTTTTTCTAGCAAATTGTCAAGTGCCAAGACACACATGGCGGCTTCTTCCATCTCAGACCGCAAATCTAAAGCCGCGAAGGTCTTCTCTGAACAAGATGCATTGTTGCAAAATACACTAGACCTGGAGACAAAAATGCATAATCTTGAAAAAATGTTACTTCAGGAAATACGTGTGTGGTGGGATCATACTACATTGACGAACTATCTAGAAAAATAAATGATTCCTAGAGGATTACGCCTCAAAAAAATACCCACCACTGTTTTTTCCGAACCATTTATCCAGGGATGGAATGACATTCTAACTAACTGCTCTTTCAAACTGATGGCTCACATCATAGAATATGAAAAAGCTAAATTAACTACCTTGCAAAAGGAAATAGAAGTCTTCAAACTGGATTTCAAGCCTTATGAAAACATGGAATCTTATTTAACAATGCATGCTAAAATGACAACAACATTGGAACCAATTGAACAAGAAATCATGGACACAAAACACAAAAAATTCCAGCGGGACATCTTTGACTATAAGAATGACCAAGTTTATGAGTAGGGAAGACGCGATTCACAATATAATACCCCCAAATCCATCTTGAAAAAGTCTGATAGACATAATGCCAGGCCAATGCGAGTAAGTTTCAACTCTTCAGGCTCGGAGCTGTCACAAATATCAAGTGATCCAGAAGAATCTGAACAGGAACTAACAAGCCATAAACCAAAGGAAGAGGTAACTACTGAGAGACTATCCTATTATAAGAAACCGAAATTTAACAAAGGCAGTAAAAATTCAAAAAACGCCCAAGACGGCGAGGGGGGCGGAAAAATCATAAAAAAACCGCATCATATGTCAACGCGGTACCGCAAGTAGATAATGTTGATAATAATTGTCTTGATGTGGTGAATTTGTCTGGTGTCTCACTTACCACAGAACAAATAAGTGTTTTAGGTCTAGGTTTGAATTTTTCTCCTGCACAAGACTTTGACTTGTTCTCTACCCTATTAAATATAAATAAATTTGTTAGAGACATCACCATAAAAAAAACATTTTTTCGGGTCTGAGGACAAGCCAATGCCTTTAAAATCTGACTTATCTAGTTCTAACGAATTTTTTTGTTTAACATTTTCTGAACAAATGGCTGTTTTACAAATGAATGAATTAATGGCTGAATCCATGGATGCGGAGAGGGTTGTAGATAAAGGTTTTTTCTCTGTCCGCAACCCTCACTTTTATCCAACCCAGTCCCGTACACCGGGTATGGATATGTTCCAAAATCTAGTAGAAAAACAATTGTTGAATTTATACATCAACCAAAAAACTACATCAAAAATAAATAATATCACAAAAAAACATAAAATAGCCCTGGAACAATTGGAACAGAATGATAACTTGGTTATCAAACTGGCAGACAAAGGCGGCGCAGTGGTGGTTATGGACAAACCTGTGTATAAATACCGACTAGAGATCATTTTATCTGACACATCCACTTATCAAGCATTAAATAAAAACCCAATACATGATTATCAAACGATACATAATGCTCTTGTAGACCAGGGGGAACAAATGGGAATTTTTAATTCCTCCCAGGTTGCATATTTGAAAGTGGAGAGCCCTATCACTCCTATTATACATGCATTGCCAAAAATCCACAAAGGTTTGGTCCCCCCACCATTGCGCCCCATTGTCTCAGGCATAGGTTCTCTATGTGAGAGACTTGGACAATGGCTTGACTCCGTGATACAAGCTTTGGTTGTGAGAAACCCCGAATATCTTAGAGACACCAGCGAAGTTCTAATAAATTTTTCTGATAAAATATGGAACAGTAATTATACGTGGATTACTTTAGATGTGGTGTCTCTGTATCCGTCGATTCCTCACCAAGTAGCGATCACTTCCCTTGAGTACCACCTTCATAGATATAGCAAGTATGGTGAGAAAGAAATTGATTACATATTAAAAGTCACCAGATTTTTGCTCACTCATAATTATTTTATTTTTGATGGAATATATTATCTCCAAATCCAAGGAGTTTCAATGGGGGCTAAATTCTCCCCCTCTCTGGCCAATTTGAATATGGCATTTTGGGAAGAGAAATACATTTTTTCCACCAACAATCCATTCAAGCTGGGAATAGAGTGGTATGGCAGGTACATCGATGACCTGCTCGTTATCTGGTCAGGCGATGTGCCTGCCATACCCTCATTCCTCAGCTATGTTAATAATAACTCTTATAATTTAAAATTCACATGCTATACCAACGAGAGTACTGTGGATTTTTTGGATCTGACACTCAAGGGAATTCCAAATCAAGTTATCTATACCAAAACATTCCGCAAACCAACATCAGGCAATACTATACTCAGAGCCAACAGTCATCATCCGATCCATGTGGTAAAATCAGTACCTACAGCGGAGTTCATTAGAGCTAAAAGAAATTGCAGCATCGATACAGACTTTCAACATGAATGCAAGTCAATAACGCACCATCTGCAAAATAGAGGTTATCCACTCTGGATGATTAACAGAGGTTACCATATAGCCATGAATAAAAATCGCAAAGACCTTCTTTTTGGCAGATGCTGCGTTAAAAACCCTTCTCTACCTACTCTGGTGCTGACATACAGTAGACAGTTCTCATTGATTAGACAAATAATTCTTAATCATTTACCGATACTTCATGAGGATCAAATAGTCAGTAACATTTTAAAAAGTGGTTTCAGAATTGTCAGCAAGCGTTCAGCCAACTATTGCAAACAAAGTATCAAACTCTTTCTTTCATGCACTCAAAAAACAACCACATGGCTGAGTACCAAAGGATTTTATAAATGTGGCAGCCATCCATGCAAATGTTGCAAATATGTGCTGCCCACAAAAACCTTTTGGGATTCTACACACAACACTGAATACAAAATTAATTCTTATATAATTTGTAATAGTAGTGGTGTTGTGTATATTATCTCCTGTACAACATGTGGTTTGTTATATGTAGTGTGGCAGTGGAGCTGCCAGAAGGCCATAGGAAGGCCATTGAAGTGGCATATCTCACCCAGAGAAAGCTGGGTGAGAACAAGAAAGGTTGGGAAAATGGTTTTCCCACTGTCTGCAGCAGTCAGGCTGGTAATGGGGATAATTATCAGCCAGCTGAGGAGCTTGGATTAATGTGGGTTGAGCTTCTCAATCAGGGCTCCCAGTCTGGGGAAGGGCAGGCTGTGTCCAGGCCTGTGGGAGCCGGGACCCTCTAACCCTGTGTGTGGGTAAGCACTTGTGATGTGTCTTGGGGAGCTGGGTGGTAGACCCAGATCCTGATAGAGAGGGAAAGACTGTTTAGTCAGTGGCCAGACGGCCGAGGATTTATTTTTATGATTTTGTTGTACTGCTGTTGTGACAATAAAGCTGGTCGTGGCCAGTTTGCACCCGAATCTACAGTGGTGGAGTGAGCTTCTTGATGTGTGCCAACCGTCTAGGGCGTTAAGACGGCGATCTGGAAGAGCTAAATGACCCCGTGTTGTTACAGTAGGCAGCACCATACGCAAATTTAAAGTCCGTCTTCTGGAACATTTGAATTACATAAAAGCGAGTCATATACTAACATTTCAGGTGCTGCAAAACATTTTATTAATTTTCATGGTAGAAGCACACAATCTTTCAGGGCTTTTGCCATAGAAAAGTTTTACATCAATAAGAGGGGTGATATGAAACATAAGACTCTGCTAAGGGAAGCCTTTTGGCTCTTTAAATTGAACACAAGGTCACCTTTAGGCATGAATTACAAAAGGAATTTTTACATTTTATTAATAAATTCTTTATGTAACAGAGCGAATAATTATGCACTATACTCTTATTTTGGTTCTATATGTTTTTTACACAGTACTAGTTGTACTATCATGTACTATTACATCTTTGAAAAATTGGATACTGTTCAGACAAGACTTTGATGCGGTTTTTTCTTTGTGTCTTCATATACCATGCAGTCACTTTCTTGTGTGTTAGTCAGACACTTGCCAGTTACACTTACAGTGTTAATAGATCATTGTTTGCTTGTAATTTTGTTTTTAACTGAGAAATTGTCAAGTTGTTGATAAAACTTATCCAAGCAATGTTCACCAGTGCTTCTGCAATTAGGTGCAAATTGAAACACCTGATGTTTCTTTTACTTGGAGGAAGGTTTCCTCCCCACTACATAGTATTTATTTGCTATGGTTGCAGACACACTGGAGGTCATGAGTAAGAAGGTAACGCTTCGAACGCGTAGAACCGCTGCACGGGTTGTAATTATGCTGGAAAACTTATCCTTGTATGTTGATTAAGTTCACCGAAAATAAAGGATGCCAAGGCTTTTAACTGAATTTATTGGAGTGCTGGAACCTTTCTTTTCTGCTACTTCCAAGGATCTCCTGGATCTATCCGTGCACTCTGGGAGAAGGACATTTGTATGCAGATGAGCTGGACAATCACACTTGTTCACATATCAAACCCCTCAATTATTATTTTTTCCACAACAGTTATATCACACCACCCTGTTTATTTGGGGAACAGGTATATCGCAGCCCTCAATCAGTATTTTGTGGAAGAAGGTATATCACATCCTCAATCACACCTGTTGAAAATAGTTATTCCAATAACTCTTGTCCCTCTATATACCTGCGGTATCACAGCAGAACCGCACACAATTGCTGCACAATACAAATGCACTATAATATACTTTCTATGTTAGAAAGTACATTATAAGTATATCACACCCCTCAGTATATCACACCTATCAATAGCACACCTATACCAGTCCTTTAAAGGACTTTTGTGGCCCTATTAGATAGCGTTTTGTGTCCCTAACAGCCTGTCACTGCTCCACAAAGCAACCTCTCCCTACACTGGCAAAACACAGAATGTAAAATGGCTGCCAGATTGGGTTCTGTTATAGGGTGAAGGTGTGTACATGTGCTGAAACGTCTCAATTGACTGTCCTGTCCCACCTGATGGATGTGTCATGGGTCAAAGTTCGACGCAATGCAAAATAATATGGCGCCGGTGGACATTGCCATACGTTCACATGTTCGGCGAATCGCGAACGCACAAAGTTCGCTGTGAAACGACCGCCAGGCGAACCGCAAGGCCATCTCTAACAGCCAGTACACAATGTTATGGCAATATTGGTCAGCAGTCTACAATGACTGCTAAAATTCAATGCCTCAGAAGTTGAAGAAAGGTAGTATCATAAACAGCTAGTAACTGTGGTGCTTGGTTTGAAATGTTTTCACATGACCGTATCTTACATGACACATTTATTTGATTGACATGTGTAATACTGTATGTCTCCAGCAGCAGCACTGTAGGACATATTTTGCTTCCAGCTTAAGGCCTCATTCCTACACATACGTGGATTTTCAGTGGACCATGGCCCGTGAAAACCCAGCCTGCCATCCTGCTGAGTGCACGAGCGAATGTCGTCATTGGTTGCTATGACACCCAGGCGCTTCGTGCTGCCTCCGCTATACTGTAATACACTAGGTCTGTGAAAATCCACATATGTGTGAGTGAGGCTCAACTAGAAGAATATGTCTTGTCCCATTTACGGTAAAGGCGCATTTACACTTGCACGACTGAGCAGGCAATCAATGGGAAGGAAGAATTTCTTCCCGATAATTGCTCTGCTAGTCAGTGGAGGGTGAAGAGCTGCATTTACATGCAACGATCACCTCCACTGTGTGAGATGAGTGATGCCTACTGTTACCACACAAATTCATTGTTCCCGGGTGCAGAACCCTGTTTACACAGCACAATCTGCTGCCCAGAAACAATGATTGAGGTGTCCACATCAAAGATCATTTCACCTGATAAATGATCGTTTAACTTGTTCATTGGGTAAACTATGGCACCTTTGCGCAAACTCTCCTTTGCTTTGGGGTCCTTAAATTAGAGATACCTATCTGACATTGGTGGCATATCCTAGTGATATGCCACCAATATCTAAGATGAAACAACCCCTTTAATGTTAAATGACCTATTTGAAAGACATATTACAGTTTTTTTTTATTTTATATTTGTATTATCACTGACTTATTTTAACATGTTCTTTTCTACTCTGATACTTCTTTGTATTATATTTTATAATGCAATTTTAATAGCAAAGATTGAGATATTTCATAGAGTATAATTTATTATACTAAATGGTGTTAGAGACTGAAAGAGACATTTAAAATTTCAGGTTATTTTTTTAGACCTTTTGTGTGATATTATTAACATTGCAATTATAAAGTCTGTGGCTTATCATGAATGAGTTCATTCACACCTAATGATTTCAGCATGTATTTGGATATACTTCTAGTAGTAAAACATGACTTATGTCTGCAGACACTTAGTTCTAAGTGACCTCTCCAGCATTATCCAAACATATGTGTTTTATTTAATCTTATACTGTGTTGAAGAGGAAAAGGAAATTATGCATTTTTTTATGCATTTTGCATTGCAAATGTAAGGAAATTTTCTAGCTGACAATATGAGAGAAATCTCTAGGGACTTTTTCACAGTGGAATTGTATTTTATCTCTGCTAAAAACACACTCTTATCAACTGGAAAAGAAAAAAATATATGAGATTTCATCTCCTTAGCAATTTCTAATAGTAAAATGCTCAGTATGATTAATGAAGCTGCCAACTGTAATGGGAAGACTATATAGCAAGTAACTTCACGATACTTACGCGTGATTTTATCTCATATAAACTCAGTCGTGTGTTTCATGATAAGATTAACTTTTTAAATGATATAGGCAAACTATTAAACTATATGGAAAGGAAATAATCTGGTTTGTAGATTATTCTTTTCTCTATCCTCATAAAATGCATAATAAGATAAAAAAATATTATTGAAAGGTTTTATTAATTTAAAAAAATCTATTTTAGGAGATATTTAAAACACCTTTGGTAATTGCCTAAGCAAATGTTTAAATAATTTAAGATTAAGTTAACATATTACATTAATTTTAATTGAATTATTTCATTTAGCTTCACTCCACAGAAGGATATAAGGATATAATTTAATTACTTGAGAATTAAAGATCTAACAAACAAAAAGAACAATGTATGATTATCAGTATTAGGCCTCATGCACACGACTGTTGGTGTTTTGCGGTCTGCAAACCGCGGATCCGCAAAACACGGAAGCTGCTCGGCGTTCCGTTACGCATTGTAGAAATGCCTATTCTTGTCCGCAAAACGGACAAGAATAGGACATGCTCTATTGTTTTTGCGGGGGCACGGAACGGAGCAATGGATGCGGACAGCACACAGAGTGCTGTCCGTATCTTTTGCAGCCCCATTAAAGTGAATGGGTCCACGCCCGAGCCGCAAAATATGCGGCTCGGACGCGGACCCAAAATAGGTTTGTGTGCATGAGGCCTTAGGCTGACTTCACACTTCAGTTATTTGGTCAGTTATTTACATAGTAACAGAGTATATAAGACTGAAAAAAGACATTTGTCCATCCAGTTCGGCCTGTTTCCTACAAGTTGATCCAGAGGAAGGCAAAAAAACCCTATGAGGTATAAGCCAATTTTCCCACTTAAGGGGAAAAAATTCCTTCCCAACTCCAATCAGGCAATCAGAATAACTCCCTGGATCAACAACCCATCTCTAGTAGCTATAGCCTGTAATATTATTACACTCCAGAAATACATCCAGGCCCCTCTTGAATTCTTTTAGTGAACTCACCATCACCACCTCCTCAGGCAGAGAGTTCCATAGTCTCACTGCTCTTACCGTAAAGAATCCTTTTCTATGTTTGTGTACAAACCTTCTTTCCTACAGACGCAGAGGATGTCCCCTCATCATAGTTACAGTCCTGGGGATAAATAAATGATGGGAGAGATCTCTGTACTGACCCTGATATATTTATACATAGTTATTAGATCTCCCCTCAGTTGTCTTTTTTCTAAGGTGAATAGCCCTAATTTCGATAACCTTTCAGGGTACTGTAGTTGCCCCATTCTAGTTATTACTTTAGTTGCCCCCCTCTGAACCCTCTCCAGCTCTGCTATGTCTGCCTTGTTCACAGGAGCCCAGAACTGTACACAGTACTCCATGTGTGGTCTGACTAGAGATTTGTAAAGTGGTAGGACTATGTTCTCATCATGGGCATCTATGCCCCTTTTGATGCAACCCAATATCTTATTAGCCTTGGCAGTAGCTGCCTGACACTGGTTTTTACAGCTTAGTGCTGTTTATTAAAATTCCTAGATCCTTTTCCATGTCAGTGTTACCGAGTGTTTTACCATCTAGTATGTACAGGGGACTTGCATTATTCCTTCCCATGTGCATAACTTTACATTTGTAAGTGTTAAACCTCATCTACTACTTATCTGCCCAAGCCTCCAATCTATCCAGATCCCTCTGTAGGAGAAAACTGTCCTCTTCAGTGTTAATTACTTTACACAGTTTAGTGTCATCTGCAAAAATTGGTATTTTACTGTGCAAGCCTTCTACAAGATCATTATTAAATATATTGAAGAGAATAGGGCCCAATACTGACCCCTGAGGTACCCCACTAGTGACAGTGCCCAATCTGAGTGTGTACCATTAATAACCACCCTCTGTTTTCTGTCAGCCAGTTACTTACCCACTTACAGACATTTTCTCCCAGTCCGAGGATCCTCATTTTATATACCAACCTTTTATGAGGTACAGTGTCAAATGCTTTGGAGAAGTCCAGATATATGACATCCGTTGATTCACCGCTGTCAAATCTAGAACTTACCTCCTCATAGAAACTGATTAAATTCGTTTGGCATGACCGATCCCTCATGAAGCCATGCTGATATGGCGTTATTTGCTTATTTTCATTGAGATACTCCAAGATAGCATCTCTTAGAAACCCTTCAAACTGTTTACCAATAACAGATGTTAAACTTACCGGCCTATAGTTTCCGTGCTCTGTTTTTGGACCCTTTTTGAATATTGGCACCACATTTGCTATGCACCAATCATGTGGAACATTCCCTGTCAGTATAGAGTCCGTAAATATCAGAAATAAAGGTCTGGCTATGACATCACTTAATTCCCTCAGGGTGTATGCCATCCGATCCTGGCGATTTGTCTATTTTAATCTTTTTAAGTCGCTGTTCTACTTCTTCCTGGGTCAGACAGGGCACTTTTAATGGGGAATTTACTTTTACATTCTGCATTTCATCTGACAGTTTATTTTCCTCAGTGAATATAGTGGAGAAAAAAATATTTTATAGTTTTGCTTTATCCTCGTCGCTCTCTGCAACACTCCCCCTCATTGCTATGTAGAGGGCCGACTCCTTCAGATTTATATTTTTTACCATTTATATAATTGAAGAACATTTTAGGGTTTTAATAGTTTGGACATTTTGGGACAAAGTGATGCTTGCTATGTTTATTTGTTATTGTTTATTATTATTTATTTATTTTTGGGTTTTCTAAATTAAAAAAAGTTTTTAATATCACGGAAAAAAGGGGGAAAATGAGGTGTGTCTAGGAGTGCTCGTCTTTATTAATATACTTTAAAATAAGGAGGGAAAGAGATTGGTGCTCATATATCTCCCAGTACTGTGGTATGTTCCCTATAGTGCCCCAGTGGACCGAGAGCAAATAGGTCATGAGGTATATGTTGTTCACTTAAACATACACGCTTGCTATATAATTAGCATTGCAACATGCTGCTCAGTGCAGTATATGAACCGGGAGGTATATACTGGTATTGGGATACAGTTAGCCCAAACCAGTAAAAATCATACACACTCTGCCTGCTGTAATAATGCAGTTCACTTGATTATTTGCAAAATGAAACTTAACAAGGAGATATGATATTGCCTCTCTTGTATGTACATTTACAGCAGGGTACCAAAGGATATATTGATCTGCACCTATCCACTAATCATGCCCCAGGTTTTACAGGGTGCCACAAAAATCACTAGTTCAATGTGTCAGATCAACTCCTATGCAGAGTGGTCACTATAGTTGTAATCAGCAGCTGAAGAGAGCAGCATTCACTTGAATGGGTCCGCAATCACGGAGATGCGGAACGGAAGCACGGATTGGAACCCCACGGAAGCACCATGGAGTGCTTACATGGTGTTTAAGTCCGTGCCTCCGCAACTGAAAAAAAATAGAACTTGTTCTATTTTTTTGTGGTGCGGACGATTCACGGACCCATTCAAGTTGAACTGTATAGTTTGGGTTCATACCAAACTTTACAGTTTTCCGCACCCAGACCCGAATATTTCCGTAATTGTTCGGGTTCGTTGTTCGGCAATTTCTTCCACTTTTTGAAAGGCTGCAGGGCAGCCAATTAACAAGCGTTTCACTACTTTGCCCTAAGAAGTCATCACAGCTATGCCTACTATTGGCATGACTGTGATTGGCTAAGTGCAGCATGCGACCCAGCCTCTATATAAGCTGGAGTCTCGTAGCGCCGCACGTCACTCTGCTGCTCTTTGTGTAGGGAGCTGCTGGTGCTCTCAGGGAGAGATTAGGAAAGAAATCTGTTGAACTTGGTATTGTTAAATCTTCAAACTAAAGCAATTATTGGGGGCGCTATGCTACATATTTGTACCTAGCCCTGAGCCTGGTGATACTGAAAAATAATTTTTAATCCATCTGTTACTGAGTTGGGAGTCGACGGCCATTTTAGCAACTGCAGTGTCCTTGGAACTGCATGTGACCTGCATGTGTGCACAAAACAAAACAACTCTTGTGTAGGATGTCTATTGTAGTACTTCTGGTCCGCTGCGGGCATCCTCCACCGTATGCATTTTTGCTGGGGATCGCCATTAGCAACGGGCCACAAGTGCAGGATCTGCTCCCCTGTATATATATGCATAACTGCATTTTTGAGTTGAGCACATCCTGCTTCATGCCACCTTTCAGTTGTTTTGTGTATATATAATTTTTGGAGGTGTATAAACTCCTATGTAAATGTAGCCTGTTTTCCATCCACAGGCTACATTTAGGTGCACCTGTGAGGCCTGGGCCATATCAGCCAGTCTTGGGGGCTTAGTAAGACCGCAGTGTGCACCTGTTTTGTCATTTGTTATTGCTGACCTGCATGTGTGCCAGCCTGCCAGGGACATCAGTCTAATTATTTTTGGGTAGAACAGTGGAGAAAAAATTCCTTTTTTCTGGCAGGTCAAGTCCCCCTACATAACCCATTTTATAATTTTGGGGTGACATAGTGCATTTCTGTAGTTGGTGGAATAAACCTGTACTGTCGTACCACAGAGCACATTAGCATACACCGCTGAAAAACCTATTTTAAAATTTTGCGGTGACATAATGCATTTCTGTAGTTGAGGAAATAAACCCATACTGTCGTACCACAGAGCACGTTTGCATACAATGCTGAAAAAACGGTTTTATAATTTTTGGGGTGACATACTGCATTTCTGTATTCTAAGTGAAACACCTTCCTCAGGTGTGAATAGGCGACAGAACCTGCAGCGTTATTTGGTAGGCCTGAATGCCGCTCTACGGATGGTGAGGCCAGAACAAGTACAGGCGATAGTAGATTGGGTGGCTGACAGTGGCGCATGTTCCTTCACAATATCTCCCACCCAGTCCTCTGCAGAAAGCTCAGAGTTGGCACCTGCAGCCCATGCCCATAAGTCTTTCACCTCACCTCCTAGCAAAGCAGCCAAGCAGTCTGAGCTCCAAGTCATGCAGCAGACTCTTAAGCTTTTTAATGATTCTGCTGGCAGGGTTTCCCCGGGTCATCCATATAGCCCTGCCCCAGAAGTGGAAGACATTTAATGCACTAATGCCCAACCACCTATGTTGTAGGATGAGGACATGGTAATACCACCGGAGCACATCTCTGATGATGACAAAACACAGGTGCCAACTGCTGCAGCTTTCTGCAGTTTGCAGACCGACGAGGAGGGCAGGGGTCAAGAATGGGAGGAAGATGATGTGGAGGACGATGAGGTCCTAGACCCCGACTGGACTCAAGTTCATGCTAGTGATGTGTGCAGTTCTGAGGACGAGGTGGTGGTCGCACAGAGGCAACAGCACAACAAAAGAGGGAGCAGGCTGCAAAAGCGGAGCTGCGGTCCTCGAGACAGTACGCCTGCTACTGCCCACCGCACCCAGGGACCTAGCACACCAAAGCCAGCTCCAAGGAGTTCATTGGCATAGCAGTTCTTCAGACAATGTCCTGACGACAAGACACAAGTGATTTCCACAATGTGCCATCAGAGCCTGAAACGAGGCATAAACATTCTAAATCTGAACACAACCTGCATGACTGAAGCACGAACTGAAGTGGAGTAAACACCTTAAAAACCAAGAAAGGTCCCAGGCTCCTTCTGCTTCCTCTTCTGCTGCGGTCTCTGCCTCATCGTCCACCTCTGGAGTCACAGTGACACGTGCCACCCAGCAAACAGAGGATGTGCCACCAACACCACCACCTCCGTCATCATCACCAAGCATCTCCACCATGTCACATGCAAGTGTTCAGCTGTATATCTGCCAAACACTGGAGAGAAAGAGAAAACACCAACCTACCAATCCTCGATCCCTGGCCCTGAATGCCAGCATTTCAAAATTACTGGCCTTTAAAATGCTGTCATTCTGTCTGGTGGAGACAGACTGTTTTAAACAGCTGATGCCAGTGGCTGTCCCACAGTACGTCGTTCCCGGCCACCACTATTTTTCCAGACGAGCTGTCCCTTCCCTGCATAACCAAGTGGAGGATAAAATCAAGTGTGCACTCCGCAACGCCATCTGTGGCTAGGTCCACATAACCACAGATATATGGACCAGTAAGAACGGGCAGGGACACTATATCTCCCTAACTGCACACTGGGTAAATGTAGTGGCGGCATGTCCCGAGGCGGATATCGGTTTGGCGCATGTCCTTCCACCACCGAGGATTGCAGAGCATTATTCTTTGCCTCCTGTTGCTTCCTACTCGTACTCCACTTCCTCCTCCTCCTCTTCTATCACCTCCTCATCCAGTCAGCGAAAGACCTTCACCACCAACTTCAGCACTGCCAGCGGTAAACTTCTGCAGGAAGTTTTAAAACTCATGTGTTTGGTAGATAAAGCCCACACTGCACAGGAGCTGTAGAGGGGCATAGAAGAACAGACCAATGAGTGGTTGCTGCCAGTGAGCCTCAAACCCGGCCTGGTGGTTTGCGATAATGGGCGAACTCTCGTAGCAGCTCTGAATTTGGTGGTGCAGAAATTCCTTAAAAACTACCCAGACATGTTAGAGCTGCTGCAGAAAGTGCAGTCCGTCTGTGCGCACTTTTGGCCTTCTCATCCTGCTGCTGCTCGCATGTCTGCGCTGCAGCGTAACTTCGCCTTCCCGCTCACCGCCTAATATGCGATGTGCCCACCAGGTCGAACTTCACTTTGCATATGCTGGAGAGACTGTTCGAGCAGCAGCAGGCGATAGTGGAGTTTCAGCCGCAGCACGCACGGGTCAGTTGCTCTGTGGAACAGCACCACTTCACCACCAATGAGTGGGCCTCCATGCGAGACCTGTTTGCCTTGCTGCGGTGTTTCAAGTACTCAACCAACATGGCCAGTGCCGATGACGCCGTTCTTAGTGTTACAATACCACTTCTATGTCTCCTTGAAAAAACACTTAGGGCGATGATGGAAGAGGATGTGGCACAGGAGGAAGAGGAGGAGGAAGAGGGGGCATTTAACATGGTTTCAGGCCAGTCATTCAGAAGTGGTTTAGTGGGTGGGTTCCTGCACCAGCAGAGGCCAGGTACACATGTGGCCAACCAGGGCACAGTTCTGGAGAACGAGGAGGAGGAGGATGGGGTAGAGGAGGAGGAACTTGGTTCACAGCAGGGTGGCACCCAACGCAGCTCATGGCCATCACTGGAGCGTGGCTAGGACACAGACGATACACCACCTACAGAGGACAGCTTATCCTTACCTCTGGGCAGCCTGGCACACATGAGCGACTACATGCTGCAATGCCTGCGCAACGACCGCAGAGTTGCCCACATTTTAACTTGTGCTGACTACTGGGTTGCCACCCTGCTTTATCCCTATTACAAAGGCAACGTGCCGTCCTTAATTCCATCACTGGAGCATGATAGGAAGATGCGCGACTACTAGCGCACGCTGGTAGACATGCTCCCAACTGACACCGGGGGACAAGTGGAAGCACAAGGCGAAGGCAGTGGCGGAGTAGGAGGAGGAAGAGGTTGCCAACGCAGCTGGGTCATGGCCAGCACCTCAGAAGGCAGGGTTAGCATGGCCGACATGTGAAAAAGCTTTGTCACCACGCCACAGCAACCAGCACCACCAGCTGATATGGAACGTCTTAGAAGGAGGCAGCATTTGAACAACATGGTGGAACATTACATGTGCACACGGCTACATGTACTGACTGAGAGTTCTGTCCCATTCAACCTCTGGGTCTCCAAATTGTCCACATGGCCTGAGCTTGCCGTTTTTTCCTTGGTGGTGCTGGCCTGCCCTGCAGCCAGTGTATTGTCTGAACGTGTATTTAGCATGGCAGGGGGCGTCATTACAGACTAACGCAGCCACCTGTCCACAGCCAACATGAACAAGCTCACGTTCTTGTCTGTTCCTTGTAGAGAATACACATTTATACCCGCCTCAGCCATACATTCTTGTACTCAAGTGCACTTATTCTTTGATTTTTTTTTTTTGTTTGTCCCATTATTTTGGGGGCTACCCTAATTAAAAAAAAAAAAACATTGTTAGCTAGCTACCTCCTCCTTCATCGCCGCTTCCACCTACAACACCACATTCACCGCCTCCTCAACCTCCGACTCCACATCCACCTCCTCCGAGTTCCAGGTTAATAATTTTTAATTCTTATTTATTTTATTTTAAGTTATTTCCCTATCCACTTTTGTTTGCTGGCCACTTACCCACATTTTGCTGCCTTTTGCAGCCTTCTAGCCCTTTCCATAAATTTATTACAGCCATTTTAGTGCCAAAAAGTTCGGGTCCCTATTGACTTGTTTGTGAAGTTCGGCAGAACCCATCGAACTTCTAGGTGTCTGCTCAACTCTAGTCTCGATCTGGCCCGACCGCGCACGGATCGTTACCCGTGCATTGGGGACTGCAAATTGCGGTCCCCAATGCACGGAACAGATGCACAACATTCGTGTGCAAGAGGCCTTAAGGGGTTAAATGATAGGTGGCATAGTTCTAAAAAAAGTGTTTGTTCAGACAAATCATGAAAAACTAATCAGGAAATCAGTAAAACCTGTTATGTTTCCAAAATCAAAACAATTAGTTCAGCAACACAATAAAAGCAATAAATCTTCAATTTATAAAACCAACTAAAACAAAAATTCAATTCTGCAAAGCAAATATTATTTACATACAACAGAATAATTTTAGGTCCAGTATGTCGAAACATACTGTATTATTACCTGTTATTTCAAAGGCCAGAAATATAGTTTCATTAATTAAAATATCAAACGTGATTCATGAATATATGTATTTAGCACTATTACTGCAGCATTTACAATTTATTAAATCTTTTAAATGCAAATTAAGTAGCTTCACATCAAGCACATTTTTATTGATACATTTAAAGTTTTCTATGTTACCTGATACATTATTTCTTAATTTAAGTTTTGTAGAAATTTTGCAGCAGATGCAGTAAATATTTCTTATTGGTTAAACCTTGCATAGACAAGATTTTCAACTACGGATTGTTATACTGATTAAATATATGAACAAATAATAAAAGATAATATACAGTCTTGCTTGGGTTTGCGAATCCTTCACAATTTTATATATTTCTGCATAAATGTGACCTAAAAACATATCAGATTTTCATACAAGTCCTAAAAGTAAAGATAACCCAATCAAACAAATGAGTCAAAAATATTAGATACAGTCATATAAAAGGATGAGTGAATTGATTTTGCACCTATGCCATTACTCCGAGTAGTAGTGCAAGCGCAGAGGCCCTGCTTCCACTTTGACAGCAGTGACTGTTCATGCTCAGCTACCTGGAAGTGTAGCAGTGCATGCACAGTCGCTGATTCAGTAGCTGGCGCAGAGTCTCTGTGCTTGCACCACTACTCAAAGCAGTGATACAGGTGCAAGATTGTCAGGACCAGGCAATGTGTCGGGGCTGTCAATGAACATTATCACATCAGTGTCAAAAGTATATGAACTGTTAGGATTAGCAGATAGTTTAAAGGTGAAATTAGAATTAGTTATTTTCAATCAATATAATGACAATCAGGGGTGAGTGGGCAACCTTTTTTATTTAAAGAACAGACATCTATCAAAGTCTCATCTTTAGAACACATATTTGTGGAAGTGTATAATGGCATAAACAAAGGAGATTTTTGAGGACTTCAGAAGATGAGTAGTTTATCCTCATCAGCCTGGAAAAGGTTACAAAACCATCTGTAAATAGTTTGGACTCCACCAATCCACAGATTGTGTACAAATGGAGGAAATTAAAGACCATCATTCCCTTCCCCAGGGGTGGTCAACCAACAAAAATCACGCCAAGAACAAGGCATGTAATAGTCTGCAAGGTCACAAAGGAACTCAAGTAAACCTCTAAGCATCTAAAAGCCTTTCTTACATTAGCTAATGTTGAGATTCATGAGTCCACTATCATGGGGACAGTGAACACCAATAGTGTGCATGCCAAAATTGCAAATAGAAAGGCACTGCTCTATAAAAGAACATTGCTGCTCATCTGCACTTTACAATGTATGTGTGGATGGTTGAGACAATAATAGACCTTTTTGGTTTAAATGAGAAGTGTTATGTTTGGAGAAATGAAAACACTGCATTCCAGCATAAAAACCTCATCCCATCTGTGAAACATTGTGGTGGTAGAGTCATGGTTTGGCTCTGTTTTGCTGTATCTGGGCCAGGATGGCTTGCTATCATAAATAGAAATATGAATTATGACTAGTGTTGAGCTAGCATGCTCAGCCAAACACCTGTTCAGCTCAAGCATCGCGATGCTCGGCACTCGGCTGTGTTTGGCCGAACACCCCTTATGCTGGAGCCTGATGCTCGAGTCTCCTCCCCTACTAGATATTTTAGGTAGTCAATTGTCTGTCCAAGCAGCAAAGCATGAAGTGAAACGTATTCTTTGTATCTGAAGAAAAGGTACATCTTTTTTACATAATATCTATTTTTATGGACCATGCTGTATAACCTGGCTATCTCCTGTATATAATTATATATTTACAGCTGGTATAAGTTATATATCTCCTTTTTATGACCTGGGAGTCCAATATGCATCCAAACATCATCCACATGCTGAACCATTTCAGTGGTGTTTCCATCAATTTACATCCTTTCCCTGTGGACCAGACACCCTCCCCTCTTCAGAGCAGGGGGTGCCTGGTTTAATGCTCTGGTTCTCCCATTGACTTCCATTGTGCTTGGGTGCTCTGTAGAGATCCCAAGCTTCCCGATGTGTTCGGCCCAAGCACAGGAGCATCCAAGGCACATATATATTGTAAACTGTGCTGGTATACGTTTTTAGAATTCCAGAACTCCTATTGTCAACTTTTCCTTTTAGTGTTGTGTATTAAAAGTTATACGTTTTTAGCATTGAAAAACCATTTTGCTCACAAGGGAATGGATTTTCTCCAGTGTATTCAGGATCTTGTTAAATTTTTTTTTTACTGTGGAACTGTATATGTCCATTGCACAGAATATTTCAATATACTCATATCATACAGCACAGCTTTGGAGTTTTTGTTTGAAAATATATTTTTTTCCAATGCATTTTTTATAAGAAAAAAATTGGATGATATTCCTTTTACCGTTTTTTGCAATTTAGTTTGCATGTCTATAGAGAGAAACCAGCTGCATAACTATTTCTCTATTTGTTTTTTTACATAGCTCTAGATCACGGGATATCATAACATTTAATTCTATATTTCCCCTGCAAAAATGTTGACACCCTAACTGATCACTAGGGATACGACACCCATGCTTAACGTAACTTTTTCTTTAGTGTCAGAGTTAACATTTGCTTTTACCTCTGTACGTTATGTAAAATAGGTCACTATTAAGTCACAAATTATTTGCTATGATGATGGTTATAATTTAGAAACTTAAGTTAGAAATGTTATGATATATCTTAAAATATCTTAAAGTCAATATATCATGTATTTAACTTTTTTTTAATGATGTACCTATTTATTTTGAAAGCAAACCAACATAGTCTTCAATGGCTTATAGCCCCTACCTAAAAGACCAAGGAATGGGAATTTTAATTTATTCTTGAGAAAGGCAATGGTGATGCCTGATGTCTATTTTTGGTAGCAATAAAAGTAATCCATTTTGGATGCTAGCAGAATGTAATTTTAATTTGACTTATTTGGATGTCCACGAAGAAACTGGTGCATCCAAGCCTGTTATGATTGCTTGTAACTTAATTTATAGCAGAGTGGGGGAACTGTGAACATGCTTCTCCCCCGGCCAGTTTTCCCCCTTCTGCCTAGGTCATTTTTTGCAAATCTTACATGTGTCACTTTTTGTAGTAATAACTTTGGAACACTTTTACTTATCCAAGCCATTCTGAGATTGTTTTCTCGTGACACATTGTACTTTATGATAGTCAAATTAGAGTCAATATATTTCACCTTTATTTATGAAAAAATCCAAAATTTTCAAAAAATTTAGAACATTTCACAATTTTCAAAATTTCTATTTCTCTGCTTTTAAAACAGAATGTGATACCTCGTAAAATATTTATAACTTAACATTCCCCGTATGTCTACTATATGTTGGCATCATTTTGTAAATGTAATTTTATTTTTTTGGGATGTTAGAAGGCTTAGAAGTTTAGAAGCAAATCTTGAAATTTTTAAGAAAATTTCCAAAACCCACTTTTTAAGGACCATTTCAGGTCTGAAGTCACTTTGTGGGGATTACATAGTAGAAAGCCCCTATAAATGACCCCATTGTAGAAACTACACCCCTCATGTTTCTTAAAACTGATTTCTATAAACTTTGTTAACCCTTTAGGTGTTCCACAAGAATTAAAGGAAAATGGAGATGACATTTCTGAATTTAATTTTTTTAGCAGATTTTCCATTTTAATACATTTTTTCTTTAACACATCAAGGGTTAACAGCCAAACAAAACTCAATATTTATTACCCTGATTCTGCGGTTTACAGAAACACCCCACATGTGGTTGTAAACTGATGTAAGGGCACACATCAGGGCGGAGAAGGAAAGGAGCGCCATATGGTTTTTGGAAGGCAGATTTTGCTGGACTGGTTTTTAGATGCCATGTCCCATTCAAAGCACCACTGATGCACCCTTACAGTAGAAATTCCCAGGTATGGTCATATTTTTTGCGGGATAAGGTCATGATTTAATTGGTAGTATTTTGGGGGGCATACGCCTTTTTGATCGTTTGGTGTTGCAATTTTTGTGAATTAAGATGGCTTTTTTGGCACAGTTTTAATTTTTTTATTTTTAGGTCATGTCATATTTTTATACAGCAGGTTGTTACGGATGCGGAAATACTTATATGTCTACTTTTTTATTTTTTTCACTTTAGCACAATAATAGCAGTTTTGAAGCAAAAAAAAAAAAATACATATTTTAGTGTCTCCATTGTCAGAGAGTCATATTTTTTTAATTTTTTACTAATTGTCTCAGGTAGGGTCTCATTTTTTGCGGGGTGAGGTAATGGTGTTATTGGTACCATTTTGTGGGACATGTTTGATCGCTTGGTGTTGCACTTTTTGTGATGTAAGTATGGCAAAAATGTCTTTTTTTGCCACAGTTTTTATTTTTATTATTTATTTTTTTGGGTGAACGGACACTTTTTTATTACTTTTTTTAAACTTTATTTCTCTCCCGCTCTGGGATTTCCACTTTTAGGGGCTCTGATCCTCTCTGCAATGCTTTACATCTCTATTGTAATGCATTGCCTCAGGTGCCCACCCGATCTCCATGACGTAATATTATGTCAAAATAGGGGAAGTAACATAGTAACATAGTAACATAGTACAAAAAGCCGAAAAAAGACATCTGTCCATCCAGTTCGGCCTGTCATCCTGCTAATTGATCCAGAGGAAAGAAGTACTCCCTGGATCAAGGACCCATCTCTAGTAGCTATAGCCTGTAATATTATTACACTCCAGGAATACATCCAGGCCCCTCTTGAATTCCTTTATTGTACTCATCATCACCACCTCCTCAGGCAGAGGATGTTCCATAGTGACGCAGAGGATGTCCCCTCGTCACAGTGTTAGTCCTGGGGATAAATAGATGATGGGAGAGATCTCTGTACTGACCCCTGATATATTTATACATAGTTATTAGATCTCCCCTCAGTCGTCTTTTTTCTAAGGTGAATAACCCTAATTTTAATAACCTTTCAGGGTACTGTAGTTGCCCCATTCCAGTTATTACTTTAGTTGCCCTCCTCTGAACCCTCTCCAGCTCTGCTATGTCCGCCTTGTTCACAGGAGCCCAGAACTGTACACAGTACTCCATGTGTGGTCTGACTAGTGATTTGTAAAGTGGTTGGACTATGTTCTCATCACGGGCGTCTATGCCCTTTTGATGCAACCCATTATCTTATTGGCCTTGGCGGCAGCTGCCTGAAACTGGTTTTTTCAGCTTAGTTTGCTGTTTATTAAAATTCCTAGATCTTTTTCCATGTCAGTGTTACCGAGTGTTTTACCATTTAGTATGTACGGGTGACTTGCATTATTCCTTCCCATGTGCATAACTTTACATTTGTCAGTGTTAAACCTCATCTGCCACTTCTCTGCCCAAGCCTACAATCTATCCAGATCGCTCTGTAGCAGTATATTGTCCTCTTCAGTGTTAATTACTTTACACAGTTTAGTGTCATCTGCAAAAATTTATATTTTACTATGCAAGCCTTCTAAAAGATCATTAATAAATATATTGAAAAGAATAGGGTCCAGTACTGACCCCTGAGGTACCCCACTATTGACAGTTGCCCAATCTGAGTGTGTACCATTAATAACCACCCTCTGTTTTCTGTCACTCAGCCAGTTACTTTCCCACTTACATTTTCTTCCAGTCCGAGCATCCTCATTTTATGTACTAACCTTTTATGTGGTACAGTGTCAAATGCTTTGGAGAAGTCCAGATATACGACATCCATTGATTCGCCGCTGTCAAGTCTAGAACTTTCCTCCTCATAGAAACTGATTAAATTAGTTTGGCATGACCGATCCCTCATGAAGCCATGCTGATATGGCGTTATTTGCTTATTTCTGTTGAGATCCTCTAAGATAGCATCTCTCAGAAAACCTTCAAACAGTTTACCAACAACACATGTTAAACTTACCGGCCTATAGTTTCCGGGCTCTGTTTTTGGACCCTTTTTGAATATTGGCACCACATTTGCTATGCGCCAATCCTGTGGGACATTCCCTGTCAGTATAGAGTCCGCAAATATCAGAAATAAGGGTCTGGCTATGATATTACTTAATTCCCTTAGGATACAGGGGTGTATGCCATCCAGTCCTGGCGATTTGTCTATTTTAATCTTTTTAAGTCACTGTTGTACTTCTTCTTGGGTCAGACAGGAAACTTTTAATGGAGGATTTATTTTTACATTCAGCATTTTAATTGACAGTTTATTTTCCCCAGTGAATACATTGGAGAAAAAATATTTAACAGCTTTGCTTTCTCCTCATCGCTCTCTGCAACTCCCCCTCCCCCCCGACACCTTCAGATTTATACCTTTTAACATTTATATAATTGAAGAAAATTTTAGGGTTAGTTTTACTCTCTTTGGCAATTAATCTCTCGGTCTCTAGTTTGGCCGCTTTTATTTGTTTTTTACATGTTCTATTTTTTTCCTTATAGTTTTTCAGTGCTTCCTCGCTACCCTCCTGATTTAGTGATTTATATGCTTTCTTTTTGTCCTTTATTGCTTTCTTTACATTTCTATTTATCCACATTGGTTTCTTTTTGTTCCTTAACCTTTTATTCCCATACGGTATGTACCTCTCACAATGAGAATTTAGGATGCTTTTAAAGATCTCCCATTTTGTGGCTGTATTTTTGTTTTTGAGGACTTTGTCCCAGTTAGTTAGGCCTATGGCCTCGCTTAGTTGGCTAAATTTAGCTTTTTTGAAGTTTGGTATTTTTGTTCCTCCCTGTAGAAATGCTCTTTTGAATGATAATTGGAAGGTTATTACTTTATGGTCACTATTTTCCAGGTGTCCCCCAATTTGCACATCTGTTGTTCTGTCAGGTCTATTGGTTAATACTAAGTCCAGTATGGCCGTCCCTCTAGTCGGGTCCTGAACCAGTTGGGAAAGATAATTGTCTTTGGTTATTGCCAAGAACCTGTTTCCTTTATGCGATGTACAGCTTTCAGTTTCCCAGTCTATATCTGGGTAGTTGAAGTCCTCCATAATAACGACTTCATTATGATTTGCGGCCTTGTCTATCTCATTTAGTAATAGATTTTCTGTGGACTCTGGTATATTAGGTGGTTTATAGTAAACTCCTATTAGTAATTTATTATTGTTTTTGGCTCCATGTATCTCTACCCACAGTGACTCCACATGTTCATGTCCCTCACTTATATCTTCTCGGACTGTGGGCTTTAGATAGGACTTTACATAAAGGCAGACCCCTCCCCCTCTCCGGTTTTGATGATCCTTTCTAAACAGACTGTAACCCTGTACATTAACTGCCCAGTCATAGCTGTCATCCAGCCATGTCTCAGTTATTCCCACTATATCATAGTCCTCCTCACACATCACTAATTCCAGTTCCCCAGTTTTGTTAGTCAGGCTTCTGGCATTAGTGTACATACAATTAAGAGGTTTTTGTATATATTTAAGCCTACACCTTTCCTTCTGAACTGTTTTAGTCCCTCCTTCCATTCCTCCCCCAGTCCCACTACCTTGCCCCGGTATCTATCTGCACCATCTTCCCCCTATAACGTAAGTACCCTCCCCCAGTCCCTAGTTTAAACACTCCTCCAACCTTCTCGCCATCTTTCTCCCCAACACAGCTGCTCCTTCCCATTGAGGTGCAGCCCGTCCCTACGATAGAGTCTGTAGCCGACAGAGAAGTCGGCCCAGTTCTCCAGGAACCCAAACCCCTCCTTTCTACACCAGTTCTTGAGACACTTGTTAACCTCCCTAATCTCCCACTGCCTTTCTTGTGTGGCTCTTGGTACAGGCAGTATCTCGGAAAATACTACCTTTGAGGTCCTTGCCCTAATCTTTTGACCTAAATCCCTGAAATCATTTTTAAGGATGCTCCACCTACTCCTAACTTTGTCATTGGTTCCGATATGGACCATGACCGCTGGATCTTCTCCAGCTCCTCCCAGTAATATGTCAACCCGATCCGCGTCAAGTCACTGACTTCCATGACTTAATAGTACATCACATGTCGGGAAGGGGAAAAGAGCTGTCGCCACAATATGCAGTGCAATCTACAAGCAGCATGTTGTAGAGCAGTAGAATCTGGGCAGATTGATATATAATTCTGAGGTAAAATGTGTAATTTATGTATTTAAATGTTTGCTTTTTCTGACTTCAGTTGTTTACAGGGGAGGTGTTATCAATGATTAGTAGCATCCATTGTGTATATACAGAGATAACTGTCGGAGACTGATAGCTATACACATGAATGGACTTAAAGGAGTTATCCAAAGTCTAAACCAAGCCCCCCAATGCCTGTGCCCCTCATATAGATTATACTTACCTCGCTCCCCAGCATCAGCGTTGCTCCTGATCCCCACACAGTCACTCTGCATCTCCCACTAAGCTAGGGAGGCTCGTCTCTGTCGTGGCCTGCAATTGCCTGCTCCCCTGTTACTGGATATAGCGACATCTGTGCGGGGATCAGAAGCAACATGGGTGCCAGAAAGCAGGTTAAGTATAGACTATATGAGGGGCCCTGGCATTGGGGGGCATGTTTTAGACTTTGGATAACCCCTTTAAGTGTACAAAAGGCAAAGGTTTAAATGTGAAAAATAAGTTTTACTGACCTGAATCTTTTCCCAGAAAACACAGTATCTCCTGCTCAACTTCCTGCTGCCTGCAGATTGTATTGCATTTAGTGAAGACTAGTCCTCTTTAAATACCCTTCCCCTTTACTGACACCCCCTCTCAATCAATGAGGGAAATATTATAGATAAGCTGTAGAAAAAATGAAATGGCGGCCTATTGTGAATTCCCCCATGCTGTTGTAGTCACTGATTTTTTTATTCATTTATTTTTTCTATGGAGAGTTGCATAAAAAAAAAAAGTTAAATGTATTCATACAAAAAATTATTTAAATAATATAAAAAAATTAAATAAACTGACCAGCACTGTTGGATATGACACACCTTTTAGGATCAAGCTGCAGTTTCCTTCAAGAGAGTAGGTCCACACTCCCAACAAAACCAACAAAACAAATTGAATCCGGAAAACCGCGCTGGAGTTAACTTCAGAAAAAAATCTTAAACAATGTTTTCCCCTCGGCTGTCAGAGGTACCGCAGTTAATTGCAATCACTCATGCAGTATCCCGAGGCAACGGTATTACTCATTCGATGTTATAGTATGTATGTATTCCTGGAATGCTACGTCCACCTTGCCGCAACAACTGAACAGGATCTTCACACTAATCGGCCACCTTCAGGGAAATGGAACAAAGCATAGTGCAGCACCACTTGATACAAAGAAACAAGCGCTCTTTATTATACTTACAAGATTCGTATCTTGTCACAATTGCACGTAAAATACACAGTTTCAACCCGACCTAGGTTTCGCGTGAGCTTCGTCAGGGGCTGACGCTAATCCATAGCAAACATGCTAAAATCCCTCCTATTCCGGATGTGAGCTAGAAATCACGTCACTTGTGGATATAAAGTATCAATCTTATGAATCCACTCGGCTTCTCTTTTATTTATCTGTCCATCACTTCCATGATGGAGTATGTAGGATCCCAATACAGGGATACGGGTATTGCATAACAAAGTGTAAATCCAATGCATAACGTGAAAAGATAAAAGATTGCGACACTCACCAAGTAAAATCTTCATCTCTATTTCAAAGATTAAAATCCATGCAGGTGACCTGCATGGATTTTAATCTTTGAAGAAAAGATGAAGATTTTACTTGGTGAATGCCGCATTGAAATAATATGCCCTTCTGATAATACATTCTCTGCATTATAATTTTTACATTAATACACAAAGAGGTCAAATAAAAATGTACATGGTATATTTAATTCTGTGAGGATATAGATAAAAACTAAAAAGGTAAAAGGTGATTAAATCTTGTGAAGCTAGTTACAGAGTGTCTTTGCTTACTGACAAGAAGTATTCCATTCATACTCTATCTACATCATCTTTCCCAGTGGATTGCTATTCCTTGTATGTTATTTGTTTTTCTATGCAGTACAGTAATGTTATACAGACTAGAGTTTATTATTTATATGTATATATACTGTGGCATTCTACAAACTTGGTTTATTATTTATAAAGGACTTTAGATTTTGTGTATTGAAAGAAAATATTGAATTTTGTGGGTAATACTTTTTGAATTATTAAGGTATTGTTAGTGGCAGCACTATGTAAGAATTATTTAGAATGTGTAGAAAAATAAAACCTTAAAATAAAATAAAGTTAAATTCAACATTAAAGTGAAATCCTAATTTTGACCTAAAAAAGATAAGGAGCCATCTGGGCTTTGTGTATTTCCCAGTATAAACACTGTTTTTTATAGTTAAAGTAATTTAAACCTGAAATGGAAAATCCAGAAATGGGAACCAGGAATGTGGTCTAAACGTCAGAACAGAAAAGGGCTGAACCCCAAGCAGCTAAATTAGACAGCAAATAAAACAAGTATTACTAACAACATTACCGCTCTACAGCTGTAGATCGATCACTTCATTAGGTGTTTTGCTGACTTTTCCCTGCCTAATCTTGCCCTCACAGCAGCTGCGTCCTGTCCCTACACTAGTCAGGGCAGAGTGACGTGCAGCGCTACGTGACTCCAGCTTTAATAAAGGCTGGGTCACATGCTACACTTGGCCAATCACAGGCATGCCATTAGTAGGCATGGCTGTGATGGCTTCTTAGGGCAAGAAGTAAAACGCTAGCTGATTGGCTGCTGTGCAGCCCTTGAGAAAGCGGGAAGAAATCGCCGAACAACGGACCCGAACCCAAACTTTTTTGAAAATGTTCGGGTCCGTGTCCTGAACACCCCAAAATTCGGTATGAACCCGAACTATCCAGTTATGGTTCGCTCATCCCTATTTAAAATATCCTTAAATGACATGGTGGAGCTTGCTTCGTCTGAAACAAAAAAGCTTCAATTTCTAGAGGCAACAAGACTTTTTCACCATAACAGCTGGGCATCTCTGTAATAGTCTACCTCTGATGCTAGTCACAGCAGTAACAGCTGATGACATCTAAAGAGGCTTACAGTAGATGATTTTTTTAGAAAAGAATAACTTCTCTCCTTTCCCATTCAGAATTTTAAGAGCCTGCTTGACTATGTATCTATAGAAGGAGGCAAGTGTAAAGAGCGGTAATGTTGTTAGTAATACTTAATTTCTGTGGTGAAATTCAGTTGCAAAAATAGAAATACCGTAAATCTGGTGCTCCAGCTGTGACTGGACAAGATTAATAGTGTCCAGCAAAGGATATATTTTTTTCTGGGGTGAAACTCAATTGCCAAAATAGCAATACCATAAATCAGTGGTTTCAACTGTGGCTGGCCAAGTTTAATAGTGTCCGGCAAAGGATATATTTTTTTATGGGGTAAAATTCAATTGCCAAAATAGCAATACCGTAAATCTGGTGTCCCAGCAGTGGCTGGCCAAGTTTAATAGTGTCCGGCAAAGGATTAATCTTTTTCTGGGGTGAAATTCAATTGACAAATTAGCAATACTGTAAATCTGGTGATCCGTAAAAGGGTATATTACACTCAAGGTGTATATACAAGTGCTGAGAGGGTCATCCTCAATAACTTCACACGCTACCGTGCATCTCCAAGTGTATTTCCGTCTGTTAAAGGGTATATTACATGAAGTGTTAAAATACAATTGCTGAAGGCATAATCCTACATATTTTTTTACATGTTACTGTGCATCTCCAAGTGTAAATCTGTCCATAAAAGGATTCCTTTCATCCAGGGCCTGAATACTAGGCCTACAATTGATATTCCCCTAAATCAGTGGTTACTGCTGTGCCTGCATTAGTGTAATACGGTCCATAAATAAATAGGCAGATAGTGTTAGGTGCCTGTAAAAAAAGGCCTGAATTTTTAAATCAATACATTGGGCCAAATATTTTTTTTCTCATTGTGGTGCTTGATGAACGATAACAATTAGGAAAACATCTAGTAAGGGACACGAACGCGGTCGTTAGTGGACCCTCTGGTGCTGGGGGTGGACGTGGCCATTCTTCCACAGCCTCACGTCCTAGTGAACCAACTACCTCAGGTTCCAGTACCCGCCAGAATTTGCAGCGATATTTGGTGGGGCCCAATGCCGTTCTAAGGATGGTAAGGCCTGAGCAAGTACAGGCGCTAGTCAATTGGGTGGCCGACAGTGGATCCAGCACGTTCATAACATTATCTCCCACCCAGTCTTCTGCAGAAAGCGCACAGGTGGCGCCTGAAAACCAAGCTCATCGGTCTGTCACATCACCCCTATGCACATCAGGGAAACTGTCAGAGCCTCAAGTTATGCAGCAGTCTCTTATGCTGTTTGAAGACTCTGCTGGCAGGGTTTCCGAAAGGAATCCACCTAGTCCTTCCCCAGTGGTGGAAGACATAGAATGCACTGATGCACAACCACTTATGTTTCCTAATGATGATGACATAGGAATACGACCTCATCGGAGTCCGTACGTCTCTGATGATGACGAAACACAGGTGCCAACTGCTGCGTCTTTTTGCAGTGTGCAGACCGAACAGGAGGTCAGGGAGGAAGACTGTGTGGAAGACGATGCAGGGGATGATGAGGTCCTAGACCCCACATGGAATGAAGGTCGTGCCACTGACTTTCAAAGTTCAGAGGAAGAGGCAGTGGTGAGACCGAGCCAACAGCGTAGCAAAATAGGGAGCAGGGGGCAAAAGCTGAACAGCCACCGCCAAGACAGTTCGCTTGCTACTGGCCACCGCCAGCAGGGACCGAGCACCCCAAAGACAGCTTCAAGGTGTTCCCTGGCATGGCACTTCTTTAAACAATGTGCTGATGACAAGACCCGAGTGGTTTGCATGCTGTGCCATCAGATCCTGAAGCGAGGCATTAACGTTCTGAACCTTAGCACAACCTGCATGACCAGGCATCTACATGCAAAGCATGAACTGCAGTGGAGTAAACACCTTAAAAGCAAGGAACTCACTCAGGATCCCCCTGCTCCCTCTTCTGCTGCGGCCTTGGCCTCTTCCTCTGCCTCGGGAGGAATGTTGGCACCTGCCGTCCACAAACAGAGGATGTGCCACCAACACCACCACCTCAGTCACCAAGCATCTCCACCACGTCACACGGCAGCATTCAGCTCTCCATCTCACAAACCTTGGAGAGACGGCGTAAATTCCCACCTACCCACCCTCGAGCCCTGGGACTGAATGCCAGCATTTCTAAACTACTGGCCTTTGAAATGCTGTCCTTCAGGCATGTGGACACAGACAGCTTCAAACAGCTGATGGCGATGCCTGTCCCACAGTATGTTGTTCCCAGCCACCACTACTTCTCCAAGAGAGCCGTGCCTTCCCTGCACAACCAAGTATCCGATAAAATCAAGTGTGCACTGCGCAATGCCATCTGTGGCAAGGTCCACCTAACCACAGATACATGGACCAGTAAGCACGGCCAGGGACGCTATTTCTCCCTAACTGCACACTGGGTAAATGTAGTGGCGGCCGGGCCCCAGGCGGAGAGTTCTTTGGCTCACGTCCTTCCGCCTCCAAGGATAGCAGGACATCATTCTTTGCCTCCTGTAGCCTCCTCCTCCTACTCGGCTTCCTCCTCCTCTGATTCCACCAGCTCATCCAGTCAGCCACACACCTTCACCACCAACTTCAGCACAGCCCGGGGTAAACGTCAGCAGGCCGTTCTGAAACTCATATGTTTGGGGGACAGGCCCCACACTGCGCAGGAGTTGTGGTGGGGTATTGAACAACAGACCAACGAGTGGTTGCTGCAGGTGGGCCGCAAGCACCGCCTGGTGGTGTGCGATAATGGGCGAAATCTCGTCGCAGCTCTGGGACTAGCCGGTTTGACGCACATCCCTTGCGTGGCGCATCTGCTGAATTTGGTGGTCCAGAAGTACATTCACAACTACCCCGATATTTCAGAGCTGCTGAAAAAAGTGCAGGCTGTCTGTGCGCGCTTCCGGCGTTTACATCCTGCCGCTGGTCGCCTGTCTGCGCTACAGCGTAACTTCGGCCTTCCCACTCACCGCCTCATATGCGAAGTGCCCACCAGGTGGATCTCCACCTTGCACATGTTGGAGAGACTGTGCGAGCAGCAGCAGGCCATAGTGGAGTTTCAGCTGCAGCACACAGGGGTCAGTCGCACTGCGGAACAGCACCACTTCACCACCAATGACTGGGCCTCCATGCGAGACCTGTGTGCCCTGTTGCGCTGTTTCGAGTACTCCAACAACATGGCCAGTGACGATGACGTCATTATCAGCATTACAATACCACTTCTATGTCTCCTTGAGAAAACACTTAGGGCGATGATGGAAGAGGAGGTGGCCCAGGAGGAGGAGGAGGAAGAGGGGTCATTTTTAGCACTTTCAGGCCAGTCTGTTAGAAGTGCCGCCGAGGGAGGTTTTTGCAACAGCAGAGGCCAGGTACAAATGTGGCCAGCCAGGGCCCACTACTGGAGGACGAGAAGGATGAGGAGGAGGCGGAGGAGGATGAGGATGAAGCAGGTTCATAGCAGGGTGGCACCCAACACAGCTCAGGCCCATCACTGGTGCTTTGCTGGGGGGATAAGGAGGACGATGACGATACGCCTCCCACAGAGGACAGCTTGTCCTTACCTCTGGGAAGCCTGGCACACATGAGCGACTACATGCTGCAGTGCCTTTGCAACGACAGCAGAGTTGCCCACATTTTAACGTGTGCGGACTACTGGGTTGCCACCCTGCTGGATCCCCGGTACAAAGACAATGTGCCCACCTTACTTCCTGCACTGGAGCGTGATAGAAAGATACGCGAGTACAAGCGCACACTGGTAGACGCGCCCTTGGCAGCATTCCCAAATGTCACAGGGGAACAGGTGGAAGCCCAAGGCCAAGGCAGAGGAGGAGCAAGAGGTCTCCAACGCATCTGTGTCACAGCCAGCTCCTCTGAGGGCAGGGTTAGCATGGCAGAAATGTGGAAAAGTTTTGTCACCACACCACAGCTAACTGCACCACCACCTGATACAGAACGTGTTAGCAGGAGTCATCATTTCACTAACATGGTTGAACAGTACGTGTGCACACCCCTCCACTTACTGACTGATGGTTCAGCCCCATTCAACTTCTGGGTCTCCAAATTGTCCACGTGGCCAGAGCTAGCCTTTTATGGCTTGGAGGTGCTGGCCTGCCCGGTGGCCAGCATTTTGTCTGAACCTGTATTCAGCATGGCAGGGGGCGTCATTACTGATAAATACAGCCGCCTGTCCACCGCCAACGTGGACAAGCTGATGTTCATAAAAATGACCCAGCATGGATCCCACAGGACCTGTCTCTCCCTTGTGCAGAATAGACATTTATAACTGCCTTCCCCTCAACCATATATTCTTGTACTCCGGGGCACTTCCTTATTGAATCCTCTATTTTTAATTTTACCATTATATTGCGGTGCAACCAAAAATTGAATGAACCTCTCCTCAGTCTAGGTGCCAGGGGCCTAATTATCTGAAAGTGGCCTGTTCCAGTGGTGGGTGACATGAAGCCTGATTCTCTGCTATGCGACCTCTGTCTGGGTGCTGGGGCCTAAATACATGAAAGTGGCCTTCTCCATTGGTGGGTGACTTGAAGCCTGATTCTCTGTTATGTGACCTCTCTCCAATTGATATTGCTTAATTTTTATTTTTTTTATTTTATTTCCTATTTTATTCATTCCTTCAGTCATTTTCCTATACACATTTGTTAGCAAGGGAATTGCCTACATTTTGCTGCCTTTTGCAGCCCTCTAGCCCTTTCCTAGACTATTTTACAGCCTTTTTAGTGCCCAAAAGTTTGGGTCCCCATTGACTTCAATGGGGTTCGGGTTCGGGATGAAGTTCGGGTCGAGTTCGGATCCGAACCCGAACATTTTCGGGAAGTTCGGCCGAACTTCTCGAACCCGAACATCCAGGTGTTCGCTCAACTCTAATTTTAAAATAAACATTTTTTAACTGCATGTATTTGTTTTAGATATTTATACAGGGTAATCATCCATTACATGCCTCTTTCCAAAACTAAAGGCCCTTTAACACTAGCCAAAGATCAGGGCAATTATCAGGCAAGAGGGTTCCTGATAATTTTCCCATCTAAATGTGCCACTGATCATTCCAATAAAAAAGCAAAATGCTTGTTTGTCAGTGATTACATTACTTGAGCACATTGCAAGTGTTAGACTCTGTTGAGCGAGTCAAATTGGTACAGCACCACACGGTGACCATCACCTTTGCAACATTTCACCTGTAGGCTGTGAAAGCTAGTAGCCCAACAACACCCCTGCTGTCAGGCTACACCCCCATGGCACTGACCCTCACCAACTCACTTACACGGCACCACCAGCCACCATGCAGAAACACACATTTTTTAAAGTGGCACATAAAATCTTAATTTTCTGGGAGTAGATGGTCTTGTATAGGGATAAGCAATCACAGTGTCAATCAGCTTGAGTTCCTGATGTATTCAGTCTGTGTTCCTGCTTTTCTTGTCTAAGTTTAGTTCTGTTTGAGTTTTAGTCATCCAGTCTGGTATTTCAGCTCAGTTTCCTGGCTGCCTGTGCTTAGTTTGCTATCTGGACTTCTGAGACCTGTATTGTGTTTTAGCATCTGTTTAGACATTTTCAAGTTATGGAGCCACCAGGTCCTTGCACCACAGTTCCTGAGTCCGAGGGACAGCTGCCAAGTGTAACCATGAGGTAGCTGTATGGTCACTTAGACAATGCCCTTAGAGAAGGTAGGACACGTGGCACAGTGGTTTCACACCTGCTGGTTCGTGACAGTACACTGAGGCCATGGACCCCGTTGGACACCCAAAGCCTGTCATTCAGGAATTGTTACATAAAGTGAGGCATCAGAGTGAACGGCAGGATGTCATGATGCAGTTCATGCAAAATGTTGCTGCTTGTCTGTATGCCATCTCTTCTCCAGCTACTGCAGGGTCACCAGTTGCTGCTACTCCTGCAATTCCCACGCCGGTTTATATGCCGATGGTGTGCAACTCCCTGTGTTATCACACTGTGGTGGAGATCCAAAAACCTGTCATGGATTCCTAAACCAGTGTCTGATCCACTTTGAGTTGCATGGGCAGAAGTTTCCCACTGAGCGGTCCAAGGTTGTCTTCATTGTGTCCCTGCTGTCTAATGAGGCCCTTGCTTGGGTAAATCCTATTTGGGAACATGGAGGTCCAGAGACCACAAATCTGCAGTCTTTCCTGGATACCTTCCAGCTGGTCTTTGAGGAGCCCGGCCACACGTCCTCTGCTGCATCAGCTCTGCTGTGTCTACAACAGGGTTACTTGTCTATGGGTCAGTACCCCATTCAGTTTCGTACCTTGGCTGCTGAACTTGCATGGAACAATGAGGCTCAACTGGCAGTGTTCTGGGAGGGCCTTTCTGACCGGATTAAGGATGAATTAGGCTAGTTTCAAACTAGCGGCAAGGAACTCTAGCAGGCTGTTCCGGTCCGGCCCAATTGACTAGTAAAGCACTTGTGCACTAGTGGCATCACGCATCCGACAGGCTGTTCACCCACCTGAACACCCTGATGGAGTTACTTGCCGCTAATGTGAAAGTACCCTTAGCTGGTGGCAACCGTCTGTCTACTCTGAATGACCTGATCACCTTGGCCACAATGATAGATATGCGTTTCAGGGAACGTTCTAAGGAGGTCGCAGGCACCAGAAGAGAACCTTGTTTGTCTCCATCCTTCTAGAGGCAGGTTCTTCCTCTAGTGTCCATCCCATCTGAAGAGCCCATACAAATAGAGCGCCTTCAATTGTCTCACCAGAAACGTTTATGCTACAAAGCAGAGAACCTGTGTCTGTATTGTGGAGGCAAGGCCCACTTTGTGAATAATTGTCCACAGAAGCCGGAAATGCCAATGTCTAGGATCAGTTGGAAAGGTAGTTCTAGACAAGTAAAAGTCCTCTCCGAAGCTTTCAGTTCCGGGGACTCTCTCTCACAAGGGAGTCACACTGTCTTTGCTTGCATTCTTTGATTCTTGGTCAGCCGTCAACTTCATTCAGCAATCTCTGGACCATCAGTACCGGCTTCCTACCATCTGTCTAGAAAGGCCTCTGTCAGTGACTTCCATAAATGGACTGCCACTCCCTGAACCTGTGCTTTCTGTTACTATGCCCTTTAAGTTGCAAATAGGGGTTCTGCATTTAGAGATGATCTCCTTCTATGTGCTGCCAGCATACGTGAATCTTATTATCCTTGGTCTTCCCTGGCTGCATCAGCTCTCCTCAGTTCTGGACTGGCTCTCCAGTCAGATTCTGCTTTGGGGATCATCCTGCCAGTTCATCTGCTTATCAGAGGTCCGACCAGGCCTTCCGTACCTGTAGACCTGCCTGGACTTCCGCAGTAGTATGCAAGTTTTACGGATGTCTTCAGTAAGAAGAGGCTGAGACCCTGCCTCCTCATCATTGTTATGATTGTCCAATTGACCTTCTGCCTGGTGCCACTCCCCCTTATGGTTGAGTCTATCCCTTTTAACTTCCTATGACCCAAGCGATGTCTGATTACATCAAGGAGAATCTCGAGAGGGGGTTTATCCGGAAATCAACTTCACCAGACGGTGCCAGGTTCTTCTTTTTCAGAAAAAGATGGATCCTTACGACCCTGTATCGACTATTGAGGTCTGAATAAGTTCACACTCAAGAATCGATACCCTCTTCCGCTAATCTCTGAACTCTTTGACAGAATCCGGGGAGCTAAGGTCTTGACAAAATTAGACTTGAGCGGTGCATACAACCTTATCCGCATCCGTCTCCTGCCAGCAATGCACAGCTGTGGCTTATCACTGGCAAAAATGGGTTAATGTCACAGAGGAGAGGTCAATGCTCTGCAAAACAGGCTTCATGTCACCCACCAATGCAGCAGGCGATTATCAGAAATGTAGGCCCCTGGCACCCAGACAGAGGAGAGGTCATTGGATGGCAAAAATAGGTTAATGTCACCGACCAAAGCAACAGGCGATTATCTGAAATGTAGGCCCCTGGCACCCAGATAGAGGAGAGGGCAATGCACGGCAAAAGAGGCTTCATGTCACCCAGCAATGGAACAGGCCATTGTCAGTAATTTAGGCCCCTGGCACCAAGACAGAAAAAACAGGCACCATGTCACCCAGCAATGCAGCAGTCGAATATCATAAATGTAGGCCGCAGCCACCCAGACAGAGGAGATTGGTCAATGCACGGCAAAACAGGCTTTATGTCACCCAGCAATGAAACAGGCCACTTCTAGTAATTTAGGCCCTAGCAACCTGACAGAGGAGAGAGGTCCCGAAACAGCAAAACAGGCCTCATGTCACCCAGCAATGGAACAGACGATTATCATTAATGTAGGCCGCAGGCACACAGACAGAGGAAAGAGGTCCCGTAACAGCAAAACAGGCTTCATGTCACCCAGCAATGGAACAGGCAATTATTATTAATGTAGGCTGCAGCCACCCAGACAGAGGAGTGAGGTTAATGCACGGCAAAACGAGCTTTTTTCAATAAAACACAGAAAAGCAGTATTTCACTGCTATTAATAAAACTTAGCTATTTTTACGGTTTATGCAAAAGTTGTTTGTGGACCCAGAACAAGGATTTTTTTTTATAAAACACAGAAAAGCAGTATTTCACTGCTATTAATAAAACGTTGGTATTTCTACGCTGTATGCACAAGTAGTTTGTGGACCAAGAACAAGGATTCTTTTAAATAAAACACAGAAAACGTTGGTATTTCTATGCGGTATGCATTGCTTTGTGAAGCAAGAATATTGCTTTTTTACCCAAAAAAAAAAATTAATTCACTATTTAACTGCAGAAATGTCAAATGTCTATTTGGGTGGTGTATTTGGAACTGCTTTGTGGACCAGGAATACTTCTATTTTTACAAAAAAAAAAAATGAGGCTCTATTTCACGGCAGAAATGTCAAATGTGTATTTGGGCGGGGTATTTCAAACTGTTTTGTGGACCAGGTTTTTTTTTTCCCCAGGAAACACACTGATGCACTATTTCCCTGCAGAAATATTAAATTTGTATTTGTACGCTGTCTGCACAACTGTTTTGAACACCAGGAATACGTGTTTTTTTTGCCAAAAATACACTGATTCTTTATTTCACTGAAGAAATGTAAAATATGTATTTTAACACGGTTTTTAACACTGCTTGCTGGACCAGGAATACTTCTATCTTTCCCCAAAATACACTGAGGCTCTATTTCATGGCAGAAATGTCAAATGTGTATTTGGGCGGTGTATTTCAAACTGTTTTATGGACCAAGAATAACTTTTTTTTCCCTGAAACACACTGATGCACTATTTCCCTGCAGAAATATTAAATATGCACAACTGCTTTGTAAAGCAAGAATATAGCTTTTTTCCCGCAAAAAAAAATTATTCACAATTTCACTGCAGAAATGTCAAATGTGTATTTGGGCTGTGTATTTTAAACTGCTTTGGGGACCAGGATCACAGCTTTTTATCACAAAAATACTGCAGAAATTGAATATACAGTTTATATTGCATTATATACACAAGTGGTACACAGGTCCCAGACTAGACAAATGGACTATGTCACCCAGGGCCGGTGCAAGAAAATTGACGCCCCCCCCCATCAGATGATCTGCCCTTACAGTACTGTAGCGGCGGCACGAAGCGCACGGCGTCATAGCAATCAATGACGCTGTGCGCAGTGTATGCTATATGTGTATAACAAACATATTTCACATGAAAACTTACAGTTACTTGGCTTGGCCCTTGGGGATCTCGGACACCACTTCACACTTTGGCCGGGGGATCGGTGTAGAGGTATACTGTGGGGATCGGCGGAGCTGATGATGTGTTTTATCCTAAAGAGAAAGATATCAGAATAAGGATTTGGAGAAGGATCAGAGGGATAGCAGAGCAGGGAGAGGCTGGTGCTGCTACTGGGGGTCATAACATGGGGAAGTAATAAAGCCCACCATAATACCCCCCGTAGTAATCATTCTCCTTATAATATACAGTGCAAAAAATACCCCCTTGTAATGCCCCAGCTCAGCTAATGTCCCCATAATGTACCAGTATGAAATACCCCTATATAGTGCCCCTAGTAAATGCCCCCATAGTGCTCCTCTCCCGCCTTCCTCCGAGTGCCCCCATAATATAATACACAGTATATAGGGTATATCCCAATTCTCCCCCTCCATGACATGGCAGCACAGCTCTGTATTATTATTAATATAAAGGCCCTCTCTGTACTATTATTATAATAACGGCCCCCTGTGTATAAATAATAATACTAATACAGTGGGGGCTATTAACATAAGAATAGTACAGAGGGGGCCATTATAATAATAATAGTACAGAGGCGGCCTTATAACAATAATAATAGCTTGACTTAAGTGCCAGTATCCCTCCTTATGTGCCAGTAGCTCCCCCTTATGTGCCAGTAGTGCCCCTTATGTGCCAGTAGCCCCCTTATGTGCCAGTAGTGCCCCCTTATGTGCCAGCAAGCCCCTTATGTGCCAGTAGCCCCTTATGTGCCAGTAGCCCCTTATGTGCCAGCAAGCCCCCTTATGTGCCAGAAAGCCCCTTATTTGCCAGTAGCCCCTTTATGTGCCAGCAAGCCCCTTTATGTGCCAGTAGCCCCCTTATGTGCCAGTAAGCCCCCTTATGTGCCAGTAGCCCCCTTATGTGCCAGTAGCCCCCTTATGTGCCAGTAGCCCCTTATGTGCCAGTAGCCCCTTATGTGCCAGTAAGCCCCCTTATGTGCCAGCAAACCCCCTTATGTGCCAGCAAGCCCCCTTATGTGCCAGTAGCCCCCTATGTGCCAGTAGCCCCCTTATGTGCCAGTAGCCCCTTATATGCCAGTAGCCCCCTCATGTGCCAGTAGCCCCCTTATGTTCCAGTAGCCCCCTTATGTGCCAGTAGTCCCCTTATGCGCCAGTAGCCCCCTTATGTGCCAGCAAGCCCCCTTATGTGCCAGCAAGCCCCCTTATGTGCCAGTAGCCCCCTTATGTGTCACTAGCCCCTTATGTGCTAGTAGCCCCCTTATGTGCCAGTAGCCCTTATATGCCAGTAGCCCCCTCATGTGCCAGTAGCCCCCTTATGTGCCAGTAGCCCCCTTATGCGCCAGTAGCCTCCCTTATGTGCCAGCAAGCCCCCTTATGTGCCAGCAGTCCCCTTATGAGCCAGTAGCCCCCTTGTGCGCCAGTAGCCCCCTTATGCGCCAGTGACCCCCTTATGTGCCAGTAGCCCCCGCATATGTGCTCCTGATTTGTGTTTAAAAAAAAAACAAAAAAAAACACATACTTACTTCCATGGCAGCGATGCGATGCAGGCCTCTTCCGGCCTGTGTCCCGCGCTGTACGGCTCAGGCGGCGCGATGACGTCATCGCGCCTCCTGAACCGGCCTCTGATAGGCTGCCTGCCAGCACTAGGCCGGCAGCCTATCAGATGAACAGGGAAGGATGGGAAACGCCTCCGGCCCGCTCTCCTCCTGCACGCTCCGCTGCCGCGACTCTGCTCTGGTGCCTGGGGGTGGGGAGACCGCACCGGGTGACACCCCAGGGACTGGTGTCACCCGGTACGGTCCGCCCCCCCCCCCAGGCAGTGCAACATGATAGCAGGGCGACGCACCGGCCGTCCCGTTACCACATACGTTTTTTTTTTTTTTATCGCAGGGTTCCGGCGCCCCCTGCTAAATTGCGCCCTAAGCAATTGCCTAGGTCGCCTTACAGGTGGCGCCGGCCCTGATGTCACCCCTTTATTATACCAAAGGTAATGTAGAGGACTTGAGCAGCCATAAAAAAAAACATTTTCTCCTTCACTGAGCTACCAAAAAGGATTAAGCTGATGTCCCTGCCAGGCTGGCAGACATGCAGTACACTGCAGTGGCTAAAATAGCCGCTGACCCCCACTTCTGTAACAGTTGGATTTTAAAAAAAAATTCCTTGGCAGTGGCTGGTTACAGAAATGTAGGATTGCAGAAGCTCCCTCCCTCTCTATTTGCTGTATCTTGTGGATTAATATACAATAGGTTCTGCAGATTTCTTCCCTAATCTGTCCCTCACAGAAGCTGCAGCATCCTATTCTTACACTGAGAAGAGCAGAGTGATGTGTGGCGCTACGTGACTCCAGCTCTGCTCTGATTAGTGTGGGGATAGGATGCAGCTGCTGTGAGGGCGAGATTAGGCAGGGAAGACTCAGCGAAACCACTTAATGAAGTGATCGATCTACAGCTGTGAACCATTCAACTTCTATTAGTTCATTGCTCACTGGTTTTTAGGCTGCCCAGAGCGTTTTTCTGTCACTTTCTTCTGGGGTGATCGGCGGCCATTTTGTGATCGTTAGGTGCACCAGCACATGTTTTGAGCTGCCACCAAGTTCAACATACATTTTTGGTTCAATAGCAGGCTTTTTTGCAATATCCTACATCAGGAGTTGTGCTTATTGTCACACCTTGTAACACAGGATAGAAATTGCTATATTTTATTGAGGGGTGAAATTCAATTGCCAAAATACCAACCCCTAAATCAGTGGTTTCAGCTGTTGCTGGCCAAGTGTAATACTGTACATAAAAGGATGATTTTTTTTCTGAGGTGAAATTCAATTGCCAAAATACCAATCCCCTAAATCAATGGTTTCAGCTGTTACTGGCCAAGTGTAATGCTGTTTATAAAAGGATAGATTTTTTTGTGGGGTGAAATTCAATTGCCAAAATACCAGTCCTCTGAATCTGGGGTTCCAGCTGTGGCTGGCTAAGTTTAATACTGTCCATCAAAGGATAGATTTTTTCTGGGGTGAAATTCAATTGCCAAAATACGAATCCCCTAAATCAGTGGTTTCAGCTGTTGCTGGCTAAGTGTAATACTGTCTGTAAAAGGATAGATTTTTTTCTGGATGGGATTCAATTGCCAAAATACCAATCCCCTAAATCTGGGGTTCCAGCTGTGGCTGGCTAAGTTTAATACTGTCCGTCAAAGGATAGATTTTTTTTCTGGGGTGAAATTCAATTGCAAAAATACCAATCCCCTAAATCTGGTGTTCCAGCTGTGGCTGGCCAAGTGTAATACTGTCTGTCAAAAGATAGATTTTTTTTCTGGGCTGAAATTCAATTGCCAAAATACCAATCCCCTAAATCTGGGGTTTAATCTGTGGCTGGCTAAGTTTAATACTGTCCGTCAAAGGATAGATTTTTTTCTGGGGTGAAATTCAATTGCCAAAATACCAATCTTCTAAATCTGGTGTTCCAGCTGTGGCTGGCCAAGTGTAGTACTGTCTGTAAAAGGATAGATTTTTTTTTCTGGGGTGAAATTCAATTGCCAAAATACCAATCTCCTAAATCTGGTGTTCCAGCTGTGGCTGGCCAAGTGTAATACTGTCTGTAAAAGGATAGATTTTTTTTCTGGGGTGAAATTCAATTGCCAAAATACCAATCCCCTAAATATGGGGTACAGCTGTGGCTGGCTAAGTTTAATACTGTCCGTCAAAGGATAAATTTCTTTCTGGGGTGAAATTCAATTGCCAAAATAGTAAAATACCAATCCCCTAAATCTGGTGTTCCAGCTGTCGCTGGCCAAGTGTAATACTATCCGTCAAAAGATAGATTTTTTTCTGTGGTTAAATAAAATCCCTGAAATAGAAATCTTAAACATCTGTGCTTTCCGCTGTTCCTCTCCAAGTGTAATTTTGTCTGTAATAGGGTATATTGCACTCATCGTGTCAGCGTCTAAATACAAGGCCTGATCATAAATCCTCTATATTTGCGCACGCTGCTGTGTATCTCCAAGTGTATTTCTGTCCGTAACAGGGTATATTACACTAAGTGTCTAAATACAAGGGCGAAAAACTAAATCCTCTCTATTTGCACACGCTACTGTGCATCTCCAAGTGTATTTCTGTCCGTAAAAGGGTATATTACACTCAATGTCTAAATACAAGTGCTGAAAGCATAATCCTCTATATTTGCACACTTTATTGTGCATCTACAAGTGTAGTTCTTTCCGTAAAAGGGTATATTACACTCAGGGTCTAAATACAAGGGTTGAAAGCTAAATCCTCTATATTTGCACACGCTACTGTGGATCTCCAAGTGTAATGCTGTCCTTAAAAGGATACATTTCAGCCAGGGCCTAAATACTAGGCGTAAAATTGAAATTCTCTAAAATCTGTGGTTTTAACTCTATACATTGGGCCAAATAAGTTTTTTCTTATTGTGGTGAACGGTAACAATGAGGAAAACATCTAATAAGGGACGCGGACATGGTCGCAGTGGTGTTAGTGGACCCTCTGGTGCTGGGCTGGGAGAGGACATGGCAAATCTGCCACAGCTACACATCCTAGTGAACCAACAACCTCAGGTCCCAGTAGCCCCCAGAAACTACAGCGATATTTGGTCGGGCCTAATGCCGTTCTAAGGGTGGTAAGGCCTGAGCAAGTACAGGCGTTAGTTGATTGGGTGGCCGACAGTGGATCCAGCAGGTTCACATTATCTCCCACCCAGTCTTCTGCAGAAAGCGCACAGGTGGCGCCTGAAAACCATGCCCATCAGCCTGTCACATCACCCCCATGCATATCAGGGAACCTGTCTGAGCCTCAAGTTATGCAGCAGTCTCATATGCTGTTTGAAGACACTGCTGGCAGGGTTTTCCAAGGGCATCCACCTAGCTCTTACCCAGCGGTGGAAGACATAGAACCACTTATGTTTCCTAATGAGGACATGGGAATACCACCTCAGCAGAGTCAGCACGTCTCTGATGATGACGAAATACAGGTGCCAACTGCTGCGTCTTTCTGCAGTGTGAAATCTCGTTGCAGCTCTGGGACTAGCCGGTTTGACGCACATTCCTTGCCTAGCGCATCTGCTGAATTTGGTGGTGCAGAAATTCATTCACAACTACCCTGACATGTCAGAGCTGCTGCATAAAGTGCTGGCCGTCTGTGTGAGCTTCCGGCGTTCTCATCCTGCCGCTGCTCGCCTGTCTGCGCTAGAGCGTAACTCGGCCTTCCCGCCACCGCCTCATATGCGACGTGCCCAACAGGTGGAACTCCACCTTGCACATGCTGGAGAGACTGTGCGAGCAGCAGCAGGCCATAGTGGAGTTTCAGCTCCTGCATGCTCAGGTGAGTCGCACTGTGGAACAGCACCACTTCACCACCAATGACTGGGCCTCCATGCAAGACCTGTTTGCCCTGTTGCGCTGTTTCGAGTACTCCACCAATATGGCCAGTGGCCATGATACCGTTATCAGCGGTATCAAGCTGACGTTCATAAAAAATTTACCAGGCATGGATCCCACAGGACCTTTCCATCCCTTGTGCCGAATAGACATTTATAACTGCCTCGCCCTAAACATACTTTCTTGTACTCCAGGGCACTTCTTTATTGAATCTTCTTTTTTTAATTGTACCATTATTTTGGGGGCACCAAGTTGAATGAACCTGTCCTCGGTCTGGCTGTCAGGGGCCTACATTTCAGCTAATCGCCTGCTGCTTTGGTGCGTGACATTAACCTCTTTTTGCTGTCAAATCACCTCTCCTCTGTCTGGATGTCAGGGGCTTAAATAACTGAAAGTGGCCTGTTCCATTGGTGGGTAACATCTTGCCTGTTTTGCTGCAATGGGACCTCTTTTCTCTGTCTGGGTGCTGGTGCCTAAATAACTGAAAGTGGCCTGTTCCATTGGTGGGTAATATGATGCCTGTTTTGCTGCTATGGGACCTTTCTCTCTTCTGTCTGGGTGCTGGGGCTTAAATTACTGAAAGAGGCCTGTTCCATTGGTGGGTAACATGATGCCTGTTTTGCTGCTATAGCACCTATCTCCTCTGTCTGGGTGCTGGGGCCTAAATAACTGAAAGTGGCCTGTTCCATTGGTGGGTAACATGATGCTTGTTTTGCTGCTATGGGACCTTTCTCCTCTGTCTGGGTGCCAGGGGCTTACATTTCAGATAATCGCCTGTTACTTTGCTGGGTGACATTATCCTCTTTTTGATGTCGAATGACCTGTACTCTGTCTGGGTGTCAGGGGCCTATATGTCGTTTAATCATTTGTTGTCTTGGTGGGAGATATTAAACTCTTTTTACTGTCAAATGACCGCCCCATTGTGTGTGTGTCAGGGGCCTATATTTTGTTTACTTGCTTGCTGTCTTGGTGGGAGACATTTAACTCTTCTTACTGTCAAATGATTGCCCCATTGTGTGGGTGTCAGGGTCCTATATGTCGTTTAATCATTTGTTGTCTTGGTGGGAGAGATTAAACTCTTTTTACTGTCAAATGACCTCCCCATTGTGTGGGTGTCAGGGGGTATAGGGGTTGAAGGGTGAAGATCGGGGAGGCACCAGAATAAGAGTTATAGTTTGGCCAAATGTCAAACTGGTTACTTGCAAAGTTGCATTGTTATAGTACTGATTTTTACCAATAGAGCACCTGTAACTGAGACAAACCATATGATGTGCTTCAAATTGACTATTAGAAAATAACTTGATCTTGTTATTGTAACAGCAGCTGCTGTGCACCGCTGTTCCCCTGCGGGCACCTTGTTCAGTGGTGATCTGCTGCCAGTGCTTCCTATTCACCGCTACAGTCCTGGGCTCTGTCTGTGTAGGTATTGTTGTTCTGGGATCCTCTCCACAGTTTCCTCTCAGCCCTGGCCACAGCATATTTGCTGCTTGTACCCTGCAGCACTTCCTTAAGGGCCAGTGCGCGTCACTTCCTGTGCTTTATAAGTTAGGTCATGTGACCTCGCTGACCAATCGTAGCCCTCTTGCACATAAGTAAGTGGCTCAGCCCCCTTCCAAGATGCCTCAGTATCAAGGTCCTTGTGTCCTGCAAAGGTTCCTGGCTCGTACTTGTATTCCTGGACTCTGGTACCTTTTTATCCCTGCCTGCTTGCCTTGATTCTCCTGTTGCTCACAGGGATTGCCTGACCTGTACCTGTGCCGCCTGCCCTGAACTATTGCCTGTTTGACCTCACCTCTGCCTCATCCTTTGGTCCTGCACTGTTGCTCCTGGTTACGACTCAGCCTGACAACGCCTGTACCTCTGGTACCTTGCTCGGGTACCTCCTGGTCCGCCTTGACCAGCTGCCTTATTGCCAATCCTCCTCAAGAGGTATCGACCTGGTGTTCCCCTCGAAAAAAGTCTATCCCCACCATCAAGGGAACTGTGAAGATCGAGGAGTTCACTTAGACAATGCTCTTAGAGGAGGTATGACATGTGGCACAGTGGGTTCACACCCGCTGGTTCGTGAGAGGTATATTAGCAGTGTTCACACAATAAAGTGTATATTGCGATGTGCTTGATTATGTATGGCATCCTGTATGCTACATGTTAGTAGTTAGTTACTTTATGTTTGATTATAAAACTATTTTTTATTTATTTATTAACCCTTTTGTTACTAGTGCCATACATGTATGGTGCTGGAGCTATGGGTAAACATGGCGCTCACACGCGCAGTGAGTGTGATGGCTGGCAGGTTTCCGCTGTTTCAAAGAGCAGAGACCCGCAGCTAATGACCATGACCACTATTTCAAAGACCAGAGACTTTAGATGTCGTGATCAAGTGTGCTCATGGCATCTAAAAGCTCAAAAACCTGGGAGGTCGCGCTTCCGGGCTTCTTAACGGCATCCTCTGCAGCCAATGGGTATGCCGGTAATCGGTTTCAATCTGCTGTGTCTCTCCGAAGAGAGCAGGTGGAAGCCAACATAAGAAAATGAGCAATCCTAGTAACAAAAAAATATAAATAATGGGTATCACTGTAAGTGAAAACCCTGTACTATTAAAATATGAAAATATTTTTGCAATGCGCCAAATGCGTAACAGAATAAAGGGTCAAAATGGCCGATTCGCCATTATTTCATCGCTTCTCTTACACAAAAAAAGGTAATAAAATGTCATCAAAAAGTCACACACACACCAAAATTATATCAATAAAAGCTACAGATCGTCCCGCAAAGAATAAGCCCACACAACTCAGTAGTAAAAAGTTATGGGGATCAGAATATGGTGATGTACAAAAAACATTATTCCTAAAGTTTTAATTTATTTTTATACTATTTAGACATAAACCTATACATATGTGGTATCGTTGTAATCATACTGACCCAGAGAATGAAGGGCAAATGTTAGTTTTGCCCCAAAGGAAACATCATAGGGACAAAATGCGTAAAACCATGGACGAATAGCATTTTTTTCCAATTCCACCATATGTGGAATTTTTTTCCCACTTCCCACTACATTGTATACCATATTAAATGGTGGCATTAGAAAGTACAACTTGGCCTGCATAAAAATAAGCCTCATACGGCTATGTGAATGGAAAAATAAAGTCACGGCTTAAGGAAGAAAAATTAAAACGCAAAAATAAAAAAACCTCCGGTATCCAAGGGGTTAAAATAACAGATCACATACAAGCAGCTGTATTAAATATTGGTACAAGAAATTGAATTAGAATTACCAGAAACGTAGCTTTTATCTAGTGATCCATAAGCAAAAAGCTGAATATATGGTTGGAAATCAACTAAACTGATCAATTATAGGCAGTTCTGTAAGGAGGCACAATCTGAACAGCAATAACAAAAAAAGTAGTAAAAAACAATATCAGCAAGTGTGATAAAAACAAAGGAAAAGAGGAGGAGGTAATAGAGTAAGGGGATTATGGTGGGAGGGGTTGCTCTAAGCTGTGGTAGTATGGAAAGTGAGGGGTGTTCCCAAAATCTAATCTAAACTGAAATAGCTAGCTTCCAGCATGATATGGACAGAGGAATATTGGATGTTTGCTGCTAACTAATAAGATGCGGGTATGAAAAGGACTAATACGTTGATAGATCATTCAAGGTCGAAGTTTCCAAACTTTGCCCAAGGTTGTTACTTGGAACTTCGGAAGTCCTAACATTATAGAAAATACAACTAAAATGGCAAAGCTCCGTTTAAAGGGATTCTGTCACGGCATTTGACCCTATAGAGCTGCGGACATGCATGGCTAGATCGCCGCTAGCATGTCCGCAATATAGTAGTAGAATAGCTCTGAGTGCTTTTATTTTCTTTAAAAAATGATTTTATTAATATGCAAATGAACCCAGGAAGGTGCCCAAGGGGCGGTACTAACCTTCCTTGTGCCCAGCCACGCCCCCATGTGAAGGAGCCCAGCACCGCCTGCGCCCGCCGAATCTCTTCCTTGCTTCAGTGAGATCGCCGTAAATCTCTCGATGCGCGAGATCACGCATGCACAGTTCCTTCCCTGAGGCTGATGCCTCGCATGGCGAGATTTAAGGCGATCTCACTGAAGCAAGGAGGAGATTCGGAGTGTTCCTGCAAGAAACGCATTTCCCCTCAGGGAAAGTGCCGAAACTCTCTACTCGCCCATACATGGTTCCATGGGACTCTTCCCACATCAGCATCGAAAGGTGTGTCCATAGCAATCCATTCATACAGTACCGTTTGTCCTAAACCAACAGCTATCAGATGCAGAAGGTAGAATGCTCCTATTAAAGGGAGAAATATCAGGGAGCAAATTCACATTTGGGAATTTGTATGCACCTATAGCTCCGGTTAGGTGGTTACTGAAGGCTTTAGACACGGTCCAGCTTTTTGCCGAAGGTCCTATCATTATAGGTACAGATCTTAATCTGGTTATGAACCCCAATGTAGACTCAACTTCCTCTAAATCACAGGTAGCGCTGAAACAAGTTAGCCTATTGCACAAGAAACTACAGGAGCTGCAACTGATTGACGTATGGCGATCTTTAAATCCAAGGATTTTACGTTTTATTCCAATCCGCACAGGAGGTTGGACCCTCTTTTAATATCTGTCTTGCTCTTACCTCTTTTCAGAGCTGCAATTATAGGAAACATCACCATATCAGATCACGCCCCATGCTCCGCAACCTTTATCTTGGGCTCTTTACCACGACGAACTTGGAGTTGGAGGCTCAACGTCCCTCCTGAACAACAAAAGCTACTCTGAACAGGTTGGTTCTCACTTGAAATCGTATTTTGAGATTAACACTCCCGCGCACAGAAAATGGCCTGTAATATAGGAGGCCCACAAGGCCTTTATCAGGGGCATTCTCATAGCCATAGGTGCTAAGGCTAAGAAAGAACATCAAAAGGAGGTAAACTCGTTGTTAGATAGATACAGATAGCTTTGATAGAAAAATTGTACAAACAATCGACCAGTAGGTCTTTTCAGGGCGAACTTACAGACTTAAGGGTTCGGTTACGGAATATCTTGCAACAGAAAGTGGCCAAGCAGATGCTGTACTTTCAGCATAAGATGATAAGATATATGCTCATGGCAATAAAGGGGGGAAACTGATGTCATCGCTCCCTAAAAAAGTTAAATGCGTGACACATTTTGCTAAAATACTGACGGCAGATGGCAACATGTGCAGCACCACGGCAGAAATAGCTAGGGCGTTTCAAAAATTCTACACAACCCTTTATAATTTAAACTATGGGGAATCGTGAGAACAGAGGATCTGGAGGCAGCAGGCTACTGCCCAGCTTTTGGAAAAGCTCAAACTACCGAAGATTCCTCCTGATTTGGCCACATACTTAACTGCTCCAGTCTCTCCAAGTGAAGTGAGACAGACTATTCATAGTTTCCCGCAGGGCAAAAGCCCCGGCCCAGACGTGTTGCCCCTTCTTTACTACAAGAAATACCAGGATATCTTGATACCAAAACTCACGGATGTCTGCAATACGTTGTTGCAGGGAGATCAATTCCCTAAACAAACTCTAGAATCTCATGTAACATTGCGCCATAAGGAGGGCAAGGACCCACATCAATGTGGCAGTTATAGGCTGATTTCACTACTGAACCTTGATCTGAAAATATGGGCTAAACTGGTGGCTGTCAGGTTGAGCAAGGTCCTTCCCTCCCTTATTCAATGTAAACAATCCGGTTTTGTTAAGGGACGGGAGGGGAAAGACAATTCCCACAGGATTTTTCATGCTATGCACATAGCGCGTACCTGGAAAACCCCACTGGTATTCTTGAGCATAGGCGCCGAAAAGGCGTTCAACAGGATCAACTGGGACTTTATGACTCAGGTGCTGAGGAAGTTTACATTGCTGAAGTCCTTCATTGAGTCGGTTTTGACCTTGTAAGAACAGCCTTATGCTACACTTAAAATTAATGGCACACTTGCAACCGGCACATTTGCAACCGTTTGCAATTTCAAATGGGACGAGACAGGGGTGCCCCCTCTCTCCATCCCTATTTATCTTAGTGGCGGAAACATTGTTGCAATCAGTAAGACAAACACGAAAGATTGTTGGGATTCATTATGGGTCTAGAGAGCTAAAATGCATGGCGTTTGCAGACGATCTGCTATATTTAAACACCCAGAGCATGGACTGACAATTATTGTAGATAAATTAGAGGAATTTAGTAAAGTCTCTGATTTTAAAGTAAATAACTCTAAGTCGGAAATACTAAACGTTACTCTGCCAGACACTCAGGTTCACGCCCTTAAGACCTCCCTCTCATTCCAATGAACTGAGGGTCCTATAAAGTACTTGGGAATCCAGATCCTAAAATCACTAAATGACCTTTTCGCATGTAACTACATTCCTCTAGTTGAGAATGTGAAAAGTCTTCTACAGAAATATAATCTCCCATACCTGTCATGGATGGGGAGGAAAAACATTTTAAAAGCGTATGTCCTACCTAAAATCCTTTACACGATGCAAATGGTCCCCATCCCCCTACCTCAAAGATTCTTCTCGGACATAAAAGGCATGTTTTCCATGTTTCTTTGGTACGTTAGGAAACCCCGTATAGCGCATGGCGTCCTTACGCGTTGTAAAGTCAAGGGGGGCCTGGGATTACCGGATATAAAGAGATACTATCATGCTGTACAATTGAATAGATGGCTGGACCTGACAGAGCCCAAAAGACTAAAAGAATTTAGAGACATTTGCGCACACAGTGTAGGCGCACATTTCTTGAGCAGCCTTTGGTTACCTGATAAAATGCAAGGAAACTCACCAGATCTAGATCCCTTGTTTCAAAGTGTCTGCAGTGTGTGGAAGCTCTTGGGAACCAAACTGGCCCCTAGACCTTCTCCTTTGATGCTGGGGTCATTGCTCCCCGACTTAGTGTCTGAGAGGGCACAGGACATGTCTGACATATGGAAAGCACTGGAGCATACTACTGTTTGGAAGGTCCTGTCGGATGTTGACTCAACTATAAATGCAGTCTTCCCCAATCCCACAAGCCAGAGGGGGCATCCTTCCTAAAAATATCACAATTGAAGTCTGTTTGCGGGATTGGTAATCATAAGGTAACTCGTGGCTAAAATAAACATTGAAGGAAATGGCTAAAATGACATTGAAAGGGGAAGTTGTCATTATGGGAGACTTTAATCTTCCTAATATAAACTGGAAAACCAAAATAGCTAGTTCTGCCAGGAGTACAGACATTCTAAATTCCCTACTGGGATTATCTCTACAACAAGTAGTTGAGGAGCCAACCCGGAAGGAGGCCATTTAGATTTAGTATCCACAAATGGCAATTTGGTATCTGATATTACTGTAGGGGAAAGCGTAGGATCTAGTGATTACCAGTCAGTGTGGTTTACTATAAGTACAGTAACTGAGCCACTCCACACAAAACAAAAGTTTTGGATTTTCAAAAAACAGACTTTTCTAAAGTTAGATCAGTGGTATACGAGTCCCTATCAGACTGGAACAATTTCAATGGAGTCCAAGATAAATGGGACTACTTAAAATTAGCACTGTTAAAGGCAACAGAAAAGTGCATTAGGCTTGTCAGTAAAAGCAAAAAAAGGAAGAGACCACTGTGGTACTCAGCAGAAGTGGCCAAAATCATTAAAAACAAAAAGATGGCCTTTAGTAAGTATAAAAACGAGGATGACAGGGAAATCTATAGGATTAGGCAGAGAGAGGCCAAGCAAGTTATAAGAGCTTCTAAAGTTCAGGCAGAAGAGAAATTAGCTCAGTCAGTGAAAAAAGGTGATAAGACATTCTTCAGATACATAAATGAAAAAAGGAAATTAAAACAAGGAATTACCAAATTAAAAACAAAAGAAGGAAGGTATATGGAAGAGGATAAAGAACTAGCTGACTGGCTCAATCAATACTTCTGTTCAGGTTTTACAAAGGAAAATGAAGGAGAGGGACCTCAGTTAGGGAGGAAGACTAATGAATCCTTTGATGCATGTGTCTTTACAGAGGAAGAGGTTCTAAGTCAGCTGTCTAAAATTAATACAAATAAATCACAGGGGCCTGATGGGATACACCCAAAGCTATTAAAAGAGCTTAGAGGTGAACTAGCAAAACCACTAACAGATTTATTTAACCAATCACTGGTAACATGAGTCGTCCCAGAAGATTGTAAATTAGCAAACGTTGTGCCAATTCACAAGAAGGGTAGTAGAGAGGAATCGGGCAACTATAGGCCAGTAAGCCTGACATCAATATTGGGGAAATTAATGGAAACCATACTCAAGGAGAGGATTGTGGAACATCTAAAAACTCATGGGTTGATTGATAAAAAAACAGCATGGGTTTACTTCAGGGAGATCATATCAAACTAATCTTATTGACTTTTTTGATTGGGTGACTAAAATAATAAATGGCGGAGGTGCAGTAGACATCACTTATTTGGACTTTAGTAAGGCTTTTGATACTGTCCCACATAGAAGGCTTATCAATAAACTGCAGTCTTTGAGCTTGGGCTCACATATTTTTGAATGGATTAGGCAGTGGCTGAAGGACAGAAAACAGACGGGTGTAGTCAACGGAGTATATTCAAACCATGGTATTGTTACCAGTGGGGTACCTCAGGGATCTGTTCTGGGACCCATATTGTTTAATATCTTTATCAGCGAAATTGCAGAAGGCCTCAATGGTAAGGTGTGTCTTTTGCTGATGACACAAAGATTTGTAACAGGGTTGATGTTCCTGGAGGATACACCAAATGGAAAAGGATTTAGGAAAACTAGAGGAATGGTAAAAAATCTGGCAACTAAAATTTAATGTCGATAAGTGCAAGATAATGCACCTGGGGCATAAAACCCAAGAGCAAAATATAAAATCAGTGATACTGTACTAACCTCTGAGGAAAGGGATTTAGGGGTCATTATATCAGACGACCTAAAGGTGGGCAGACAATGTCATAGAGCAGCAGGTAATGCCAGCAGAATGCTTGGGTGTAAAGGGAGAGGCATTAACAGTAAAAAGAGGGAGGTGCTCGTGCAGCTCTACAGAGCACTAGTGAGACCTCATTTGGAGTATTGTGTGCAGTACTGGAGACCATATCTGCAGAAGGATATTGAAACTTTGGAGAGAGTTCAGATAAGAGATACTAAACTAGTACTTGGATTGCAGGACAAAACTTACCAGGTAAGGTTAAAGGACCTTAACATGTATAGCTTGGAAGTAAGAAGAGACAGAGGGGATATAATAGAAACTTTTAAATACATAAAGGGAATCAACATGGTAAAAGAGGAGAGAATATTTAAAAGAAGAAAAACTGCTACAAGATGACATAGTTTTAAATTAGAGGGGCAAAGGTTTAAAAGTAATATCAGGAAGTTTTACTTTACTGAGAGAGTAGTGGACGCATAGAATAGCCTTCCTGTAGAAGTGGCAACTGCAAATACAGTGAAGGAGTTTAAGCATGCATAGGATAGGCATAAGGCCATCCTTGATATAATATAGGGCCAGGGGCTATTCATAGTATTCAGTATATTGGACAGACTAGATGGGCCAAATGGTTCTTATCTGCCGACACATTCTATGTTTCTATGTTAACGAAATTTGAGAACTTGATTCGTTCTCCGTTACTTAAACAAAAAAAGGTTTCCGAGCTGTACCCTCTAGTGGGAGACCAGGTTGAAATGCTGAAACCATCCTACCTCTTAGAGTGGGAAAAAGAGTTGAAGATTGTTTTGACAGAACATGAGACAAATAAGCTTTTGTAGACCTTGCATGGCTTTTGACAATGTGTACTTCTTCTAGAAAACCACTTCAAACTGCTTACCAGGTGGTACAAAACGTCAGAGTTTCTCTATGATAGAGGACTTTCGGCCACAAAGAGTTGCTGGAGATGTGGGGGCGAAACGGGTTCTCTATCTCACATCTGGTGGACCTGTCTGAGGATTGAGGGATACTGGAGGGAGATAGCGGCAGAGGTGGGAAATGTTACATCTAAAAAATTCCAGATCACAGTAGATATGGTGGAATTGGCCAGAACGTCTAGTCAATTCTCGAATGAAAATGCACCTGTAGGACACGGGTACTGTTGGGGTACCCAGTCACTTGCTACCCAGCAAGAAGACAAAAAATGAAAAAAAGGGGGTTGCAAAAATAAAACTTAACGTTTACTTCAAATTTTAAAATAAGTGTGCCACAATTCGTCAGCATACCAATCCTAATGTGCTCATGCCTCAAAGGGGTCAAGGCGGGCACACAGCCATCAACATAAGGCAATTTAGCCCCAATAAACCTAAGTGTGTAATATCGGAGACTGGTCCGGGGGTCACCGTGACCAGGTTTAGAGTAGGTATAGTAGTTGGCCCTGGTACGACCCTTCTTGACCTAATGTTCCCTAGTCCTGATAATAGTGTCCTACCCCGCAAGGGATAGCACCATTACTGGAACCTGTCCCTGGGTACACTTCCCCTATTAAGGAAAAAGACCATCCCAGATACACACATAGGGAATATTCAGGAGCAAGTATAACTGTATGCAATATCGAACTTAAGCCTACATACAATGTCCCGACGCGTTTCATCTAATGTCGGCTACATCAGTGTCCCTTGGAATCTTCAGGGGACTTAGGGCCACTGATGGATATTGGAGTGCCCAGTTTAAGCTGGGTTCCTTTTCACTGCAATACATAAACAGAAACAAACAGCCAATGTGTGAAATAATCCTTAACCTGAGGAAAAGATAACAGGATAAGAGATAAATCCAATGCTGTGATTACTTACAAGTGACTTAAAATGGCGTATGGCCCAGATTAGTCGTGTGGAGCTCCCGGGGACCGGTGTGTCCCATATGCCGGTTAGATGTGCTGCGCTCTAAATGACTAACTCCCTCGTGTCATTTAAAGCTCCCGCGGCGTCCTGCGCCGCGAGGGTGACGTCATCACGTCCACGTCAGGACGGTGGCGTCACGCCGTACAGGAAGGGCATGCGCATGCGCACTAAAGCTCACGAGTGCCCGACTGCCAGGAGATACTCCTGCATTAACAGAGAGACGCCTGGATAGGGGCGGGGAAGGGTACGTCTACACCTACTTCGTCCCCTTAGTGGGCTGAGCTATATTATTACGGCACCATTTGCAGGGAGGTGAAATGTCAGCTACCTACCGATGCAAGGACAGGCAGCTGTTCACCTCAACCTAGATCAGGTAAAGAGGAATATTCAAACAGGACATATACCATAGGTCCGATCATTTAGAAAAACCCTAACATTTGAAGCGATAGGGTATTTTGAAAAGCCATATGTAGAAATATAAGTACAGCCAGGGCTGCACATATAGAGTCACGTGCACCCTGGATAGCCCTATTACAGGGCTGATACAGGAATCCAGTGGTTCTCGTCAGATGAATGGAGAGATGGGAGAGGAAAGGGGTGAGCTATGGACAGGCGGTCATAAGAAACACCCAAACTGTATCTGTTCGTTAAGTCCATTGGGGTTTGGGGTGTCTAGCTTAAATATCCACCAACACTCCCTCTGAAGAATCAGTCTGTCCCAGTCACCACCCCTAATAGGTCTAGACACATGTTCCACTCCCATAAACTTCACAGAGGAAACCTTTCCTCCGTGACACGACTGTACATGTCTTGCCACAGGTGTGTCCCTGTTTTTGCGGATGTCATTTACATGTTCACCCATTCGCCTCCTGAATTCCCTGCGGGTTTTCCCCACATATCTCATGCCACATATACACAAAAGTACATAGATAACTCCCGTGGTCTTACAGGTAATAAAATCCCGTATGTGGTGGGTATATCCCGTTTGGTCAACCAGTGTTTTACCAGGGGAGACATATTTGCAAAAACTACAGTCGCCGCACCTGTGGCATCCCTTCGAGGGGGACCCAAGCCACGTCTCGGTCCCCAGTTTGGGAGATGCGAAGTGGCTATGGACCAGGTGGTCCTTTAAGTTGGCATTCCTGCGGAATGTAATCGCAGGCTTTGGGGACAGTGTGTCTCCCAGATCGGGGTCAATCAAAAGGGTCCCCCAGTGCCGTTCAACAATTTCGCGAACCGCGGTTGCCGCTGAGTCGAATGACCCAATCAAACGTGTGATCCCCTTGTTGGTGTCATTATTTTTTTTGGTGGGGTGTAAGAGAGACGTTCTAGGGGAGCTAAGCGCCCTCTGGTAAGCTTTCCGTAGAATGGAGTCAGGGTAGCCCCTTTCACGGAAACGTTGTCTTAAAGTATTTGCTTGCCTCTTGAACTCCTCCGGTTCGGAACAGTTCCGTCGGAGTCTGAGGTACTGTCCGACCGGGATACCACGTTTCAAGGGCGCAGGGTGGCAACTCTCCCACCTTAGCAACAAATTCGTTGCTGTTGGTTTACGAAAGATGGAAGTTTCCACATTGCCATCCATGCCCCTTTTAATGACCACATCCAAAAAGGGTAATTCATCCGCTCTTATCACCGAGGTGAATTTGAGATTAAATGTATTTGTGTTCAGCTTGGTGACAAAGGTTTCAAACTCTTCTATGGTCCCGCTCCACAGAACGAATATATCGTCTATGAAGCGGGACCAGAGAGCCACCTTTTCTGTCTCGGCCTCATGGGTCTCCCCAAACACAACTGTCTCCTCCCACCAGCCCAGGAGCAAATTAGCATACGACGGGGCACAAGAACTCCCCATCGCGGTGCCCCTGAGCTGGTGGTAGACACGTCCATCGAAGAGGAAGCAGTTGCGGGTCAATACGAACTCAAGAAGCTCAAGGACAAACCTGTTGTGTGTTCTATATTGCACCCCTCTGGTTTGTAAAAAATGGGCACATGCTTCTATTCCCTTCTCGTGGGGGATTGAAGAATACAGGGCTTCGATATCTATTGAGGCTAAGAGCCAATGGGGTTCTAGGTTGATGCCCTCCAACTTCGTCAGCAGGTCACCTGTGTCCCTCAGACTCGACGGGAGACTCTCGACAAATGGACAAAGGATACGGTCAACGTATATGCCACAGTTCTGAGTTAGACTGCCTACCCCTGAGACGATCGGACGCCCTCTTACGGGGATCGTCTCTTTGTGCACCTTCGGGAGGCAGTAAAGGTGGCCATTACCGGATGGTTTGGTAATAAAAATTCATACTCCTTGTCCGTAATAAGCCGGTCCGTCTTGGCCTGTTTCAGTAGTTTCTCTAGTTCCCTTTTGTATTTTCCGGTCGGGTCTGAGGGAAAGGTCTCATAGCCTCCCTTGTCCCTTAGGAGGGATAGGCACATCTCCTTGTATGCTGAGGTGTCCATTAGGACCACATTGCCCCCTTTGTCCGACGGCTTAATCGTGACACTTTTGTCTTTTCTAGACTCTTGAGTGCCACTCTCTCATCCTTGCCACAATTAAACCGTCGGGGGCAGGACCCAGTTGGTTCAAATCTCTAATGACGTGTTGTAAGAACACGTCAATACAGGACACATCCCCTTGTGGAGGCATCTTCTGGCTCCTGCTCTTAAGGTCCGTAAACGGTCCCTCTCCCGTCACCGGAGTATCCCTAGGCTGTATAACAGCCGGACGTCACTAAGGATCTCCACCGGTACACCCAGCTCCCTACTTTCTCTTTGGCTACTAGTTTAAAATGCTTGTGCCACCTGAGCTTCCGTGCAAAAAGGTGGAGATCCTTAGTCCAACGGAACATATCAAAACCTGCTGTGGGGACAAAGAGAGGCCACGCCTCAATAGTTTCACCTCTACCGGTGTCAAAGACCTAGATGACAGATTAATCACAAATTTATCTGGTTGATGTGGGTCAGCCACTAGTTCAGATTCCTGCTCCTTAACGGATAGGGTGCTTCCTGACCTAAAAATCTGACTGTTGATGGGTTTGAGGTGTAGAGTTGTTGAAGGTGCGTCCGCCCCTCCTCCTGGTTCTATATCCACCCCGTCCCCGACCCCTGGTTTTATTTTGTCGATCAGTGTCGTTATCTGAGGCCTCTGTGTCTGTTGTTGAGAGGTCAGTCTTATGTAAATTCTCTGTACTGGTTAGAAATAGGTAGGCCTTGTTTTCTTTGAAATCTTGCAAATCCCTAGTAAATTGTTTATGTTTCCTGTCTTTTAAGTGATATTGATATCGGCTCAATCGTATTTTGTAATTGCTTCTCCCTGTTCGCAAATTCTGATTCAGAACTAAACCTCTTAGTAATCTCAATCTGCTCTAGCAGCTCCTTATCCACCTTTGTATAGATGGATCGTTCCTCCTCTAGGAGTAGCTGCATAAGTCGTAATGAACTGTTAGTAGCCTCTCTTTCCCATTTTCTGAGCAGTTCAGGACTACGGCTCCGATTAGCAGGGGTCAGGGTGATCCGTAAACCGCGGGGCACTATACCTTGTTTGATGTAGTGCTCCAAGGTTTGAATCTCCCACCAGGAGCTGATATGCTCCTTGTATATTCTAGTCAGTTCAGAGAACGCCCCATTAAATGTGGGGGTATATTTCTTTTGGACAAACGTCTGGTCTGAAAATACGGTGTTAGCTTCAGTGAGCCATGACTCTTTATTTAAACCTATGGTAAGAAAACCTGCCATATCCTCTATGTAGAATTAATGAATGAAAATGCACCTGTAGGACACGGGTACTGTTGGGGTACCCAGTCACTTGCTACCCAGCAAGAAGACAAAAAATGAAAAAAGGGGGGTTGCAAAAATAAAACTTAACGTTTACTTCAAATTTTAAAATAAGTGTGCCACAATTCGTCAGCATACCAATCCTAATGTGCTCATACGCCATTTTAAGTCACTTGTAAGTAATCACAGCATTGGATTTATCTCTTATCCTGTTATCTTTTCCTCAGGTTAAGGATTATTTCACACATTGGCTGTTTGTTTCTGTTTATGTATTGCAGTGAAAAGGAACCCAGCTTAAACTGGGCACTCCAATATCCATCAGTGGCCCTAAGTCCCCTGAAGATTCCAAGGGACACTGATGTAGCCGACATTAGATGAAACGCGTCGGGACATTGTATGTAGGCTTAAGTTCGATATTGCATACAGTTATACTTGCTCCTGAATATTCCCTATGTGTGTATCTGGGATGGTCTTTTTCCTTAATAGGGAAGTGTACCCAGGGACAGGTTCCAGTAATGGTGCTATCCCTTGCGGGGTAGGACACTATTATCAGGACTAGGGAACATTAGGTCAAGTAGGGTCGTACCAGGGCCAACTACTATACCTACCCTATACCCGGTCACGGTGACCCCCGGACCAGTCTCCGATATTACACACTTAGGTTTATTGGGGCTAAATTGCCTTATGTTGATGGCTGTGTGCCCGCCTTGACCCCTTTGAGGCATGAGCACATTAGGTTTGGTATGCTGACGACTTGTGGCACACTTATTTTAAAATTTGAAGTAAACGTTAAGTTTTATTTTTGCAACCCCCCTTTTTTCATTTTTTTGTCTTCTTGCTGGGTAGCAAGTGACTGGGTACCCCAACAGTACCCGTGTCCTACAGGTGCATTTTCATTCATTAATTCTGCATAGAGGATATGGCAGGTTTTCTTACCATAGGTTTAAATAAAGAGTCATGGCTCACTGAAGCTAACACCGTATTTTCAGACCAGACGTTTGTCCAAAAGAAATATACCCCCACATTTAATGGGGCGTTCTCTGAACTGACTAGAATATACAAGGAGCATATCAGCTCCTGGTGGGAGATTCAAACCTTGGAGCACTACATCAAACAAGGTATAGTGCCCCGCGGTTACTGGATCACCCTGACCCCTGCTAATCGGAGCCGTAGTCCTGAACTGCTCAGAAAATGGGAAAGAGAGGCTACTAACAGTTCATTACGACTTATGCAGCTACTCCTAGAGGAGGAACGATCCATCTATACAAAGGTGGATAAGGAGCTGCTAGAGCAGATTGAGATTACTAAGAGGTTTAGTTCTGAATCAGAATTTGCGAACAGGGAGAAGCAATTACAAAATACGATTGAGCGATATCAATATCACTTAAAAGACAGGAAACATAAACAATTTACTAGGGATTTGCAAGATTTCAAAGAAAACAAGGCCTACCTATTTCTAACCAGTACAGAGAATTTACATAAGACTGACCTCTCAACAACAGACACAGAGGCTTCAGATAACGACACTGATCGACAAAATAAAACCAGGGGTCGGGGACGGGGTGGATATAGAACCAGGAGAAGGGGCGGACGCACCTTCAACAACTCTACACCTCAAACCCATCAACAGTCAGATTTTTTAGGTCAGGAAGCACCCTATCCGTTAAGGAGCAGGAATCTGAACTAGTGGCTGACCCACATCAACCAGATAAATTTGTGATTAATCTGTCATCTAGGTCTTTGACACCGGTAGAGGTGAAACTATTGAGGCGTGGCCTCTCTTTTGTCCCCACAGCAGGTTTTGATATGTTCCGCTGGACTAAGGATCTCCACCTTTTTGCACGGAAGCTCAGGTGGCACAAGCATTTTAAACTAGTAGCCAAAAGAGAAAGTAGGGAGCTGGGTGTACCGGTTGAGATCCTTAGTGACGTCCGGCTGTTATACAGCCTAGGGGATACTCCGGTGACGGGAGAGGGACCGTTTACGGACCTTAAGAGCAGGAGCCAGAAGATGCCTCCACAAGGGGATGTGTCCTGTATTGACGTGTTCTTACAACACGTCATTAGAGATTTGAACCAACTGGGTCCTGCCCCCGACGGTTTAATTGTGGCAAGGATGAGAGAGTGGCACTCAAGAGTCTAGAAAAGACAAAAGTGTCACGATTAAGCCGTCGGACAAAGGGGGCAATGTGGTCCTAATGGACACCTCAGCATACAAGGAGATGTGCCTATCCCTCCTAAGGGACAAGGGAGGCTATGAGACCTTTCCCTCAGACCCGACGGGAAAATACAAAAGGGAACTAGAGAAACTACTGAAACAGGCCAAGACGGACCGGCTTATTACGGACAAGGAGTATGAATTTTTATTACCAAACCATCCGGTAATGGCCACCTTTTACTGCCTCCCGAAGGTGCACAAAGAGACGATCCCCATAAGAGGGCGTCCGATCGTCTCAGGGGTAGGCAGTCTAACTCAGAACTGTGGCATATACGTTGACCGTATCCTTTGTCCATTTGTCGAGAGTCTCCCGTCGAGTCTGAGGGACACAGGTGACCTGCTGACGAAGTTGGAGGGCATCAACCTAGAACCCCATTGGCTCTTAGCCTCAATAGATGTCGAGGCCCTGTACTCTTCAATCCCCCACGAGAAGGGAATAGAAGCATGTGCCCATTTTTTACAAACCAGAGGGGTGCAATATAGAACACACAACAGGTTTGTCCTTGAGCTTCTTGAGTTCGTATTGACCCGCAACTGCTTCCTCTTCGATGGACGTGTCTACCACCAGCTCAGGGGCACCGCGATGGGGAGTTCTTGTGCCCCGTCGTATGCTAATTTGCTCCTGGGCTGGTGGGAGGAGACAGTTGTGTTTGGGGAGACCCATGAGGCCGAGACAGAAAGGTGGCTCTCTGGTCCCGCTTCATAGACGATATATTCGTTCTGTGGAGCGGGACCATAGAAGAGTTTGAAACCTTTGTCACCAAGCTGAACACAAATACATTTAATCTCAAATTCACCTCGGTGATAAGAGCGGATGAATTACCCTTTTGGATGTGGTCATTAAAAGGGGCATGGATGGCAATGTGGAAACTTCCATCTTTCGTAAACCAACAGCAACAAATTCGTTGCTAAGGTGGGAGAGTTGCCACCCTGCGCCCTTGAAGCGTGGTATCCCGGTCGGACAGTACCTCAGACTCCGACGGAACTGTTCCGAACCGGAGGAGTTCAAGAGGCAAGCAAATACTTTAAGACAACGTTTCCGTGAAAGGGGCTACCCTGACTCCATTCTACGGAAAGCTTACCAGAGGGCGCTTAGCTCCCCTAGAACGTCTCTCTTACACCCCACCAAAAAGAGAATGACACCAACAAGGGGATCACACGTTTGATTGGGTCATTCGACTCAGCGGCAACCGCGGTTCGCGAAATTGTTGAACGGCACTGGGGACCCTTTTGATTGACCCTGATCTGGGAGACACACTGTCCCCAAAGCCTGCGATTACATTCCGCAGGAATGCCAACTTAAAGGACCACCTGGTCCATAGCCACTTCGCATCTCCCAAACTGGGGACCGAGACGTGGCTTGGGTCCCCTCGAAGGGATGCCACAGGTGCGGCGACTGTAGTTTTTGCAAATATGTCTCCCCTGGTAAAACACTGGTTGACCAAACGGGATATACCCACCACATACGGGATTTTATTACCTGTAAGACCACGGGAGTTATCTATGTACTTTTGTGTATATGTGGCATGAGATATGTGGGGAAAACCCGCAGGGAATTCAGGAGGCGAATGGGTGAACATGTAAATGACATCCGCAAAAACAGGGACACACCTGTGGCAAGACATGTACAGTCGTGTCACGGAGGAAAGGTTTCCTCTGTGAAGTTTATGGGAGTGGAACATGTGTCTAGACCTATTAGGGGTGGTGACTGGGACAGACTGATTCTTCAGAGGGAGTGTTGGTGGATATTTAAGCTAGACACCCCAAACCCCAATGGACTTAACGAACAGATACAGTTTGGGTGTTTCTTATGACCGCCTGTCCATAGCTCACCCCTTTCCTCTCCCATCTCTCCATTCATCTGACGAGAACCACTGGATTCCTGTATCAGCCCTGTAATAGGGCTATCCAGGGTGCACGTGACTCTATATGTGCAGCCCTGGCTGTACTTATATTTCTACATATGGCTTTTCAAAATACCCTATCGCTTCAAATGTTAGGGTTTTTCTAAATGATCGGACCTATGGTATATGTCCTGTTTGAATATTCCTCTTTACCTGATCTAGGTTGAGGTGAACAGCTGCCTGTCCTTGCATCGGTAGGTAGCTGACATTTCACCTCCCTGCAAATGGTGCCGTAATAATATAGCTCAGCCCACTAAGGGGACGAAGTAGGTGTAGACGTACCCTTCCCGCCCCTATCCAGGCGTCTCTCTGTTAATGCAGGAGTATCTCCTGGCAGTCGGGCACTCGTGAGCTTTAGTGCGCATGCGCATGCCCTTCCTGTACGGCGTGACGCCACCGTCCTGACGTGGACGTGATGACGTCACCCTCGCGGCGCAGGACGCCGCGGGAGCTTTAAATGACACGAGGGAGTTAGTCATTTAGAGCGCAGCACATCTAACCGGCATATGGGACACACCGGTCCCCGGGAGCTCCACACGACTAATCTGGGCCATACGCCATTTTAAGTCACTTGTAAGTAATCACAGCATTGGATTTATCTCTTATCCTGTTATCTTTTCCTCAGGTTAAGGATTATTTCACACATTGGCTGTTTGTTTCTGTTTATGTATTGCAGTGAAAAGGAACCCAGCTTAAACTGGGCACTCCAATATCCATCAGTGGCCCTAAGTCCCCTGAAGATTCCAAGGGACACTGATGTAGCCGACATTAGATGAAACGCGTCGGGACATTGTATGTAGGCTTAAGTTCGATATTGCATACAGTTATACTTGCTCCTGAATATTCCCTATGTGTGTATCTGGGATGGTCTTTTTCCTTAATAGGGAAGTGTACCCAGGGACAGGTTCCAGTAATGGTGCTATCCCTTGCGGGGTAGGACACTATTATCAGGACTAGGGAACATTAGGTCAAGTAGGGTCGTACCAGGGCCAACTACTATACCTACCCTAAACCCGGTCACGGTGACCCCCGGACCAGTCTCCGATATTACACACTTAGGTTTATTGGGGCTAAATTGCCTTATGTTGATGGCTGTGTGCCCGCCTTGACCCCTTTGAGGCATGAGCACATTAGGATTGGTATGCTGACAAATTGTGGCACACTTATTATAAAATTTGAAGTAAACGTTAAGTTTTATTTTTGCAACCCCCCTTTTTTCATTTTTTTTCTAGTCAATTCTCCCCTTCAAAGAAAAAGTTGGAGACCCATCTTATTGCAGCGGCTAAATACTTGATTCCATTTCATTGGTTAGATGTAAACCCACCAACTGTCCAGGAATGGAGAGCAAAAGTTAATCAAATTTCAAATTTTGAAGAGATGTCTAGCTGGATTAATAGGACCCATGATAGTTACCTGAAGCTTTGGAGTAGCTTAACACTTATTTGAAATGCACTTAAGTGGTACGCACTTATGTGAAACACACTTGAGTGGCACACATTTGAGAGAAACACTCATAGTCTGTACTTTTTTTTTTATATCCTACATCAGGGGCTTGGCTGTGGTTCTTGTCACCCCTAGAAACTCAGGATAGAATTTTCTATATTTTATTGAGAGGTGAAATTCACTTAAAAAAATAGCAATCCCCTAAATCTGGTGTTCCAGCTGTGGCTAGCCTAGTGTAATACTGTCTGGTAAAGAATATTATTTTTTTCTGGGGTGAAATTCAATTTCCAAAATTGCAATACCATATATCAGTGGTTTCTGCTGTGGCAGGACAAGTTTTATTGTGTCTGTCAAAGGATAGCTTTTGTTCTGGAGTGAAATTCAATTGCCAAAATAGCAATACCGTAAATCAGTGGTTTTAGCTGTGGCTGGACAAGTTTCATAGTGTCCGTAAAAGTATAGCTTTTGTTCTGGGTTGCCATTCAATTACCAAAATAGCAATACCGTAAATCTGGTGTTCCAGCTGTGACTGGACAAGTTTCATAGTGTCCGTCAAAGGATATATTATTTTCTGGGGTGAAATTCCGTTGCAAAAATAGAAATTCAGTAAATCTGGTGTTCTAGCTGTGGCTGGACAAGTAGTTTAATAGTATCCGTCAAAGGATATATTGTTCTGGGGTGAAATTCAATTGCCAAAATAGCAATACCCCAAATCTGGTGTTCCAGCTGTTGCAGACCAAGTGTAAATCTTTCCGTAAAATGGTATATTACACTCAGCGTGCACCTCCAAGTGTATTTCTTTCCGTTAAAGGGTATATTACAGTAAGTGTTAAAATACAGCATAATCCTCTACATTTGCGCACACTGTTTTGCATCTGTAAGTGTATTTCTTTCCTTTAAAGGATATATTGCACAAAGTGTTAAAATACAAGTGCTGAAAGCATAATCCTATATATTTTTTCACACGCTACTGTGCATCTCCAAGTGTAAATCTGTCGGTAAAAGGATACCTTTCATTCAGGGCCTAAATACTAGGCCTACAATTGATATTCCCCTAAATCTGTGGTTACTGCTGTGCCTGGATTAGTGTAATACAGTACATAAATAGATAGCCAGATAGTGTTAGGTGCCTGTAAAAAAGGCCTGAATTTGAATTAAAAACATTGGGCCAAATAATTTTTTTCTTATTGTGGTGAATGGTAACAATGAGGAAAACATCTAGTAAGGGATGCCGACATGGTCGTGGTGTTGATAGTGGACCCTCTGGTGCTGGGAGAGTATGTGGCCGTTCTGACACAGCCACACGTCCTAGTGAACCAACTACCTCAGGTTCCAGTACCCGCCAGAATGTACTGCGATATTTGGTGGGTCCCAAAGCCGTTCTAAGGATGGTAAGGCCTGAGCAAGTACAGGCGCTAGTCAATTGGGTGTCCGACAGTGGATCCAGCACGTTCACAACATTATCTCCCACCCAGTCTTCTGCAGAAAGCGCACAGGTGGTGCCTGAAAACCAAGCCCATCAGTCTGTCACATCACCCCAATGCATATCAGATAAACTGTTTGAGCCTCAAGTTATGCAGCAGTCACTTATGCTGTTTGAAGACTCTGCTGGCAGGGTTTCCCAAATGAATCCACCTAGCCCTTCCCCAGTGGTGGAAGACACAGAATGCACTGACGCACAACCACTTATGTTTCCTGATGATGAGGACATGGGAATACCACCTCATCAGAGTCCCCACATCTCTGATGATGACGAAACACAAGTGCCAACTGCTGCATCTATTTTGCAGTGTGCAGACCGAACAGGAGGTCAGGGAGAAAGACTGTGTGGAGAACGATGCAGGGGACGATGAGGTCCTAGACCCCACAAGGAATGAAGGTCGTGCCACTGACTTTCATAGTTCAGAGGAAGAGGCAGTGGTGAGACCAAGCCAACAGCGTAGCAAAAGAGGAAGCAGGGCGCAAAAGCAGAACAGCCGCCACCAAGAGAGTTCGCCTGCTACTGGCCACCGCCACCAGGGACTGAGCACACCAAAGGCAGCTTCAAGAAGTTCCCTGGCATGGCACTTCTTCAAACAATATGCTTACGACAAGACCCGAGTGGTTTGCACGTTGTGCCATCAGAGCCTGAAGCGAGGCATAAACGTTCTAAACCTTAGCACAACCTGCATGACCAGGCATCTACATGCAAAGCATGAACTGCAGTGGTGTAAACACCTTAAAAACAAGGAACTCACTCAGGCTCTCCCTGCTTCCTCTTATGCTGCTTTTTCAGCCTCTTCCTCCGCCTTGAGAGGAATGTTGGCACCTGCCGACCCACCAAACAGATGATGTGCGACCAACACCACCATCTCCGTCACGAAGCATCTCCACCATGTCACATGGCAGCGTTCAGCTCTCCATCTCACAAACCTTGGAGAGAAAGCGTAAATTCCCACCTACCCACCCTCGAGCTCTGGGCCTGAATGCCAGCATTTCTAAACTACTGGCCTCTGAAATTCTGTCATTCAGGCTGGTGGACACAGACAGCTTCAAACAGCTGATGGCAATGGCTGTCCCACAGTATGTTGTTCCCAGCCGCCACTACTTCTCCAAGAGAGCCGTGCCTTCCCTGCACAACCAAGTATCCGATAAAATCAAGTGTGCACTGCGCAATGCCATCTGAGGTAAGGTCCAGCTAACCACAGATACGTGGACCAGTAAGCACGGCCAGGGATGCTATATCTCCCTAACTGCACACTGGGTAAATGTAGTGGCGACTGGGCCCCAGGCAGAAAGTTCTTTGGTGCACATTCTTCTGCCGCCAAGGATCGCAGGGCATCATTCCTTGCCTCCTGTAGCCTCCTCCTCCTACTCAGCTTCCTCTCTCTTCCATCTGCTCATCCAGTCAGCCACACACCTTCACCACCAACTTCAGTACAGCCTGGGGTAAACGTCAGCAGGCCGTTCTGAAACTCATATGTTTGGGGACAGGCTCCACAGCAGGCAGGAGTTGTGGCGGGGTATTGAACAAAAGACCGACGAGTGGTTGCTGCCGGCTGGCCTCAAGCCCGGCCTGGTGGTGTGCGGTAATGGGCGAAATCTCGTCGCAGCTCTGGGACTAGCCGGTTTGACGCACATCCCTTGCCTGGCGCATGTGCTGAATTTGGTGATTCACATTCACAACTACCCCGACATGTCAGAGCTGCTGCATAAAGTGTGGGCCGTCTGTGCGCGCTTCCGGCATTCACATGCTGCCGCTGCTCACCTGTCTGCGCTACAATGTAACTTCGGCCTTCCTGCTCACCGCCTCATATGCGACGTGCCCACCAGGTGGAACTTTGCACATGCTGAAGAGACTGTGCGAGCAGCAGCAGGCCAAAGGGGAGTGTCAGCTGGAGCACGCACGGGTCAGTCGCACTGCGGAACAGCACCACTTCACCACCAATGACTGGGCCTCCATGCGAGACCTGTGTGCCCTGTTGCGCTGTTTCGAGTACTCCACCAACATGGCCAGTGGCGATGACGCCGTTATCAGCGTTACAATACCACTTCTATGTCTTCTTGAGAAAACACTTAGGGCGATGATGGAAGAGGAGGGGGCCCAGGAGAAGGAGGAGGAGGAAGAGTGGTCATTTTTAACACTTTCAGGCCATTCTCTTAGAAGTGGCTCAGAGGGAGGTTTTTTGCAACAGCAGAGGCCAGGTACAAATGTGGCCAGCAAGGGCCCACTACTGGAGGACGAGGATGAGGAGGAGGATGAAGCATGTTCACAGCGGGGTGGTACCCAACGCAGCTCGGGCCCATCACTGGTGCATGGCTGGGGGGAAACGGAAGATGATGACGATACGCCTCCCACATTGGACAGCTTGTCCTTACCTCTGGGCAGCCTGACACACATGAGCGAACAACATGCTGCAGTGCCTGCGCAATGACAGCAGAGTTGCCCACATTTTAACGTGTGCGGACTACTGGGTTGCCACCCTGCTGGATCCCCGGTACAAAAACAATGTGCCCACCTTACTTTCTGCACTGGAGCGTGATAGGAAGATGCGCGAGTACAAGCGCACGTTGGTAGATGCGCTACTGAGAGCATTCCCAAATGTCACAGGGGAACAAGTTGAAGCCCAAGGCGAAGGCAGAGGAGGAGCAAGAGGTCGCCAACGTAGCTGTGTCACGGCCAGCTCCTCTGAGTGCAGGGTTAGCATGGCAGAGATGTGTGAAAGTTTTGTCACCACCCACAGCTAACTGCACCACCACCTGATACGGAACATGTTAGCAGGAGGCAGCATTTCACTAACATGGTGAAACAGTACGTGTGCACACCCTCTACGTACTGACTGATGGTTCGGCCCCATTCAACTTCTGGGTCTCCAAATTGTCCACGTGGCCAGAGCTAGCCTTTTATGCCTTGGAGGTGCTGGCCTGCCTGGCGGCCAGCGTTTTTCTGAACGTGTAGTCAGCACGGCAGGGGCGTCATTACAGACAAACGCATTGCCTGTCCACAGCCAATATGGACAAGCTGACGTTCATAAAAATGAACCAGGCATGGATCCCACAGGACCTGTCCATCCCTTGTGCAGAATAGATATTTATAACTACCTCCCCTTAACCATATATTCTTGGACTCCAGAGCATCTTCATTCAATCCTCTTTTTTTAATTTTACCATTATATTCCGGGGCAACCCAAAGTTGAATGAACCTCTCCTCCGTCTGGGTGCCAGGGGCCTAAATATTGTAAAGTGGCCTGTTCCAATGGTGGGTGACACGAAGCCTTATTCTCTGCTATGCGACCTCTCTCCTCTGTCTTGGTGTCGGGTCCTAAATATCTGAAAGTGGCCTGTTCCATTGGTGGGTGACATGAAGCCTTATTCTCTGCTATGGGACCTCTCTCCTCTGTCTGGGTGCTGGGGTCTAAATAACTGAAAGTGGCCTTTTCCATTGGTGGTTGACATGAAGCCTGATTCTCTGCTATGGGACCTCTCTCCTCTGTCTGGGTGCTGGGGCCTGAATAAGTAAAAGTGGCCTTTCCATTGTTAGGTGACATGAAGCCTGATTCTCTGCTATGCAACCTCTCTCCTCTGTCTTGGTGCCGGGTCCTAAATATCTGAAAGTGGCCTGTTCCATTGGTGGGTGACATGAAGCCTGATTCTCTGCTATGGGACCTCTCTCCTCTGTCTGGGTGCTGGGGCCTAAACAAGTAAAAGTGGCCTTCTCCATTGGTGGGTGATATGAAGCCTAATTCTCTGCTATGGGACCTCTCTCCTCTGTCTGGGTGCTGGGGTCTAAATAACTGAAAGCGGCCTTTTCCATTGGTGGGTGACATGAAGCCTGATTCTCTGCTATGGGACCTCTCTCCTCTGTCTGGGTGCTGAGGCCTGAATAAGTAAGAGTGGCCTTTCCATTAGTAGGTGGCATAAAGCCTGATTCTCTGCTATGCGACCTCTCTCCTCTGTCTCTGTCTCTTCTAGTTGTAATTATGGTATGGTCAAGGACAATGTATGTCGTTCACAGCACAATGGGCAAATGTCGTTCCAACCCAGACACACCAGCAACTTGGCAAGGTGATGGCAATGTCGCATTGTAATCAGGGGATTTCTGCCTCCTCATCCTCCATCTTGTTCTCACACTCCCCTCTAGTCACAGATCACAGTGGTCCTCCAGCATATCACCTATGCAAAACTAAACGTTGTCATGCAGTTCTGCACCTGGTCAGCCTGGCCGAACGTCATACCGGGGAGGAACTGCTACGTATCATCAATAAAGAAATTAAACACTGGCTATCTCCTTGCCAAGTGAAAATAGGAACCATGGTTAATGGTAACAGGAAGAACATTATGTCTAGGCTGCATCAAGGAGGGCTAATCAATTCCCCCTACATGGCACATTTCTTCAATCTCGTTGTCACCTGGTTACTCAAGTCTTCCACTGAACTGCTAGAGGTGTTAAAAATGTCCAGGAAACTGTACATGAACTTCATCCATTCTCACCATGAAAAAAACGCCCTCCTTGAGCTGGAAAGGCAAAATGCTCTTCCCCGACATCGCCTGATATGCAATGTTTCACCTCGTTGCAACTCCATGCCCCATATGTTAGACTGCCTGTATGAGCAGAGGAAGGCGGTCAATAATTTCTTAATGCTGCAGATGGACATGTTTACTACCTGATGTAACTTCCATGTTAGCCAGTGGCAGCTCCTAGTCTTACTTGACACATACAATTTGCTCAGGCCCTTTGAGGAGTTCACTTTACTTGTCAATCAGCAGAACTACGGGATGTATGATGTCATTCCCCTCTTTAAAGGATATGGACACCTTTCTAAAAAAAATAATAATAATTTTTTAAACTAATTAATTTATTTTGTGGAGAAAATAGTTTCTCCAATTGGTTGTATTTATCTTTCTTTTTTCACTTTTGTTCTACAGCCTGCTGTGGTTCCTATACACAGCAGGCTGCTTTCTGAGTTTACAGAGAATCCGTCATCTGTAACACCTTCCTGCTTCCTATGGCAGTGGCCTGATGCTTGAATGGTTAATGGGTTAATGTAGGGAACATGCCTCCAACCCCTTCCCCCCTGTTTAGTATGGACACATAACTAGAGTTGAGTGAACTCCTGGATGTTCGGGTTCGAGAAGTTTGGCCGGGACCTGAACTTTTGAGCACTAAAAAGGCTGTAAAATAGCCCAGGATAGGGCTAGAGGGCTTCAAAAGGCAGCAAAATGTAGGTAAATCCCCTGAAAACAAATGTAGATAGGAAAGTGACTTAAAATAAAATAAATAAAAATTAACCAATATCAATTGTCAACTTGGAGGAGAAGGAGGTGGAATAGGAGGTTGGGGTCGCATCAGGTGGGAATGCTATGGGAGTTGAAGTTCTCATCACAACCAAAAAGTATTCATGTCTGCCTGGAGTGCCACAGGCCTCATTCACAGACTCAGGGCCATGGCACCTGCAAAGAGGAGAGCGGTCCCGTAACAGCAACAGAGGCATCAGGTCAACTTGCAATGGAATAGGCCATTATCATTTATGTAGGCCCCTGACACCCAGACAGAGAAGAGGTCATTTGACAGTAAAAAGAGTTTAATGTCTCTCACCCAAACATCAAGCAATTAAACGAAATATAGGCCACTGACACCCAGGCAATGGGGAAGTCATTAGACAGTAAAAAGAGTTTAATATCTCCCACCAAGACAACAAATGATTAAACGACATATAGGCCCCTGATACCCAGAGAATGGGGCGGTTATTAGACAGTAAAAAGTGTTAAATGTCTGCCACCAAGACAGCAAGCAAGTACGTGAAATTTAGGCCCCTGACACCCAGACAATGGGGCGGTCATGACAGTAAAAAGAGTTTAATATCTCCCACCAGGACAACAAATGATTAAACGACATATAGGTCCTGACACCCAGACAATGGGGCGGTCATTAGACAGTAAAAAGAGTTAAATGTCTGCCACCAAGACAGCAAGCAAGTACATGAAATTTAGGCCCCTGACACCCAGAAAATGGGGCGGTCATGACAGTAAAAAGAGTTTAATATCTCCCACCAAGAAAACAAATGTTTAAACGACATATAGGCCCCTGACACCCAGACAATGGGGCGGTCATTAGACATTAAAAAGAGTTAAATGTCTGCAACCAAGACAGCAAGCAAGTACGTGAAAGTTAGGCCCCTGACACCCAGACAGATGAGAGGGGTCCCAAAACAGAGAATCAGGCTTCATGTCACCCAGCAATGGAGAGGCCACTTTCAGATATTTAGGCCCCTGGCACCCAGACGGAGGAGAGGTTCATTCAACTTTGGGTTGCCCAGCAAAATAATGGTAAAATTAAAAAAAGAGGATTCAATAAAGAAGTGCCCTGGAGTACAATAATATATGGTTAAGGGGAGGTAGTTATAAATGTATATTCTCCACAAGGGATGGACAGGTCCTGTGGGATCCATTCTTGGTTCATTTTTATGAACGTCAGCTTGTCCACATTGGCTGTGGACAGGTGGCTGCGTTTGTCAGTAATGACGCTACCTGCTGTGCTGAATACACGTTCAGACAAAACGCTGGCCGCCGAGCAGGCCAGCACCTCCAGGGCATAAAAGGCTAGCTCTGGCCACGTAAACAATTTGGAGACCCAGAAGTTGAATGGGGCCGAACCATCAGTCAGTACGTAGAGGGGTGTGCACACGTACTGTTCCACCATGTTAGTGAAATGCTGCCTCCTGCTAACACAATCCGTGTCAGGTGGTGGTGCAGTTAGCTGCGACGTGGTGACAAAACCACATATCTGCCATGCTAACCCTGCCCTCAGAGGAGCTGGCTGTGACACAGCTGCGTTGGCGACCTCTCGCTCCTCCTCTGCCTTCGCCTTGGGCTTCCACTTGTTCCCCTGTGACATTTGGGAATGCTCTCAGTAGCGCGTCTACCAACGTTCGCTTGTACTCGCGCATCTTCCTATCACGCTCCAGTGCAGGAAGTAAGGTGGGCACATTGTCTTTGTATCCGGGATCCAGCAGGGTAGCAACCCAGTAGTCCGCACAAGTTAAAATGTGGGCAACTCTGCTGTCGTTGCGCAGGCACTGCAGCATGTAGTCGCTCATGTGTGCCAGGCTCCCCAGAGATTAGGACAAGCTTTTCTTCTTTGGGAGGCGTATCCATATCGTCCTCCGTTTCCCTCAGCCACGCCCCAGTGATGGGCCCTTACTAGATGTTTTCCTCATTGTTACCGTTTACCACAATAAGAAAAAATTATTTGGCCCAATGTACTGAATTCAAATTCAGGCCTTTTTTACAGGCACCTAACACTATCTGGCTATCTATTTATGTACCGTATTACACTAATCCAGGCACAGCAGTAACCACAGATTTAGGGGAATATCAATTGTATGCCTAGTATTTAGGCCCTGGATGAGAGGTATCCTTTTACAGACAGATTTACACTTGGAGATGCACATTAGCGTGTGAAAAAATATATAGGATTATGCTTTCAGCACTTGCATTTTAAAACTTTGTGTAATATACCCTTTAACGGAAAGAAATACACTTAGAGAAGAAACACAGTGTGTGCAAATGTTGAGGATTGTGCTGTATTTTAACACTTACTGTAATACACCCTTTAACAGAAAGAAATACACTTGGAGATGCACGCTGAGTGTAATATACCCTTTTACGGACAGATTTAAACTTGGCCTGCAACAGCTGGAACACCAGATTTTGGGTATTGCTATTTTGGCAATTGAATTTTACCCCAGAACAAAATATATCCTTTGACGGATACTATTAAACTATTTGTTCAGCCACAGCTAGAACATCAGATTTACTGTATTTCTATTTTTGCAACTGAATTTCACCCAGAAAATAATATATCCTTTGACGGACACTATGAAACTTGTCCAGTCACAGCTGGAACACCAGATTTACGGTATTGCTATTTTTGCAACTGAATTTCACCCCAGAAAAAAAATATATACTGAGCCGGACACTATTAAACTTGGTCAGTCACAGCTGAAACCACTGATTTACGGTATTGCTATTTTGGCAATTTAATTGCACCCCAGAACAAAATCTATCCTTTGCCGGACACTATTAAACTTGGCCAGCCACTGCTGAAATCACTGATTTATGGTATTGCTATTTTGGCAATTTAATTTCACCCCAGAAAAAATCTATCCTTTGCCGGACACAATTAAACTTGGCCAGCCAATGCTGGGACACCAGAATTAGGGGATTGCTATTTTGGCAATAGAATTTCACCCCAGAACAAAATCTATCCATTGCCGGACACTATTAAACTTGGCCAGCCACAGCTGAAACCACTGATATACCGTATTGCTATTTTTGCAATTGAATTTCACCCCAGAACAAAATCTATCCTTTGCCGGATACTATTAAACTACTTGTTCAGCCACAGCTAGAACATCAGATTTACTGTATTTCTATTTTTGCAACTGAATTTCACCCAGAAAATAATATATCCTTTGACGGACACTATGAAACTTGTCCAGTCACAGCTGGAACACCAGATTTACGGTATTGCTATTTTTGCAACTGAATTTCTCCCCAGAAAAAATATATACTGAGCAGGATACTATTAAACTTTGTTAGTCACAGCTGAAACCACTGATTTACGGTATTGATATTTTGGCAATTGAATTTCACCCCAGAAAATTATCTATCCTTTACCGGACACTATTAAACTTGGCCAGCCACTGCTGGGACACCAGTTTTAGGGGATTGCTATTTTGGCAATAGAATTTCCCCCAGAACAAAATCTATCCTTTGCCAGACATTATTAAACTTGGCCAGCCACAGCTGAAACCACTGATTTAAGGTATTGCTATTTTGGCAATTGAATTTCACCCCAGAACAAAATCTATCCTTTGCCGGACACTATTAAAATTGGTTAGCCACTGCTGGGACACCAGATTTAGGGGATTGCTATTTTGGAAATTTAATTTCACCCCAGAACAAAATCTAATTTTGCCGGACACTATTAAACTTGGCCAGCCACTGCTGGGACACCAGATTTAGGGATTGCTATTTTGGCAATTGAATTTCACCCTAGAACAAAATCTATCCTTTGCCGGACACTATTAAACATCGCCAGCCACAGCTGAAACCACTGATTTACTGGTATTGATATTTTTGTAATTGAATTTCACCCCAGAAAAATATCTATCCTGTGCCGGACAGTATTAAACTTAGCCAGCCACAGCTGGAACACCAGATTTAGGGGATCGCTATTTTGGTAATTGAATTTCACCACAGAAAAAAATCTATCCTTTGCCAGACAGCAGATAGTATTACACTTGGCTAGTCACAGCTGGAACACCAGGTTTAGGGAATTGCTATTTTGGCAATTGAATTTAACCCCTCAATAAAATATAGAAATTTCTATCCTGAGTTTCTAGGAGTGACAATATGCACAGACAAGGCCCTGATGTAGGATATAGCAAAAGAAAGTATTGATGGATTGATGGACTTGGTGGCAGCTTGTGCTGGTGCACCACAAGACACAAAATGGCCGCCGATCACCCCAGACAAAAAGTGACAGAAAAAATCTCTGTGCAGCCTAAAAACCAGTAGTGAGCAATTAACCAGCAGAATTTGAATGATTCACAGCTGTAGATCGATCACTTCATTAGTTGTTTTTGCTGAGTTTTCCCTGCCTAATCTCGCCCTCACAGCAGCTGCATCCTATCCCCACACTAATCAGAGCAGAGTGACGTGCGGTGCTACGTGACTCCAGCTGATATAGAGGCTGGTTCATATGCTGCACTTGGCCAATCACAGCCATGCCATTAGTAGGCATGGCTGTGATGGCTTCTTAGGGCAAGAAGTAAAATGCTTGCTGATTGGCTGCTGTGCAGCTCTTCAGAAAGCAGGAAGAAATCGCCGAACAACGGACCCTCCTCCCCTTCAGGATGGCACGGCAGACAAGACTCCCTCTCCCCATTAAGGATGGACAAGGGAGCAGTGTGTCAGCTGTAATACATAGCTGACAGTCTGCTTGAAACAGCCGACATCTGTGCTGGCACCTGTTCAACCCCATTTATGCCGCGGTCCTTACGGTCCGCTGTATGGAAGGGGCTAACCATCAGTTCGCTGCACTTCTGTGGCAGCGTCACGATGAGTTACCATGGCAACCGGACGCCTTAATAGGTATCCGGTTTGCCATGGTATATCTACTAAAGGCAGGAGCCTTATCAAACTAAGTATAATTGAAAATACACTGCAGTACACTATACAGTGTACTGCAGTGTATAATAAAGCTATCAGACCCACTGGATCTGCAAGAACCAAGTGGCTCTGGGTCAAAAAAGTGTAAAAACAAAGTGAAAAAAGTTAACAAAAAAGTCTTCCTATATCTGCACATATAATTGTTAAAAAAACAAAAAACTAAACATGTTTGGTATTGCTGCGTCCATAATAACCTGATCTATAAAATGGTTATGTTACTTTCCCGCAAAATGAACACCATAAAAATAGAATTGAAATTTTGCCCACCCAAAAATTGTATAAAAAGTAATCAAAAGAGTCATATGTACCCAAAGTTAGCACCAATCAAACTATTACTTCAGTCCTAAAAAAATTAGCCCCTACCTATGACAATCACCCAAAAATATAAAAATATGGATTTCAGAAAATCGAAACACAAAAACGTGATTTAAAAAAATGCTTTTATTGTGTAAAATAAAATGTAAAAATGCAGATATTAGGCATCGCTGTGACAGTAACAACCTGCTCTATAAATCCAACCCGTCTATGTGATCCAACCCGTCTAGTGAACTCCGTAAACAAATAAATAAAACATGTGCCAAAAGCCATTTTTTATCACCTTATATTACAAAAATGCAGTGACCTGGTTTAGGTTGGCCCTAATGCTACGTTGGGTCCCCTGGACACCGTCGAGGTGTCACCGTGTGTTGCTGCTCTCCCGAAGGGGTGGTAAGGTGTGGTGAACCCCAATGGGAAAAAAAGTTCAGAGAGTCAGGGTCTGGAGTAAACGAGGGTGCTTCTTTAATGGAGCAATTTAAGTACAAAACAATACAGGCGAGGCATTGGACTTGCTTCTCCAGTCTCCTTCCTAGCAGAAGAAGGGTTTGATGCTGAGGAAAGGGCTGAGCTAGCTGTCCCTCTTTCTCTTGAGAAGGCTGGTACCCTGGTCCAAGGTTGGTGATCCAGGGTCTGTGGCAGCATATCCCCGTATCAGCATCTACTTCTGGTCACTCAGTAGTCTGGCAGAGTGTACTCTTCCAAGCAGTGTTTTTTTAACTGCAGCACACTAGGGGCTCTTACTGCTCTCCTTATATACAGTTTTTGCTAGACTAGAACCTTCTAGTGGGAGGGGTGGAGTGGAGAAACTCAGCACAAGCAGATAGATTGTTTCAGCTCCTGTCTGGTATAGACTTACATTAGAGCTTCAATAATACTCAATGTCAATAACACAGCAGGTTTTTCAGACAAAAACAAGTTTCCAGGCATAACAACAGAGCTAAAACCAGACATTTAATCGGTCAGACAGTCTGCTTTTAGTGGTAAACAAGTCTTGGGTTTTCCCTCCAAAACATGGTGGTAAACAAGTCTGGGGTTCTCCCACCAAAACATGGTGGTAAGCAAGTCTGAGCTTTTTCCCTCCAAAACATAGTATTCTTTAAATCCTATGGCAGCTGTGGAAATTTACCAGCTTCTCAATCAAAGCCCTAACAGTCTCTTAGTATTCATTATCCCTTTCCACAGAGCCATGTAAATACAGTTATAATGAACAGAATATATATCACAACCTATAAAATGCAAGTACACAGTATTAAACAGTCCAAGTTAACCATTTTAAGAGAAATAAAGTAAAAAGTTTTAACTTTGCATAGGGGATATAGGCAAATGTCCACAGATGTCCAAGTACTTCCTGCTCTAGGGCACTACAAAAGTGTAATACCAAGCGATCAAAAAATCATATGTGCCCCAAAATTGTACCAATCAAACCGCCATCTCATCCTGCAAAAAATTAGACCCTAGCTAAGACAATCGTCCCAAAAATGAAAAATGATGGCTTTCAGAAAATGTAGACAAAAGAACATTGTGTAAATCCAGAAAAAAAAAATAGACATATTAGGTATTGCCACGTCGTTATGGCTTGCTCCATAAATTTATTACATTATCTACCCTGTTAGGTGAACATTGTAAAAACAAAAATATAAACTGCGCCAGAACAGCCATTTTTTAGTTACCTTGCCTCACAAAAAGAGTAATATATATACACACAATGTACAACTACCTCTAGCAACAGATTGGTATACTGCAGGAATAATCCTAATATATATGTGTGTGTGTATGTATATTGTGGTAAGGTGCAGGGTGCCGTCGTGGATGGCAGGTATGTGTCACCGAGGTTCATAGCCTCGGTGAGGTAAGAGCCCGTTTTTGTTGATGTCAGCAGCAGCTAGTGCTACTGACAGAGTTTAAATAGCATGGCTGCAAAGCCGATCCGGCCGGCTCTTACCGGGAGCAGCTAAAGTGTAGGGTGGGTGGCTGCCCCCACGACCCAGTCCTGGTTTTGGGCTGGGTTTAAAAGCTCAGCCAGCTCAGCAGCTGGAGGCTGTGATTATCCTGGAGCTGCTAACAGGGCTGAGGAGTTCTCTGTCCTGGAGGAAAGAGCTCAGCAAGGAGGTGTTTTGTTCCTGGCTACCTGAAGCTGGATTCTCCTGCGGCTGGGCCGACAGCGTGGTGCGAACCTGCACCTACACCTCCCAGGTGACTGAACCTGTGTTGGCCTGTTTTTGTTTTGCCACGTTATTTCCGTTGTGTGTGAACTGTCACCAAAGAGACTGTTTTTCATTTATGGTGTGCAAGTGTGAATAAAACACTGTTTGTTGCACAATCTGGACTCCTTGTTTTGCCTCTAAACTGCACCCGCACCGCTGTCTACCAGAGCGACTCCCACATTTGGTGGAGGATGCGGGCATGCGCAGTGAGGCTGGCGTGAACGCCGAAGTTTTGTTTTTCTAAAGTGCATGGAATATATTAAGCCAGCAAAGCTGCAAGCAGGAGTTTCTGGCAACATGGAGGCTGCTGTGAAGGCTCTCATAGAGGCTAACGTGCAGCAGCGGGAGACCAACCAACTACTGCTACAACATGTGATGGCGTTACAGGCGGCAGGAGCGTCCCACCACGCCCATGATGCCCGGAAAGCGGTCCGTGCGGCGATCCCAAAATGACCCCCGCAGACGACGTTGAGACGTACCTGGCGGTTTTTGAGAAGGTCGCCGTGAGGGAAAAGTTACCCCGTGACCAGTGGGCCGAGGTGGTTGCTCCGCTCCTGGCATCCGGACCCCAGCAAGTTTTTTTTGATTTGGCAGACGACCAGGCTGCTGACTATTCCACGGTGAAGGGGGAGATCCTGGCCAGACTGGGGGTAAACGTGTTGGTCCGGGCTCAGCGGGTCCACCAGTGGGACTTCAAAGTGGCTGAACCCGCCAGGCCGCAGTACTATGAGTTGCTGCACAGGTTGCAAAAATGGCTGCAGCCTGAGGTTCTAAGTCCGACTGCTATGCTGGACCGGCTGCTGGCTGACATGTTTTGGAGGGCCTTGCCTTACCCCCTTCAACACTGGATCGGCCAGGTATCCCCACCAATGCCCTTGAGATGGTCGACCTGGTGGAGCGATATGAGGCCACCAGAAACCTGCAGGGGGTTCTTTTGGGAGGGGGCCAGTCAAACCCCGGAAATCTCCACCCCAGTCCCGGGCGGCCGGCCAAACCCGCCCGGGATGTACCTCTTGCAGATCCGTCCCCAGTGGTCTGCTGGCAGTGTCGGGAGCCTGGACACATAAGGGCCAACTGTCCACAGTGGGGGAACCCATGGAGACTAATTATGGGTACCGGGCTTCCATGTATGCCCGGAGACTGTGTGCGACCGGCATCCCCGGGACAATAGACAATCGTCATCTGTGCCAGGTGCAAGTCGGGGATAACCTGGCAGTGGCGCTGTTGGACTCAGGGAGCCTGGTAACCCTGGTAAGTGCTGCCCTGGTACAGCCCACCCAGTATACGGGCCGGACAGTGGGTGTGGTGTGCATACACGGAGACTTAAAGGACTATCCCACTGCTGTAATGTCTCTGTCCACGGCGGTCGGCACCTGGACTTGTGAAGTGGCGATCTCCACAAAGCTGCCCTATGAACTAATAATTGGGAGAGACTTCCTGGTTTTCCGTCACTGTGGCCTGAGATGAAAGTGACTAATAGCCCTGAGACAGGGGTAACCCTAGCAGAGTGGCCTGATACCCTGGAAGGCCAGAACCCTGGGAGCCCGAGTCTGAAGGGCCAGCGGTAGGGGTGACCACTGCTGCAGCGGTAGTGGGGGAGACAACCCCACTGAGTGTAATGGTGGGAGACACGGAGGACTTGCCACCGGGACCTGAGTTGGCAGACCTCAATGTCTCCGGGGAAAATTTTGGGACCGCACAACACCGGGACCAAACCCCAACCAGGGCCTGGGAGAATGTGCTGGAAATTGATGGTAAAACCCCAGAAACCAGGGGCTGAATTAATGTTCCCACGATTTATTGTTCTGCAGGATATGTTGTATCGGGTGAACCAAATCCGAGGTGAACCTGTTGAACAGTTGGTGGTGCCCACAGCGTATCGCAAGCTTGTCATGGAGCTTGCCCACCAACATGTTCTTGGGGGACACCTGGGGTGGCAGAAAACCCAGGACCGCATACTGCAGCGGTTTTATTGGCCCAGTGTGTTCAAGGAAGTAGAAAATTATTGTAAGTCCTGTCCAACCTGTCAGGTAACTAGCCCCCAGCCACATTTCCGTAGTCCTCTGGTACCTCTGCCAATTATTGAAGTACCGTTTGAGCGAATTGCTATGGATTTAATTGGGCCTGTACCAAAGTCTGCTAGGGGCCACCAACACATTCTGGTAGTTCTCGACTATGCCACTGGGTATCCGGAGGCGGTGCCTCTGCGACATACCTCAGCTAAGCTCATTGCCAAAGAGTTAATGGAGATGTTTTCCCGTGTGGGCCTGCCAAAAGAGGTTCTGACAGACCAAGGGACCCCTTTTATGTCCAAAGTAATGAAGGAACTGTGTAAATTGTTGCGTATAAAGCAGTTACGGACGTCCGTTTACTCATCCGCAAACAGACGGTCTTGTTGGAGAGGTTTAACCAAACTCTAAAGAATATGTTAAAAAGGGTGGTGTCTAGAGATGGGAAGGACTGGGACCTGCTTCTGCCCTATCTCATGTTCGCAGTGCGAGAGGTACCCCAGGCCTCTACTGGGTTCTCGCCCTTCGAACTGCTTTATGGCAGACACCTCGGGGCCTGTTGGATATCGCCAAGGAAGCATGGGAACAACAGCCTGTCCCCCACAAAAGTGTCATTGAGTATGTCACCCAGATGCAGGAACGGATAGAAAGGGTGTTGCCGCTGGTCCGGGAGCATATGGAGGCAGCGCAACAAGCCCAGAGTAGGGGTGTATAATCGTCAGGCTCGGGTACGGGCTTCAATCCGGGAGATCGAGTGTTGGTTCTGGTACCCACCCTGACAGCAAATTCCTAGCTAGGTGGCAGGGCCCCTATGAGGTGGTCGAGAAGGTAGGGGAAGTAATTACAAAGTACACCAGCCAGGCGGCGCAAGCCGGAGCAGGTGTACCATGTGAATTTGCTAAAGCCGTGGAAAGATAGGGACACGGCCGACGACCACAGCCCCGGCCAGGGCTTCTAGGTGAAAAGGGTCCAGCCCCACAGTTCGAGGCCTGTGAAGCCGTAACCACGGTAAAAATTGCAGACAGCCTGTCTTCCACACAAGTTCAGGAAGTCAGGAGTTCTCAGTCGGAACACGGATGTGTTCTCGACCTCCCTGGCCGCACGTCTCTCATCCGACATGACATCGCCACTGAGCCTCAGGCCAAGGTCCGGTTAAAACCATACCGGGTACCCGAGGCTCGGCGGCGGGCCATCGCGGAGGAAGTGCAGTTAATGTTGAAGCTCGATGTCATTGAGGAGTCGAAAAGTGAGTGGGCCAGTCCCATAGTCCTAATACCTAAGCCGGATGGGACGTTATGGTTCTGCAACGACTTTCGCAAGTTAAATGAAGTATCCAAGTTTGACGCGTATCCCATGCCCCGAGTAGACGAGCTTGTTGAAAATTTAGGACAAGCCCGTTATTTTTCTGTGCTGGACCTCACTAAAGGGTACTGGCAGGTACCCTTAACGGAGGCGGCTAAGGAAAACCGCGCTTGTTACTCAAGCAGGGCCTGTATCACTACAAGGTGTTACCCTTGGCCTGCATGGCGCCCCGCCACTTTCCAGAGGTTAATGGACATAGTGCTGCGACCACATCGTCGGTACGCCTCGGCCTACTTAGATGATGTAGTCATCCACAGCACCGACTGGGAAAGCCATTTACCCAAGGTGCAGGCGGTAGTGGATGCCCTGAGGAAAGCTGGACTAACCGCCAATCCAAAAAAGTGTGCGATTGGGTTGGAAGAGACCAAATATCTGGGATATGTAATTGGGCGGGGAGTCATCAAACCTCAGGTAACTAAGGTAGAGGCCATTCGTAGCTGGCCCCCGACCGGTCACCACCAGGCAGGTAAAGTCGTTCCTGGGGATTGTAGGATACTACATGAGGTTTGTGCCCCACTTTGCCACAATAGCAGCGCCATTGACAGACCTGTTGAAGGGACGAAAGTCTGGGAGGGTTAGCTGGAGTGAGAAGGCGGAGGAGGCTTTCTCCGCGTTGAAGTCGGCCCTGTGTGGGTCCCCGGTTTTGGTGACACCCGACTTCAACAAGGAGTTTGTCGTACAGACCGACGCTCGGAGGTAGGCCTCGGTGCGGTACTGTCGCAGGAGGTCAACGGGGAAGAACATCCCGTTGTCTTCCTGAGCCGTAAGCTCAGTCCCGCCGAGTCCAGATATAGTATAGTGGAGAGGGAGTGCCTGGCTATCAAGTGGGCACTCGAATCTCTCCGCTACTACCTGTTAGGAGGAGGTTCTGCCTGGTGACCGACCATTCCCTCAAATGGATGAGTCAGGCCAAGGAGAGGAATGCTCGGGTCACCAGGTGGTTCCTATCCCTTCAAAATTTCAAGTTCTCCGTGGAACATAGGGCAGGTCGCTTGCAGGGAAATGCAGATGCCCTTTCCCGCGTCCACTGCCTCACATGTGTCCACCCCTCAGGGCTGAAACAAAGGGGGGTGTGGTAAGGTGCAGGGTGCCGTCGTGGATGGCAGGTATGTGTCACCGAGGTTCATAGCCTCGGTGAGGTAAGAGCCCGTTTTTGTTGATGTCAGCAGCAGCTAGTGCTACTGACAGAGTTTAAATAGCATGGCTGCAAAGCCGATCCGGGCCGGCTCTACCGGGAGCAGCTAAAGTGTAGGGTGGGTGGCTGCTCCTCACGACCCAGTCCTGGTTTTGGGCTGGGTTTAAAAGCTCAGCCAGCTCAGCAGCTGGAGGCTGTGATTATCCTGGAGCTGCTAACAGGGCTGAGGAGTTCTCTGTCCTGGAGGAAAGAGCTCAGCAAGGAGGTGTTTTGTTCCTGGCTACCTGAAGCTGGATTCTCCTGCGGCTGGGCCGACAGCGTGGTGCGAACCTGCACCTACACCTCCCAGGTGACTGAACCTGTGTTGGCCTGTTTTTGTTTTGCCACGTTATTTCCGTTGTGTGTGAACTGTCACCAAAGAGACTGTTTTTCATTTATGGTGTGCAAGTGTGAATAAAACACTGTTTGTTGCACAATCTGGACTCCTTGTTTTGCCTCTAAACTGCACCCGCACCGCTGTCTACCAGAGCGACTCTCATAATATATATATATATATATATATATATATATATATAAAGTCTACACACCCCTGTTAAAATGTCAGGTTTCTGTGCTTTAAAAAAATGAGGAAGAGATAGGTGCACACTGCCGTCACACTAAACCCTCACATTGATGTTAAAAATTGAGAGTTAGTTCGACATATCCTACTAGGAGGACATGTCTTAAGCCTCGGGCACCAGCGTCAAGGTCTCTCAAGTAGCCCGTGGGCCCTAACACTCACCTACCTGCGCCATATGGGCGATATCAGGGGCCAGTGGGCAATTACAGGAGCATTAGGACGACTCACAAACATCTCCTCTGTTACCTCCAGCATGTAGCCATGCTTGCAATGGGAGGTGGGAGGTGTCTATGAGCCCTACCCAAGACTGACTGATATAGCCCAAAGCCTAGCAGGTGCACCCAAATGTGACCTGAAGATGAAAAACAGGCACATTTAAATTGGAGTTTATACACCTCCGTACATATATATATATAAAACCATCAAAAATGTGGTGATAAGCAAGCAGGATGCGCTCATACCCATATGCAGTTGTGCATTTCTATAGGGAGCATATCTCTGCATCTTGTAGTCCGTTGCTAATGGCAATCACCAGCAAAAATGCATACAATGGATGATGCCAGCAACGGACTACAAGTACCACAATGGACATCCTACATAAGATGAAATTTATGTGGATGTGGCAAGAACTCAGAACAAACACAGAACCAGAGATAGGTGCACACTGCCGTCACACTAAACCCTCACATTGATGTTAAAAATTGAGAGTTAGTTCGACATATCCTACTAGGAGGACATGTCTTAAGCCTCGGGCACCAGCGTCAAGGTCTCTCAAGTAGCCCGTGGGCCCTAACACTCACCTACCTGCGCCATATGGGCGATATCAGGGGCCAGTGGGCAATTACAGGAGCATTAGGACGACTCACAAACATCTCCTCTGTTACCTCCAGCATGTAGCCATGCTTGCAATGGGAGGTGGGAGGTGTCTATGAGCCCTACCCAAGACTGACTGATATAGCCCAAAGCCTAGCAGGTGCACCCAAATGTGACCTGAAGATGAAAAACAGGCACATTTAAATTGGAGTTTATACACCTCCGTACATATATATATATATAAACCATCAAAAATGTGGTGATAAGCAAGCAGGATGCGCTCATACCCATATGCAGTTGTGCATTTCTATAGGGGAGCACATCTCTGCACTTGTAGTCCGTTGCTAATGGCAATCACCAGCAAAAATGCATACAATGGATGATGCCAGCAACGGACTACAAGTACCACAATGGACATCCTACATAAGATGAAATTTATGTGGATGTGGCAAGAACTCAGAACAAACACAGAACCAGAGATAGGTGCACACTGCCGTCACACTAAACCCTCACATTGATGTTAAAAATTGAGAGTTAGTTCGACATATCCTACTAGGAGGACATGTCTTAAGCCTCGGGCACCAGCGCCAAGGTCTCTCAAGTAGCCCGTGGGCCCTAACACTCACCTACCTGCGCCATATGGGCGATATCAGGGGCCAGTGGGCAATTACAGGAGCATTAGGACGACTCACAAACATCTCCTCTGTTACCTCCAGCATGTAGCCATGCTTGCAATGGGAGGTGGGAGGTGTCTATGAGCCCTACCCAAGACTGACTGATATAGCCCAAAGCCTAGCAGGTGCACCCAAATGTGACCTGAAGATGAAAAACAGGCACATTTAAATTGGAGTTTATACACCTCCCACCTCCCATTGCAAGCATGGCTACATGCTGGAGGTAACAGAGAGATGTTTGTGAGTCGTCCTAATGCTCCTGTAATTGCCCACTGGCCCCTGATATCGCCCATATGGCGCAGGTAGGTGAGTGTTAGGGGCCCACGGCTCTACTTGAGAGACCTTGACGCTGGTGCCCGAGGCTTAAGACATGTCCTCCTAGTAGGATATGTCGAACTAACTCTCAATTTTTAACATCAATGTGAGGGTTTAGTGTGACGGCAGTGTGCACCTATCTCTGGTCCTGTGTTTGTTCTGAGTTCTGCCACATCCACATAAATTTCATCTTATGTAGGATGTCCATTGTGGTACTTGTAGTCCGCTGCTGGCATCATCCATTGTATGCATTTTTTTGCTGGTGATTGCCATTAGCAACGGACTACAAGTGCAGGATGTGCTCCCCTATAGAAATGCACAACTGCATATGGGTATGAGCGCATCCTGCTTGCTTATCAACACATTTTTTGATGGTTTAAAAAAATGAGACCTTTAATGTGACCTATAAACTGTACAAGTCAATTGAAAAATAAACTGAAATCTTTTAGGTAGAGGAAGAAAAACTATAAAAATAAAATAATATGATTGCATAAGTGTGCACACCCTTAAGCTAATACTTTGTTGAAGCACCTTTTGATTTTATTACAGCACTCAGTCTTTTTGGCATGTCAGCATTGCACATTTGACTTGGCAAGATTTGCCCACTCTTCTTTGCAAAAACACTCCAAATCTGTCAGATTCAAAGGCATCTCCTGTGCACAGCCCTCTTCAGATCACCCCACAGATTTTCAATCAAATACAGGTTTGGGCTCTGGCTGGGCCATTCCAAAACTTTAATATTCTTCTGGTGAAGCCATTCCTTTGTTGATTTGGATGTATGTTTTGGGGCCGTTGTCATGCTGAAAGATGAAGTTCCTCTTCATGTTCAGCTTTCTAGCAGAAGCCTGAAGGTTTTGTGCCAATATTGACTGATATTTAGAACTGTTCATAATTTCCTCTATCTTAACTAAAGCCCCAGTTCCTGCTGAAGGAAAACAGTCCCAAAGCATATTGCTGCCACCACCATGCTTCACTGTGGGTATGGTGTTCTTTTGGTGATGTGCAGTGTTGTTTTTGTGCCAAATATATCCTTTGGAATTATGGCCAAAAAGTTCAAACTCTGGTTTCATCAGACCATAACACCTTTTCCCACATGCTTTGGGAGACTTCAGATGTGTTTTTGCAAAATTTAGCCTGGGTTGGATATTTTTCTTCGTAAGAAAAGCCTTTTGTCTTGCCATAGCCCAGACATATGAAGAATATGGGAGATTGTTGTCACATGTACCACACAGCCAGTACTTGCCAGATATTCCTGTCTTCACTGTGTTCCATGGTATATCTAATGCCTTGGAAATTCGTTTGTACTCTTCTCCTGACTGATACTTTTTAACAATGAGGTCCCTCTGATGCTTTGGAAGCTCTCTGTGGACCATGGCTATTGCTCTAGGATGCAGCTAAGAAAATTTCAGGAAAGACCAACTAGAGCAGCTGAACTTTATTTGGGGTTAATCAGAGGCACTATAAATGATGACATGAGTATGCTGGACACCTATTTAATTTGATTTTGAATGTGATTGCTTAATTCTGAACACAGCTAGCATCCCCAGTTATAAGAGGGTGTGCACACTTGCAACCACATTAGTTTAGTTTTTTTGATTTTCTTCCCTCCACCTAAAAGATTTCAGTTTGTTTTTCAATTGAGTGGTACAGTTTATAGGTCACATTAAAGGTGGAAAAAGTTCAGAAATTATTCATCTTTGTCTCATTTTTTACAGCACAAAACCTGACATTATAACAGGGGTGTGTAGACTTTTATATCCACTGTATATATATATATATATATATATATATATATATATATATATATATAGAAAAAAAGGGATGAGCAGCACCACACTTAAAGAGAGATGGACCGCCATCGGCTGTCAGGCTCCATCCTCCGGTCCCAATGCTGTATATAAAATAGAGGATTCCATGGCACCTACAGGTGAATTTGGTGTGCTTATTTACACCAATGCGACATTTCGGTCCTCTCTCTATGGGAACCTTTCTCAAGCAATGATACAATAGTGCAAACAGTGCATCTGTAAATGCGCCCTCATCAGGGTTTAACAATTTACATCACGTATAGT